>OZ005740.1:266254021-266376902 GCA_963930735.1 Dioctria linearis | reverse complement strand
CCCTGGTTTTTCCTTTTTATTCTTTGTCAGGTATGTTAGTAGTGTGATGAATTCTCCTTCTTGCTTCTTGAACATCTTCTTCTGCTTCTCGAATCGTGGAATCTGCTTAACGGTAATCGGGAACTGAATACCTCTCAAGTCCAAAACGTTGGAATAATGTGGGTATTTCGTAACACGTTGTGCGTTCTTGACGACATCCTGGCGTAAGGCTGATACAACTGCCCAAGCGAAACAGGCATTATCATCGTTTTCACCAATTGTGGTGTAAACTTGTTGATATTAACGACTAAGTTTATAACTGCCGGTAGAGACCACCCACTATCCTTTTCTTGGAACTCCTCAAGTTCTTTTATGATTTCTTTCTGAACCTCTTCCTTGAACCAGACATTCAAGTCTGTGTTATTGTAAATGAGGGCGCTTTTCGTGTTTATGTATTTAAGCTTAAATACTTCTTCATTCCCCTTCACAATTTTAAATTCACCACAAAACACAGTATTAACTTTAAGCGCCACTCCCTTTTTCAAAGCGTTGTTGATACGACGGAGGAACAAAGTCCTACAATCTTTCTGATGAAGGTTCTTTATACGTTAAATTGGCTATTACTTCAGTTCGCTAACGATTATTGAACGCTAACATCTTCCTATTAAACCCTACTACTTTTTTAGCCTGCTCTATTTCGGTAAAGTTTCTTAAATCCAGCACCTGCAACCAATCTTAGTTTCATTTCTGATCGAAATCCACTTAAGGCACATATGCCATTGATCAATATTTTCCACCAGGAGTTGTCATCACTATCAATGCTGCCCATAATTTTCTTAAACTTCGACTGCATTGCCTTAAAGCTCTTTCCAACAGTTCAGGGTTTTCTTTAGTACTGAAAATTGCTGATTCTGTTTCTTTGATTAGATTATTCGTGTCAAGTACCTTTTCTCCCAGTTTTATTATTCACTTTTTAATTCCACTTTTTAGTACTTTTTCTCCCCTTTATTTTCTCTTTATTTTTATATGTAGTTTTATTTCTTTGACTTGTTTTCTCAGTAACGATGTTTGCACTTAGATTGAAAGTTTTGCTATGCAAATTCATAGCCAAGTAAGTCTATCTGAAATTGACAGAGTTTGAAAAAAGAAATTTCATTGCAAAAAGAGGGCGTTTTATATAAGCAGGAACCGTATAATTTTCAGTACGGCTTGGTTCCTGCCTGCCGTATACGCCAAAGCAAACAGCCAAGCTGACCTCATATATAATCTTAAAATATTTTTTAAGTGTGAATTATATGAGGCGAAATACTACGTATTTACTTGAATGCCTAGCAAGAAATGAAATGCTAGTCCTGCATGCGGCTAATCTTGCAGAACATAAAATTGTCAACATTATTCAAGTAAGGGTATTAGAATTTTTTAGGTTAGTTACATTTTTACATATATTCAATGATAAATCAAAATGTCTTGAAGTTTATTTTTTTCCATAAATGGGACTGATAAATTTTATTGATAATTTTCTCCGTGGTTTTTTCTAATTCGATTAAATTTCATAACATGACTATTGTATAAAACTCCACTGGTACCTTCTCCGGAAAATCATATTGCCTACATGCCATGTTCTTATCAGCTTCGTGTCACCGAACCAACACATTAATTTCAAGGTCTGTTTTACGCTAGATTTACTTCGTCGTTAAGTTTTTATCAGCTTCGTATTGCACAAACTATTCTCATACGAATACATTATGCTACCGGTGCAATTCTTATCAATAAGAAAGCGAATGTTCTCGTATTTTTAATCCAAGACATAGTGACGTTATTCCATGGTCAGCCAGACGACAGGAAAGGAAATACCCCAAGAGCTAGATCCTATAACGTAGTACACTAGACGGAATCCCCCATCAAGGTCGTAGAGGTCTAGACACACCCAAGGTCAAAAGTTTTTGAAATAAATAACGGTATTTATGAAATTTGCGTGTAAAAAAAAATCAATGTTTTGGAAATATTTGAGAATAATTTAAAGATGCTTAATTAAAAAATACAGTGTAATACACTTTTTGACAGCT
This sequence comes from Dioctria linearis, assembly GCA_963930735.1. Taxonomy (NCBI): domain Eukaryota; kingdom Metazoa; phylum Arthropoda; class Insecta; order Diptera; family Asilidae; genus Dioctria; species Dioctria linearis. The sequence continues at coordinate 266,374,857 of OZ005740.1, read as the reverse complement.
ACTATTCTTAGCTATTTAATAAGCCAACAATAACCAAAATCTATAGTGTGGTTCAAAAGTTATACTCATTTATTCCCATCAGGGTTTGGCGAAATCTTCAACTGGCCACCACTCCTAAAGGAAGGTTTCTAAGGAGGGGGGGGGGGGGGGGGGTATGTGGAACAATTTTTTGATCAGCTTACCTCAAGGAATATGGTATACCGGAAGGTATCTTGATCAGAATCAGCCTGTATATATGTATATATAAAGGTTATGTATTTTGAACAGAAAATTTAAATTTAGTCGACAGAATATAAGGTAATTTTTCGCAATTAAACGCATCAATGTAAACGTAAAAAAATATTTTTTTGCAACTGTATTTTAAAGAGTTACAATTTGAAAAGCTATTTAAAATCAAAAAAAGTTTTCAATTTCCTTGTAGACTTATGTACTTACATTAAGATAATTAAGATGTTCAGTTAAATCAGTAAGAAATGATGGGATCTGGCAGCCAAGCGGGTTCACAAAGTTCTGGAACTGAATTCGACTTTTCCCACATTATAAAATCCATTATTATAAAATAATCTGTTGATTCTTCCAATTAAACTAATATTAGAGCCAACCATAGTGTAAGTAAGTTTTTCCCCATTTAATTCTAATTCATCGATTGTTTCTGTCCCATTCAAAAATATATCTTCTCCGGTAATAGTGACATTCGAAATTTTCAATGCTGCTAGCTTTTCAGTTACTTCAAAATTCTGATTAATTATGTACATGGATAAATATAATTGACTAAGCCATTATTGCTCACATCTTCGCTTTCATCAATCGGCAGTGAAAAATTAGTAAAATTACTAGTTCTTCTTTAAGTTGAAGAGTTTTATTTGAACCTAAACTCTCCTAGTAACTGTACTTGAAGACAAATTTGTACGAGCATATATTTCTACCGCATTCGAACTAATTTGTTCGATTATTCCTAAAATACAACAAGTACTCTAACTGGCTTTAACAGAGGCATTATATTTTTATTTGTAACGTTTTTAAAAACATTTTGTTGATTTGCTAAGTCATTGTAGGCTTATTGCAGAGTTGATTAAGGGCAAAGAACAGTTGTCAAGGAGAATACTGGGAAAGTTATTAGCATTTAGCAAACTGTTATATACATATATCATATAGTGCTATTTACTTGCATTCAGATTTAGCTGGTTAAGTGACAACCATTTTCTGATCACTGTTGAAATATGAGAAGCAGTTCTGTACATTCTCTATAGTCTACTGAGGTAAACCTGGACATCTTTGGCGCAGATGTGAATATCAACATCTTTAACCACGTCACGAGGATCATTTTAAAGATTCTGAAAAGTAGTGGGCCAAGTATTGGTCGTCGATCCTCACTTGAGCTGAAGAGGAGAACACCATAAAGGTTAGTACTTAGTAGTTTCTGACAAGGCTATTATGATTGACTTTATTAAAAGCTTTCGAGAAATTAAGCAGTGCCAATACAGATCCTTATTTTAAATTAAAGGTAAAGAAAAAGTCTAGTAAATAACATCGTCAACAATTAAAAAAAATGGATTCAATGGAGATATTAGCTCGGAAACTTGTGACAAATGGTAAAAATTGAAGTTTTTGAAATGAAATTCCTGTTAGTAGGTATTCTCATTTGTTTTGATTGTGATTTTTTTTACAAAGATAAAGCCTATATCTAGCAAAAACCGTAGAGTTTTTTCATTTTTAATTACGCTTTTTTAATTATTTGACTCTAATAGTACTTGTTTTCTCTCCCGTTATTTCACCGATGAGAAATTACAATATTTCGTTGAAAGTTGTTGAAATAAAAAGCGAAATATAACATTTAACAATTATGTGCAAAAAAAAAAATTCAATTTATTTGAACTGCAAATATTCATTTTTGTCTTAAATTGTCGCATGTTGGGTTTCTTTCTTTTACGGTAGATGTCTCTAATGTGATATTTGGTCTATGTCTAGGCTAATTTTATATGAATTTTCTCACTTCCAGGACACAAGCCTACGTATAGTAAATTTGATTACCTATAGGCTCGCTGGTATCTAATTTGAAACTTTTGCTGAGTACTGACTCCTCGTAATAAGTCCTTTAAGTTTGTTTTTTCACTTTATTTAATTTTTATTTTCATCTAGAGTATAATATTATTGGTCTTATGCCAATTGTACCTCTGTTTTTGTTTGTAATAAAAATTGATATGAATTATATATTATATTTTGATGTATTTTATATGTGACATTCATTTAAATGTATTATTTTGAAAGTATGAATGGCGAAAAATCACAAAGTTAAAACAAAAAGTCCGTATGATGATAAGATTAGTGTAATTTGCTTAATAAAAAATTAATTTTAGTTGGATAAACAAAACAAAAGTCTATATTTTATAAAATCGGCTAGCCCCTCTATCCCAGACCCTTAAGCTGGGGCCCTATTTACCTATCAGTGTTGGGGCCATGATGTACTAAAAGGCTATAAACTAATCAGATAAACATCCACCCTGTAAGTGTTACTCATAAAAACCAAGATGAAATCATACTAAAAATGAATTTCTAATATATTAATTCCTGGTCCATTATACTAAAATCCTGGAGTTCATTACATTCAGTTGTCGGCATACACTTCATGGGTGAGTCGGTCTCGGCAAAGTTTTAATTTCATTGTACTTGAGTTTATGACTAAAAATGCATACAAACCCGCGTATGAGCAAGATGGGAAGGCCTACAGGAAAACTCAAAATTTCATATACACTTCAAGTTGAAAAACTCACATTCGCGAGAAAATGCATTCATTTACGGTTTATGGTGCTATATGCCCAACAAATCAGACAGCACCGAGGGTCCTTTTTTTGGGTTCGTCGAACAACAATGAAACCATTTTAATGAAATTTTTGAACAACCTTCAAATGCACAACACGCCATATCTACTTGCACTTCGTATGTAGTTTCATATATGGTTCGTTGTTCTGGTGTGGGCACAGGCCTAGTATTTTTTTGTTTTGTTTTTCTACGTTTTTTTTTTGTTTTCCTTTTTTCCATTTTTAGCGGATCTCATCTCGAATGAAATGAGCAACTCTCCAATCCTCCCCGGCAAAAGTGGAAGAATTGAGGCAAATTTTGTTTAATTAAAGTTTTCGTCTGAAACACGCTCGGTAGTCGACCGTATTGGAGTTGTTAAATGAAAAATGATTTCCTCAAAATTGCCAAATTGTAATGGAAAATTGTGAAATTTGCAGTTACGATTGCTCTTCTGTTGGAATTTTATGAGCTTTTTTTTTTAGCATGCCTAGAATGACTATGGATGATGTGAAAGTATGTGTATTTGGATATTGTTGTGTGAATTTGGAAATCATAGGTATAGTTACCATGAAATTGAATTTAATAGGGTTATGTGATGTGTAATATTATGTGCATGCCTAAGTAAAAAACAAGTTCTCCAGTTTACTACATACTTGGTATTGTCTATTTCTTGATAATAGCACACTCCATTTTTACATTGAATTGGAAGCTATTTCTTCTACTTTAGAGTTAAGTAAATAAAGAGTCTTGAATAGAAATGAGCAGGTCGAGAGATTTGAAACCAGAACTTATTGTGGATGTTGCCGATGACAAATATATTTTCAGCATTATTTTATTTTTAGTACATTTTGAAATATTTGCCCGATGCCATATGCTTGATAAAATTTTGAACACATTTTCCCACTGTTATTCCAGAAACTTAATTTTGTAGACTTCCATCGCAGCTAGAGAGCTGTTTAATATCAGCTGGTGCGATTATTTATTTTTTATTATGTAGACTGCTTTATTTGTTAGCTCTTATAAATTTTTCGAATAAAATGTCAAAAGGGGTAAAACTAATATAAAAAGTAAGAAACATAATAGAGCCACTAGGACAACTAAAACAATAAACACACAAAGAATAACCAAACAAAACGATACAAGATTCTCAAAAGAGATCTAAAAGCGGATACAAGAATTTATAAAAGATGACAAAAACAAATATCCTTATTTTGATAATAGAGTAAGTGGCAGTTATAAGAACCTCCAATTTTCCTAAAACATCTAATAAATAATAATAATTTTCTAACCGACCGAGACCGATACCGAACAAAAACGTAGCTAAACGAGCTCGTATAGAGTCTCACAAGAGAGAGCCAACTATAGAATCGTAGACCACTACAAACTGCCTCCATCATCCCTTCAGCCAAAACCCTCGAGAATACTTCCCAAGTCATGAAACAGAAATCTACATATATGTGTGCGTTGGGAGTCCGTTTTATAGGAAAAGTGCCAAATATTGACTTTATATATGCTATAGAGCCTAAACTACTATCCATACAGGAAATTAGTGTTCTGGTAATTTACAGCTTGGCTCCTTATCTTCCCAAGATCTACACTTACTATAAACAATACTTAAACGAAGGTGGTAGTGTTTCATGGCTTCTCAAGTATTCTCGTTTTGCGTTTCGCGTTTTGCTCCAGCTAAAAATGTCTAACTGAGTGGTTTTCTTCCTCACAATACTTGCAACGGTTCTTAAGATTGAGAATGCCCGGCGGAATAGTGTTACAAATGCTGTGGCCCCTTGTCACCAGCGAAGAATAAGAGTGCCAACCTGCACCGATATTAGTGGTTGCCAACTGCAGTGAATGTGTCTGCGTTCATTGCTCGATATTCAAGGTATAAGCGTTTCTTTAATCTGACAACGAAGGAGTTTTTAAGTGCTCGGTTTTGTGAGTCAGTTTTTTGATTTCACTTTTTGACTTTCATGAAGTGAATATGAATTATAGATTTGACCAATATTATATTATCGACCAATTGTAATCACTTCGATTCTTTTAAAGGTTTTTGGATCAACGATCGCTAATATGGCTTCCTAACTGGACGTTCATCTGAAGACTTGCTGACTTTTCTTACGGAACGTTGGAACCGTAGTCTTCACAGTTTTAGTCAGTCCAAAATCGTTTCCCTCAATATTTCAAAGACCTTTGATAGAGTCTGGCATACAGCCCTTTTAGACAAACTTAAAGCAATTGATCCATTCAATAATAGATTGTAATTTCCTTATTCGGTCGCCTATTACGAATTTTACTAGATGGCGTTTCAGTCCCATCCAAATAGTTTCACCGATGACAGTTCCCTTGATTTCGCTTACTCCTTTGACACTCCTGTGGACTCCAGAGGGAATGCCACATGTGTTTAATGAGATTAGATTATTGAATCTTGCCAATATTCTTGCTTGGGGCAAAGCGAATCGCGTCGAGTTCAATGCATCTAAGTCCCCAAGCTGTCTCATTTCATTAAAACGAGATCATATGTAATTTATCCACTCCCGTTTCTTTTGATGGAGTACTGATTTCCGATATACCTTATATTCTTGGCATTAATATTTCCAGTCACTTAAGCTGGACAGATTACATCTTCACTGTTGCCAAAGCAGCATTGAAATGTCTCGGATTTCTGAAAAGGTGTAAGAAATTTTTCAGCCCATCAAATCTAGCGCTACTCTACAAGACCTATATCGGACCTAGAATGGAATACAATTCGCATATTTGGGCCGGGGCTGGTCGCACAGCCTTAGCTTCATTGGATATTGTCCAAAAGTGAGCTTTCAAGCTCACTGGCGATTTGGCAATAACTTGTGATATCGTATCGAGATCGACTCACTTGAGCACCGCCGCAATGTTGGATGTATTTTGCTCATTTATCGTTATATGAGGGGTCAATGTTCCGATGAAATATCTAGTATGATCTCTTGTAGAATGATTCCTGCACGCAATAATCGCGCTGCGAACTCCGCAAATCCTTTTATCGTACAGTCAAATTCCGTGATATTTTTACCCCGAACTATACGGATGAGGAACAGTCTACCATCTTCTGTCTTTCCTCCGGCATACAATCTGCGAAAGTTTAATAGTGACATACATCAGTACCTCCGCCGCTCTTCTCATATTCCCTCATTCATTTCCTTATCTCCTTCCTGCCATGCGCATATATATATATATATGTATTAATACGAAACTAATCAAACAATTCACCTTACTACAAACTCTTGTGTGCCACATGCGCGATGTTCTTGTAATCCCAAAATTCGAGGTGATAATCATATTCCGCAGAAAGTCCAATAGATGATGCAAAGCCGGGCAAGTGAAGAACCTGTAAAACAGAAGACATTCACCAGTACTGTGCAAGTTTTCTGAGTTCGGCGGTCAATATGCGACAGCTGATTAGGATGCTCTGGAAGTCTTATGGGCATAACGTACGAAACGTGTTGTTAGTTTTGAAGTTTGAAGTTGGAGATTACATTAGCTAACAAATTCTGAATGACTATTTCAACATTTTAACTTCAGATTTTTGGCCTTCCGTTATATGTAATGTATGTATGTATGTATATTGCTGCAGTGTTTATATGAATTCCACACCAGTTAACTTCTAACTGCATAGCTGTACCTAAATTTATCGGACGGTTATAGGTGTCATTTCATCATCAGAAATGATAATTGTGTAATGCGTTTTAACGAATTTATAAAGATGTGTTTAATGGTAAAAGAAAGTAGTGTTGTAATGCGAAGTTTGCGAGCTCTAACTATTGCTAGACATTAAAAGACAACTGAAATTCAAATTAAAATCTTTCTTCTATCTCCAAATATTCCAATTTCTATCATTTTAGAGTTCCTGACAAAAATTGAAACAAAAGTATCAAGTAAATATTTTAAGCTAGTAGTAGCAGTAACTTCTAATTCAACGCACATCTTAAAATGGGGCTCCTACCTAATGCATTATTATTTATTATTTCATTAACACTTGTCAAAAAAAATTCCAAAGTGTTTCTTCGCCGAGAAAATTAATTAAAATAGATAAATACTTACTTCATCGCTACATTTTACTGTTCTCCTCCCATTCATATTTCCATGAAAGGAATACCTGAAATTACATCACTGTGATGTGCACAGACAGTAAATTAATCCCTCCACTAATCTTTGGAGTCAATTTTATAATTATGTTTTGAGCATTTGAAGTCAGGTATCCATCCGTGGAGGCTATTGTCTGCGTTAACGAATGAATTTGAAATATGGCACTGCAGATGTTTGACGCTTGAAATCGGTAGCTCTATGTATATAGGTAGATATGCCCTAATTTCCTGAAGTGGATGAAATATTAAACCTTGACATTTTATACCCAATTTAGTTGAATAATTCCAGTATGTGGTTTAAATTTTATTCTTTTACAAAGGGATTTTTGGCTGAATTGTGTTTTACCTAAAACATATGTATTGACAGAAATTTACATGTTACAAGTTTACTTTTTGCAAAAAAAATTACTTATCGAATGGTCATGCATTTTGTAAAATATAAAAAAAAATAGAGAAAAATAAGTACTTTGACAGGCTCAAAACGTACGGATATTGATAGAATAGATGCTGACAACCACAAGCATCGTAAGAGATGAGCTCAAAATTTTTTAGGGAACATAAACACCGAAGTTCTTCATTCGTTTCACCCGAGCAGTGACACATCATCCAGTTAAATATTATTATCACTGTTATGTTTGTAGGGTTATTCGATTAAAAAAAATGCGTATATAATTCACGAGTATATTCATTGTTTATAACTCTACATAACTCTACTTATTTAAAAAATAGCTTAGATATAATTATAATGCGGGTTACATGACTAATAGTACTGCGGCGATATACAATCACGGCAGCGATCTACAGTAGACTGACTGATTGAGGATAGCGTGAAGCCGAACGTATGTTGACTGTGTGTGAGTGTACTATGTTGATTGTATATGTGTGCGTAATAACTAAACACTACACTTCCTCTTCGCCATTTGATGCATCACTATTAAGTCGACTGGAAATGTACCACAGCCGCGCTGAACGTCTTGGGCTGAATTGCTCAGGCTTGGGTTGAATTGAAATCCTTTGGTCTTCTTGTGGCTTCGATATTGTTCCGGAAGAGGCAGAAGAATCATTATTAGGTGAAGTTAAATTACCTTCTTTTGATTCAGTTAAAGCCTCGAATAGATGACGAGCTGATAAGAACATTTGTGATGCATTGGATGCACTGGTTTTGTTTACTCTGGATCGCAGCTGGTTTTGATGTCTTGTCCAAGTACCTCTGTCTGTTCGAACTAAGTACAGTCTGGACACAATTTTCGAAATTAAGACGCCTTGAATCCATCGTGGACCTCTGACCGGATGAAACTTGGCTTTAGGTTGCTTGATCTGCCTACGAATTGCTTTGGCAGGAACGATTTGCGAAAGAATCGTGCGATGCTCACGACCATGGAGGATTTCTGCAGGTCTTCTGCCAGATTGTGAATGGAATGTTGTTCTATAAGACATCAAACACTGCGATAAAGCTGTATCGGTATCTTCTCCTTCCTTAAGTATTTTCTGCAAATTACTTTTGTAAGTACGAACAAAGCGTTCGGCTTCTCCGTTAGAAGATGGGTGGAATGCCGCTGTTCGAAGCTGCTGAATACCATTATGATGGCTGAAATTCTGAGACTCTTGAGTGGATAATTGGTTCCGTTATCACAATAACTTCAGGTAATCCTACTAGAACGAACAACTTCGTCAAAGTTTGTATAGTTGATCCTGTTGTTGCTTGCTTCATCGGAATGACGAATGGAAATTTCTTCACAAATTAACCACATTTGTTGCAAAAATGGACAAGCAAAATCAATGTGAATACGCTCCCAGAGCATTTCTGGCTGCGACCAATTTTGTAATCTCTTTGGGAAGATGTGCAGCTGATGACTGACATACACCTATCACAGGCTTTAACAGCAGACTCAATGCTGGCATCAATTTTTGGCCACCAGCAATATTTTCGCGCAAGTTGTTTGCTATGTACAATGCCCCAATGTCCTTAGTGAAGCATGCGAAGAACTCGGTTCTACTACTCGTATATACTCTCTTTCTAACAGTATGACATCTCCGTGCGTTGTTAAAGACATCCTTCGCTCAAAATAAGGTTGAAGATGCCTTTCCGTGGTAGGCAGTATGCCTGGCCACCCATTCAGTATGTAGAAATAGACTTTGCTAAGCGTGGCATAATTTTTTATTTCTCATGAAATCTCTCGCGCGTTCACTGCGAAGCATCCAATTTGCTCGTTAATATCTAGGCTAATCGGACAATTTAATTCATTAAATCCGGGTAAGCCAAATATCGACGCCTTTGATAGAGTCTGGCATCCAGCCCTTTGAGCCAAACTTAAAGCACTTGGTCTCTTTCCTCCTCTTCTATTATGGATTGGATGTTTCCTATCTAGTCGCCAAATATGTGTTGTACTAGATGGCGTTACATCTGAATCGCATCCTACAAATGCCGGTGTTATGTTGCTCTGTTATCTCTCCAACTCACTTTTTAATTTTCATTAATGATCTGCTTTCCCTTACTTTCAATCCCATCCATAGTTTCGAAGATGACAGTACTCTTGATTTCGCTTACTCCTTTGACAGTCTTGCGGACTCCAGAGGGAATATCGCCTGTGTTAAATGAGATTGCATGATTAGATCATTGAATAACGACCTTAACAATATCCTCGCTTGGGGCAAAACGAATCGCCTCGAATTCAATGCATCTAAGACTCAAAGCTGTCTAATCTCATTAAAACAAGATCATAACTTAACCACACCCATTTCTTTTGATGGAGCATTGATTTCTGATTCACCGCCACTAAGCATTCTTAGCATTAATCCTTCCAGTAAGTTAAACTGGACAGATCACATCTCCTCAGTTGCCAAAGAAGCATCAAAATGTCTTGGATTTCTGAAAAGGTGTAAGAAATATTTCAGCCCGTGAAATCTAGCGCTCCTCTACAAGTCCTATATTAGACCTACAATGGAATACAACTCCCATATATGGGCCGGGGCTGGTCGCAAAATAGAGCCTTCAAGCTCATTGGCGATTTGGCAATAACTTGTCATATCGACTCACTCGAGCACCGCCACAATGTTGGATGCCTTCTTTATCGCTATATGCATGCTCAATATTCTGATGAAATATCTACAGTAATCCCTTGTAGAATGATTCCTGCATGCAATACTCGCGCCGCAAACCGCGCAAATCCTTTAACCCTTCAAATTACTTTCAGCCGTACAGTAAAATTCTGTGATGCTTTTTTATCCCGAACAGCGCGAATGTGGAACAGTTTACCATCTTCCGTTTTTCCTCCGGCATACAATCTGCGGAAGTTTAAGGGCGACATAGATCGGCGCCTCCGCCACTCTCCTCATATCCCCTTATCCTTTCCATATCTCCTTCCTGCCATGCTGTGCTTTACTATGCCATGCTGAGCTTGGCTTAATAATATATTAAAAAAAAAAAAACTAGCTCCGGTGTCCAGAAGAAAAGTCATTTCGCGATCATTATTGGATAATTTAACAAAAAATTTGTTTTTACACTTACGAATTGTTTCATGATTAACTGAAAGAATGTGTTCTACACTATTTACATAGTCATGCCTAGTATATAGAGAACGAGAACTGCTTCTAATGGCGCTGCACACAGGCGCGATGTGACCTTTTTTATTACATTTGCGACAAATAGCTTTTAAAAACCTACAATGAGATCTGCTGTGATGGGTGTCGCAGCCAGAATATGATTTAATGAGATTACTATTCATTTGCTTGTGCTTATTTCTACATCTATTTCCACATGCAGAACTGTTATTGTGTTTGTACGGCTTTGTTGCTTTAATTTCGTTGAATTCAATATCAACCGAATTCGCCGGCATTCCAACTTTTATACACTAAATGAGATCTATAGGGTATACTAAGTTTGTCATTTCGTTTGTAATACTTCGAAATAATGATGGTAGAGAAAAATGGATTGGACACCCACGCATAATATTAAAAGTTATTTTAATTTTTGCATGTCCGTCCGTCTGTCCGTCTGTGCGCACGATAACTCGAGAACGTGTATACTTAGAGTGCTGAAATTTTGTACACGGACTTTAAAAAAAACGTAAAATTAAGTTCGAAAATGAGACAAATCGGGCAGCTCATTCATGGGGTTGCCATACAAAAATTTCGTTTTCCACTATATATTTAGACACTGCATGAGAACGCGTTGACGTAGAGAACTTAAATTTGGTACATGGTGTTTGCATTGTACTAGCAAATAAAATTAAAAAATTGACTAAATCGAGCAACTCCTTCTTGGTGTTGCCATATAAAATTTTTGGCTTTTTACGGAAGGTGTGAAAACGATCAGACCTAAACATTTCTATTGTACTAAAAACTTCTTCAGAATATGAAATCCTATAAAATTGGTTATAATCATTTTTTCTGTCCGACGAACCGTTCTAGTAATATATGCGAAAAACCACTGCAAAAATCGAAATTGCTCAAATAGGTGTCCATACGAAATTTCATACGGACATGCATCTAGGGTATCATAAGAATTGTTCTTAGACCAATATTAGCTTTTTTACTTCTTAATACTTGCATCGATTTCTGTGTTGCTTCATAGGCTTCTGCAATTGCTACTATTTCTTGGAGTTTTGGATTAGGCTTCTGTAGAGCTGCTATGCGTTCAGACTCATGCGGCGTGTGTAAAATTATAATATCATCATTTCGTTTATGTGCAATCACGTGCATGTCCACGAAGGTCCGCCACCCATTCCGAATATGTTTGTGTTGGCTTCATGCGGCATCTAAAAAATTCATGACGGGCTGTGCAGACATGCGCTTTGACTTCGAAATATACTAATATTTTTTTGTCAAATCATCATATGTGTGTTCCGTCGATTTTTTTGAGCCATACACAATTTTTCTAGGAGCTCATAGGTTTCTGCACCCAACCATGATAAGAAATAATTTCTTTTTTTGTCATTACATGAAACACTATACGCAGTAAAGCGTTGTTGAAGTTGGTGCACATACATATGTAGACCAACTCCCTTTTTCTTTGTTATAAGCATGAAATGGTGGACTTATTTCATATTTTGAGTGCTGAGTCCCTCTTTAAGCATGCCATTTTCAAAGTGATTCACGAAATTATCTGGATAATACCCTCCAGCATGCATCTTTACGAAATTATGCAAAAGTACCGACTAACCGATCGGGATATAGACGCATTAGGTTCTTTCTTAATGGGAATGCAGCCTCTTCTGCAATATAAAATGGAAATTTGATATTTGAATTCGGGAAAGTCTGTTGTAGAGGGAAATTAATTTTTTCATTCAGCACTACCACTAAGAACTAGTGCGTCATTTTGGCTCCCATATGCTCCGATATTAACTTCCGTGAAACGGTAATTGCTGTCACATGCAGGTAACAATACAATACTACTATAACCCATCCTATTCAGTTTTTATACTTGTTATGTGTATCATAGATGACTAATATCTAAGCTATTATCTGACTCGATCGCACGATCCCGTACTGTAGGGTTTCACTGTATGTGTGCGTGTATGGGTTTCCCGATTTGCTAAACTTTTAAACCTGTATTTGCAATTTTTATGAAAACGCCGTGTACAAAATATGAGCTCTTCACCTCGACGCCTTCTCAGACAGTATATAGTGATAAACTAATGTTTTGTACAGCAACACCAAGAAGGGGTAACCCGATTTAGTCCATTTTTAAAATTTTATTTACCATTGCTATGGAAGCACCATGTACCAAAATTTAGGTCTTCTCGTCGACCCGTTCCCAGACAGTGCCCAAATATATAGTTAAAAAATAAATTTTTGTATGGCAACCCTACGAAATAGTTGCCCGATTTGTCCCATTTTTGAAAGTAAATGAACGTTTTTTTTAAAAAACGCCGCGCATACAATTTGAGCTATCCACATCAACGCGATCTCAGACAGTTTCCAAATATATAGTGAAAAACCAAAATTTTGTATGGCAACACCAAGAAGGGGTTGCCCGATTTATTTGTTTTTAAATTTTATTTGCTCTTGATATGAAAACGCCGCCTACCAAATTTCAGCTCTCTACGTGTACTCGTTGTCAGACAGTGTCTAATATATACTAAAATTTTGAATGGCAACCCTACGAAGTAGCTACCCGATTTAGTCCATTTTCGAACGTGTATTTTCAATTTTTATGAAAACGCCGTGTACAAAATCTCAGCTTTCCACATCTACGCATTGTCAGGCAGTTTTTTACTTCTCGACAATAGCGCTATCTATTGGGTCCAAATCTATTCTATCTCTCAAGGTGGAACCAACAAAACACATACACAAAATTTCATTGAAATTGGTTGGGCTAAAACAAAACCTTCGAGAATACTTCACAAGCCATGAAACAGACTCCCTCCCTACCCCATGCGAGGCCCAACGGAGTCCTTACAGTCTAAAATATTTGCAGTGCTCTTATGTAAAACTGAAAAAGTTTGATTTGAATAGCTCCTCCGCCCTAAACTACTATTCATACAGAAAAATGCTGGTTTAATAATTTTAAGCTTGTTTTCTTATTTTCCGAACCGTAATAAAATGTTTATACCTTTCCTACCAAAATTATTTAAAACATTAATATTAACCATATGACTACGATTTCTCAAACAAAAATTCTCAGCTGAGTAATCACTGTAATGTCGATGTGCCGTCATGGGATGATGGGTTGATGATATCGAATGTAGCTGCCAATAGATTCGGACTCCGACTCCACATACACACATGTAATTAAGACTCAGGTGAGAGGTATTGAGGATAAAATGATAAGGATACTTTGTAATCAAAACTATTTTATTATTTTGTTAAGTAAGGTAAGCAAGGTATATAGGAAATGTAGCCTTTGGGAAGGTAAGGAACCAAGCTTTAAATTACTAGAAGACTATTTTCCTGTACGAATAGTAGTTTAGGCTCTATAGCATTTATAAAGTCAATGTTTGGCACTTTTCCATAAGTATCAATATAGAATATTTTAGAAAATGGACTCACAACGCATACTTATAGATCTCTGTTTCATGGCTTGGGAAGTATTCTCGAGGGTTTTGGTTGCGCGTTTTCGGATATTAGTGTGTACAAACACAGTGACACTGGATTTTTATATATTAAGATTATTTTAGTACAGACAATTTTAAGCCAGCAGAGCTTAATAAATAAAATTACAACACTAAAATGTCAGTCAAATTTTATGTTTGGCACTTGCCCGGCGTTTTGTTCGGCGTTTGACGACGACGACAACCACACTAGTTTCGGCGTTGTTAATGTAATCCAACCATTATTGTCATAACATTTTATAGTTTGATCGGCAGGAGCTGGATTCTATAACACGGAGAGTTGTGGAATTTGGGGCATGAGAGTTGATTTGACAGTTAAGCAAGAAACACAGTGCTAGCTTTCCAACCTCTACCTCACTATAACTGTAAGAACCTCAACCTGATGAGCCTTGCAAACTTTTGCAACTCACAATACGAACTTTGACATCTTCTGTATGATAGCAGTTAAAATTGGGCTATTGGCTTGAAAATTGAAATTATTTTGTAATAATTTATTACAGCAGGAATAACTTTTCACGTTAAATATGTTTCCAAAACTTCTTTCCAACAAATTTCCCGTTCATTTTTTCTCGTAAACAATGCTGGATCAAATGATTATAAAAATTAGCTGTCAAAGCTGACAATGTTAAATCTCAACCTCGCCGGTCTCACCAACTTTCTAATTGAGAGCTTGATAACATGATCGCATATATTCTACAGAACTGTCAAAGTTGGTGAGGCCGGCCAGGTTGGAAAAGCCAGCACTTAATAACTAGGTTAAAAAAAACAAACAATTCTAATTGTCTTAAATTCAATTTATTTATTTATTTTTTTGCACTTGGTCCTTTCTTTTGTCCTTGCTTTTATGGCTTAGATGCGATTTACATTTGTAGGTTGCACTATCGTCTGAACTAGAGGGATGGCTGGCCTGCAAGAGAAAGAATGGGATTGAGTACAACGATACTCAGTGGGTTTAGCTACAACACTCATTCAAATTACTTCATTCGGTCTTGGATCAAAAGATGAACGTACCTGTACGATTGATCCAACATGCATTCACAATAACGGCATAGTTCAATGTTATTGTACAAATAGGACAGGTCTTTTACAAGAACGAATACGGACCAGGTTCCTTAGGCAACAGCGGCATGAGTCAACGCTATCGTCTAATTAAGACCATATCCCATGAGATCGAGTACGGACCAGGATCTATCAGCAATAATAGTGATCGAGTACAGACCAGGACCACTCAACAAAGCGGCATAAGTCGACGCTATGTATAATGCGGGATCGAGTACGGACCAGGATCCGAGGATTAATAAGCCACTGATGGGGACTGCTTTCATTATTCCGTACAACACCGTGAATAATCAAGAGAATTCCCATTTCACTCCATTCACACCATTTTGTTATACGCCGCCTCTCGTGCTTTCCTTGGTGGAGAAGAAGAAGATGCGGGAGCTGGAAAGAGTTTATTAATTTTATTATAATTGAAACACCTCACTTTTGGTTTCCTTTTATTTATTTGTTCGATCGTTAATTAAACTATATTTAACACCACTGATTCAATTAATTAAAGTCGCGAGCAATGCGACCGCGAACCGACCACTGTGAAATATCTAATCCAACTCACCTCTTCCTTGGCGACGTGACTTCGTGGTACCCTTGCGACGCCAGCGTAATTAGCAGAAAAATGTATATACGCATTATATCTAGCGTAAACTGATATCGCGCCCATGTGAAGAGCGGTCAGACAATTTGGGGAAATTTATGATGACGTTTGCAAGAACGTCGAAGTGGATTTTGCTGATTGCTCGTGTCGCTGGAGTTTTGTATACTTAAGAGCAGGGAAATTTATGATTTCGTTTGCTCGAATTTTTATAATTACAGATTTCTTTTGCTTGAACGAAATGTGAACTTTTTCAAGTGCACCAAGTGCACTGAAATAATTTAATAATTTGGGTGCCACGAGGATGGTGATGCACTATGATGGCTTTGTGGTATTCGTGTCATCATAACATCCCATCCTCCTTGGAAAAAGAAAATTCGTGATGCCAAATGAAGAGCGAATTTTCGATTCTATGTGTCGGTTCACGTTTACAAGAAATGTTCACATTTTTTTCATAATTATGATTACAGATTACATGAGGTGTGTATTTTATATAAAAATCTTTTAAATAAAAAAATTCTCCTTTTTTTTGGTGACAATTTATGACTAAAGAAGTGTATTTCTTATTCAATTTTTTTTTGTTTTTTTTTCTTTTATTTAATAATACAAAATATTTAAAAGTATTTAATATGAAAGTAGTAATTTAGTAGTATAAATCTCTTAATCAAATATATCTTCTCCTTTGTTTTTTTTTTGAGTAACATTCTAAACTTATGGATAGATCATGTTTAACATTAGGAGTCTTAAGACTTTTTTAGAAATTATTCAGAATTATAACATCGTGTATATTTTAAGCATGTTTTTTTTTTTTGATTTTTTTTTTGTGTTTTGATAAAAGTAATATAAAAGTAATAAAAATAATGATATTGGAATGTCTTTTATTTTATTGCTAGTGGTTTAGGTTTAGGTTCCACCTTTTTACTTTTGTTAGTATTTAAGTCATTTTCAGTTTGACTTTCAATATTCATAGTTCCTTTTTTTGTATGCTAATTGCTCTACGATTTTTGTAAAATTTAAATGCAATGACTAATAATATTACGAAAATAATTATGTACGTCGCAGAATAATGATGAACATTGTGCGAGTCTATTTGTGCTATTTCTTTATTTTCTTGTTCTTCCTTAAATTTTATCTTGCTTGATAAGCTCGTCAAATCGGACTGAGCAGAGTACTTTATAAATCCCACCTTATTATAGGTAGTACTATTGTTATTAGTTTTTGGAAATGCGGTTTTACTTGTGAAATCGTTAATAATTGTCGTTAGGTTCAATGAGGGTATGTAGTACTTTTTTATATCAGTAACCTTGCTATCGTAACCTAGTATTGTTAGATCGGCTGTGCGTAGGTAGCAATTACCTGATATTTAATTATACCTACACCTGCTATAGTCTGCGGGTATATATTGTCATGGCATATGTAATCAGCCGTGAGAGTTTGGAGTGTCGAAAAGAGCCATTTATTGGTCTGATACAGTTGTATCCAAATTGTATTATGGTTAAACTGCTTTAGGTTGCATGAGGGCAAAATTGTATTTTCTCTTCGCAAAAGATTTATTTCGCAGAGCTCTGTTTTGGTAATTATTACGAATATCGGGTGGTTTATGCGACACATAAACAAGTTGTGGTCCTCCGTGACACAGTTAGCAAATTCCCTGTAGAACATATCGTAATAGTGTTGTTTATCATAATCTATTACAATATATTCCATACTAGGTTGTATAAAGACCAGGTGTTCTTTATGTGGGGTTGGTAGGGGGATAACTTTAAACAGTTGGTAACTTTCCCTCTTGGGTAAGGGTATACGGAGTTCGTATATTACCTTAGAGTTAAGAACGGATGTACTTACATGGCTTATTTGAAAAAGCGAAAGCAGCTTGTTATCCTTCATGTTTGAGGGAAGTTTAATATCGCTTGGGATCTTTTTGCGGATCGCAACCAATACTTCGTCCAGTTGGTCTGGAGTAATGATCGCGGGGAGAAATTTGCTGTGGCGGACATCTGTCACTAACTCCACAATTGCATTGGCAACATTTTGATAACGCATTATCATGAGTGTTATCAGAGCGATGAGGGACTCAAATTCAGAAATTACTTTCTGATGGTAACTTCTATTAGTTAGATTACTCACCAAATCTTTAACACAGGAAAGCTTAAAATCGAGTGCATCCATCTGTTTATTAAAATCAGTTTGTGATTTATTTAGAATATTTGCAGTTGTCTCAATTATGACCATTTGATTTTGTATCAAGTTTAATAAGTGGTTTTGGTTATATCGCACTTTCTCGATCTGATCGTCATAGTACTTAGCGTCTTCTACGTTCAAAGTTCCAAAAAGAGTTTTGCTAATCATTCCAACAGAATCAAGTAGCGCTCGCTTGGTACGTGAGCCATGAGATAAAAACTCTAATTTTTCCTTTACATCATGCATGATATAGTTAATTTCCATTATTGTACTGTTACATATTATGGGAAGTTGGGGCTATTGTTCAAAAGCTCACACAAGTGATTTGTGGATTTCACATATTCAGATACCTTTTCAGCTGTGTCCTCCAATTTTTTTAGATCGTAAAATACGATTACCTTCCATTCACCGGAGTACAATTCTGCTTTTCCAAGTTCTTCAAAATATATGCCTGCGTTGTTCTTTATAGTTGTGACGTTGAGTCCTATTCCGCAAGTGGTCGTCGTGATAAGGATCATGCATTTTAAGAGGATTCCGAGGGTATTCATAGTCTGGAAAGGTAGGATGTTAGTTTGGAGATACTAGGGGAGGCACACTTTGTTACAACAAAACCTTATGATTAATAAAAAAATAGGTCAAACTGGGAGATCCGCATAATTTAGTTGGTCCACATATAAAAGAATGGATTCTTAAACTTTTCCGACGAGGAGTTGGAGAGAAATATGGTATGCCGCTGAAGAAAACAAGGGCTGCATAGATCATCTATTCTATATATATTCAGCCAGCGAAGCTTTTCAAATCGTTATTATTGATAGTTTTGCACTTCGCCCTTATTTTTACTACAGATCTGTCGTTTGATAGTAATTTCAAGCTTTCATAAGGTCCTTCCCATAAAGGTGCGAATTTGTCTTTTCGCGTATGGTTCCTAATAAGTACTTTATCTCCAATATTGAAGAATTTTGGACAAGTGTTTTTGTCGTAATAGCCTTTGGAACGTCGCATACTTTGATTTATAGTTTGTCGAGCCATTTCATATCCATGTTGCATTCGCTCTTTAAGTTCCTTGGCATAATCGTCGTAATTATATGATAATTGTGGTTTATGTGCGAAAGAGGTATGGTAGGCCAATAATATTTTAGCTTTAGTCTTTTAACTGTTCGTGAAATCCCTTGATGTCCTCCGAACGGAGATACGTGATAATCTGTGATTATTTTTTCTATAACTGTAGGCTCTTTTAGATATATCCTCGAGTCTGTGAATAGTTTGATTTCGCCAGATATTTTTAGTTTTTCATTGAGGTAAGACTTTATTTCATTTAGTGTAGGAACGTCGAATGTTGCAATCGATAGGCCAATGGAGTTTATGCGGGTATCATCGCAATATCTTGAAATTTTTTCTATGGCATTATGAAGCTCTGTTCGGTCAGCTTCTGTCCTCAATGGCAGCAAGGTCTTGATTACTACCAAATTGGTATTTGTATCTTTATAAAAAAAATGGTTAAGTTCGCCAATTTTTATTGACGCAGTAGATTCTACTAATTTTCTTAGCTTACGTTCCACGTGAGTGTCTACCAGGGGTAAAATGAAAATCTTATGCTTCAAAGAATTTTCTCGGAATATTGAATAATTTTTCTCGAATATTTTAAGTTTTGATATTTCCACGGGATTTTCTTTAAGATTTCCCACGCTAATTTCTTCATGGTTCCTTTGGTGGGCCTCCGCTCTTTTTTGATTTCGTGTTAAAGCTCTGATAGTTTAATACGGCTTAAAGCATCTACGTTCACGTTGTATTTTCCGGGTTTGTAAACGATTTCCAAGAATATGATATGCAAGATATGGATATGCAAGAATCGGGGAATTACTTAGCTTTGCCTTTAGGGTCCTGAATGATTTATCGCATAATCCATCCCACTTGAAGTTCATATTTTTCTTCAAATGGTTTGTGAGGGGTTTTGCTATATCTGCGAGGCAATAAAACGGCGATAATACCCTGCAAATCCTAAAAAGGATTTGACGTCCTTAGGCTTTTTCGGAATAGGAAAGGTTTTAACGGCACTTACTTTACTGGGATCTGGGCTTAAACCATTTTCAGAGATTATGTTTCCAAGGTAGATCAGTTCTTTTCTGACAAACTTGCATTTCTCAGGTTGGAGTTTGAGATTGTGTTTCCTTAGACGATTTAGGACGCTTATTAACTTGGAATTATGGTCATCTAAGTTGTGGCCATAAATTACAATGTCGTCCACGTATACGAAACACTTAGTACCCTTCAACCCCATTAGCACGTTGTTCATCAAACGTTGAAAGGTTGCGGGTGCATTTCTCAATCCGAAGGGCATTCTGTTATACTCATAATGCCCGAATGGCATACTAAACGCTGTCTTTTCCCTATCACCTTCGTTCACCAAGATCTGATGAAATCCGTTTGCAAGATCGAGGGTGCTGAAATATTTAGATTTGCCCAGCTGGTCCAATATATTAGATATTTTGGGTAGCGGATATGCATCTCCAATTGTTAATTCGTTAAGTTTCCGGAAGTAACTACCACTCTCCATCGCTTATTACCGGTCGAATCTTCTTCGGCACGAGGAGCAGAGGTGAGTTCCATGGACTCATGCTCGGTCTAATAACGTTACTATTTAACATCCCGTTTACTTGTCTATATATATTTCATCCCTATGTGCTTCAGGCAATCTATACGGTCTCGTATAAACAGGGGGTTTATTGCTATCAGTTGAGATTTTGTGCTCAACTGCATCAGTATGAGAAAGATAATCTCCTTCTAGATAAAATAGGTCATTGAAGGTGCTATATATGTATGTAATGGTGTGTTTTTCCTCCGCATTACAGTGATCTAGTTTGATAAGTGCTTCCAATTTTCGCAGCCTATTCTTCACTGGATCTTTGTCCGTATTGGGTTCGATTACATTATAATTCTCTACATAATCCCATTCTAAGTCGAATTCTTCAGGATTCAAGACTACTTCGGTATCGTTTGAATTGAGAAACATAAGTTTTATATTTTGCTCATTGGGTTGAGCTAGGGTTTTGGCTACATATGTCCCAGGCGATATCTCCTTTTTGTGTATAACAACCTGGATTGGATATGCAATTGGAATAGCTATTATTTTTGCGCATCTTGGAGGTAGGCGAATCAGATTCGGATTAGAGAATTTTGGGCAATTCTTGATTTAATCAGGAAGATACACCGTGTTTCCAGACTTAATGTTTTTTATATTTGAAATAGTAGGCGTTGATTTTGCAATTTCTCATTAGGGTACTCGTTATTTGAGTTTATGTCAATTATTAGAGCATTTCTGTTGAAATCTATTACTGTGTTATATTTCCGCAGGAAATCGTTACCGTTTATGCCGTCGTATTTGAGATTCATGCTCGGTTCGAGGATATAAAAGGGGTGTTTTAATCTGAAACGTTTATTACTACTGGATAAGTCAAGAGTGGTAATCATAGTTCCATACGTTGCTATTGGTTCACCAGATATTGTTGAAATTAAAATTGCGGCTAAAGGCGATTTGTCTTTGTGTAAAATGTTGGATTTCAACAAACTAACATCTGCTCCGGTGTCTATCAGGAATGTGGAGTATTTTCGAACAGATGGGTTTAAAGCGATACGAATGCAGGCGTTATCGTCTGAATCTAAAAGTGAAGTCATTATTCTAGTTAGGTTTTTGTCTTTTACAGTTTCATTGTCTAATGGATTTCGGCTATATATGATATTCGGGATGGAACGCCGATGTCTTCCTCCCGGATGCTCTCGTTTCCCGACTGTGAGTTGTCGTGTGTCTTAGGTAGGCTACTGTTTTGGCCACCTTGAGCCGTATTACGTACACTCGTAGGTACATAGTGAAGTGTATGATTCGGATTCTTGCTATTAGAAGGTTTCGGCATACGTGAGCTTTCTTGATGGTATTGTTCTTGATTATTGTTAGTTCGCGAAAATCGATTGTTATTATATTTCCTCAGTCTACAGTCATTGATGTGGTGATTGGCCGTCTTACAATAGGTACATATTACGCAATTAACCTCTCGCTTTACAATACGAGGGGGAAAGTTTGGAGTGTTACGATTCCTAAAGCAATTGTCCCGAGAATGCTCTTCTCGGTTACAAATATTGCAATAAACATTTCTCCTTAAGGGAGGTCTGGGAACATATAATGGGGCAGGCACATTCCGTTCCAGACGTGATGAATGTCCACAGGCGTAACTTATAGCCTTTTTCAAATCTTCTTCTCCATGGGCTTTTACCAGAATTTTTAAACCACTGTCTCTTAATCCATCTTCAAAGGTCTGTATCGCTAATTTTATATTTTCTTTTATCAAATATTCGCGTATGTTTGAATCAGAGACCTCGGAATACGTGGCGGAATTTAAGGAGGGTAATGCTAAAAGCAATTTATCTCTGAACTCTCTAATATTTTCTCTACCGTTTTGTTTGATTGAGATCAGATTATTTTGAGCGCTTGTACGAGATTTTTCTTCCTTAAAATGAGATCTGAGATCTTGAGCCAAACTACTCCAAGTACTGTAGGACTCGTATTGTACAACTTCAAATGCTGACCCTCTGAGTTTAGTCTTGACTATATCCAAGAAAAGCTGTTGTTGGGGCGCAGTTTGTGTAGAAGAAAAGAGCAAATTACCGCAGGCTAGATCCTGTCTAGATCCTGAGGGGATCCATCAAATTACGGCACCAATCTATATACATCGATCAGACTAACTTCAGCCTGGACTACTCTATTATTTTGCTGAGACTGAAGATTATTGCCGTTAGTCATTTCTATTGAGGTGTTAAAGGGTAACTCTTGGAAATTTCTGAGTATACCCGCTTGTTGTCGTGTAAGAATTTTGCACACCAAAGGCAGGCACGTAAAATTAAATTAAACAAACAACAAAGATGTAATGCAATACACTGAAGTGAGTAACCCCTTTCGCAGGATTTGCAGGTACTCCTCAATTCAAAGATTTCGCTCTTAGGGAGTCACTTCTGTTTAATTAGAAAAAGGTTGCTTAGGAAAATTGAGCTTGATTTTGTTTTTATGTTCGATATGTGCATATATTTGCCTTGAACTGTACGCGGACAAAGGAAGAAAATCCTGGAAGAACAAAAAGTCTTTTCGAATAATCGGCAGTTAGTGTATTTTAAAGCGGACGTAATTATTTCTCCCTTCTCTTTTTTTTCACCAATGGAAAAATCAATAAAATAATTCAATTTTTTTTTTGACTTTTCGCAAAAAAAAAAATTCTCTTGCGGTTTGGTTTTCATAAGATAATGCAATTAATCATTTAAAAAGAATAATCACTTTGCGGAATTATTCGGACAAAATTTTCAACCTCAATTTGATTTTTATGGAAATGCAAAAAAAATAGTTAATTTTGTTGAACTCTTCACGCAAAATTGTCACTTTCAATAAAATTTTAATAAAGTGATATGATTAATCAATCAATGGAATAATTTAATTTTATTGGTACTCTTCAGACAAAATTTTCATTTTCACTTTAGTTTTGTAGGATAATATGATCAATCGATAAAATTATTAACCATGTGGAATTTCTTCACGTAAAATTTTCACTTTCAATTTGACTTTTTTTTTAAATAATGTGATTAATCAATCAATAAAATAATTTAATTTTGAGGAACTCTTCGGACAAAATTTTCATTTTTACTTTAATTATATAGGATAGGTATCTAATATAATCAATCGATAAAATAATTAACCATTTGGAATTCTTGGGACAAAATATTCACTTTCAATTTGATTTTTATAAAATAATGAATCCAATCGATAAAATTTTCACTTTCAATTTGATTTTTATAAAATAATGAAACCAATCGATAAAATTTTCACTTTCTATTTGATTTTTATAAAATAATGTGATTACTCAATCAATAAAATAATTCAATTTTGAGGAACTCTAAAGGAATGTATATAATATAATTTAGTTAAATTCATACATCCTTGCGTCGGTTTATTCCACGAAAAATGCAGCAATATATCGCAATAAGTGATATACTGTACTTACATACGCCATGTAATGCATGTGTTGTTCAGCACAAAAAATTTACTTATTTTTTGTTTCGTTGATTCTGCTGTTAAATTGGTTATAGATGAGAAATCTTAATGGTTGCGTCGGTTTGCTTAAGTTGTATTTTCCGCCTTCACAAATCTTCGCCTGACTTGGAGCCTTTTTCCAAATCTTCACCTGAGTTGAAACCTCTTTTGCCAATCTTCACTCGAGTTGCAGCCTTTTGAAAATCTTCACCGCTGCCACCAGTGTTATAAGCCACCTCTCGTGCTTTCCTTGGTGGAGAAGAAGAGGAAGCGGGAGCTGGAAAGAGTTTATTAATTTTATTATAATTGAAACACCTCACTTTTGGTTTATTTTTATTTATTTGTTCGATAGTTAATTAAACTATATTTAACACCACTAATTCAATTTAACACCACTGATTCAATTAATTAAAGTCGCGAGCTATGCGACCGCGAACCGACCACTGTGAAATATCTAATCCAACTCACCTCTTCCTTGGCGACGTGACTTCGTGGTACCCTTGCGACGCCAGCGTAATCAGCAGAAAAATGTATATACGCATTATATCTAGCGTAAACTGATATCGCGCCCATGTCAAGAGCGGTCAGACAATTTGGGGAAATTTATGATGACGTTTGCAAGAACGTCGAAGTGGATTTTGCTGATTGCTCGTGTCGCTGGAGTTTTGTATACTTAAGAGCAGGGAAATTTATGATTTCGTTTGCTCGAATTTTTATAATTTACGATTTCGTTTGCTTGAACGAAATATGAACTTTTTCAAGTGCACCATGTGCACTGAAATAATTTAATAATTTGGGTGCCACGAGGATGATGATGCACTATGATGGCGCTGTGGTATTCGTGTCATCATAACAATTTCTATATTAGGCTACTTACTTATACGAACACTCACACATTCATTAATTATCCACACAAGCACCATTTCTCCAACATTAAACTCATTAAACACACATTAACCACACATTAAATAATGCTACACTATTCTATTCTATACTATACTATGATGTACTTCACCCACTTGTCTATTTAATATTTTTGAAGAGATCACTAATTTAACTGTTACGTGTGTTTTACTTCTGTACTTTTTCACTGTCACTCACTGGATGTGACTAGATTTATTTTCTTAATTTCCTTATACCTATCTAAACGAAATCCCTCTGTTATGGCGCCGCAATTATTATTGCACTCGTCTGTGTTATTTCGGGGTATGCACCTTTTTCTCATTTTATTGTCGCTTTCTTCCGAAAATCTTTCTTTACACGATAATTGGTCCCGAGTTTATTGCAGTCTGTCGCCTCACCGTCGGTGCCTAAATCTAACCCTTTCTTTCATCTCTACACATTTTTATGAAAATGTCCCTGAAATGCAAATCGACTACTTACATGTATTGTCTATTTTTGTTGCAGTTAACCGGTGGGAATTGCAGTCTCTCTTTTCGCATTTCTATCGTTTTACAATTTGGGAATGACGAATTAGGAAGTTTCAATCGGAGCAAACGAAGTTGCTCATTTCCCAAAATCTCAAATTCTCCTTGTTACAGAATCCGGGCCCAGAGCATGAAATAAATATTTTAAGTAGATGGTTTTGTTTCTTGCTCTACAATACATGATACAGGAAAAATCAGTGCTACCAGTGGTTCGTTTTTTTTATAGATATTACAAAATGTTATTTTATATGGGGTGATTTTTCACCCATGATAACTTTTAAGTGAAAAATTTGCAGAATTTGTGGGATTTTTTCGTTTCATCTATAAATCAAAAAGGGTTTTAAAACTATGTTAGAAAAAAAAAATTGTTTTTGTTGGCAAACCATTTTTAGTAGAATAATGATTTATAGTTGGCAAAAAAAAAAACAAAGTGTGTTGGAATGAAGATATTAGATCGGAAACTTACAAAAAATGGTAAAAATTAAAGTTTTTTAAATCAATTTCTGTTAGTAGGTATTCTCATTTCTTTATATTGTGACCATTTTATATAGATAAAACCTAGATTTAGCAAAAAATGAGTTTTTCATTTTTAGTGGCGCTTTTTACTAATTATTTGATTCTAATAGTACCTACTTGTTTTTCTTCTGATATTTCACTGACGAGAAATTGCAATATTTCGTTAAAAGATGTTGAAATACAAAGCGAAATAGTATATTTAACAATAATGTGGAAAAACAAATTCAGGAGAGTTAATTCTGGTTAAATATTTTCAATTTATTTGAATTGCAATTATTTATTTTTCGTCTTAAATTGTATAATTGTCTCGCATATTGGGTTTCTGTCTTTTACGCTAGATGTCTGTAATGTGGTCTGTGGTCTAGGTCTAGGCTAATTTGATATGATTTTTCTCACTTTAAGGACACAAACCTATATATATAGTAAACTTTATTCCCTACAGGCTCACTGGTATTTAAATTGAAACTTTTGCTGATTACTGACTCTTCGTAACATTCGCTCGCAGATCATAAGTTGTCGCCCTCTCTTATTTTAATATAAATATATTGTTTTTTTTTCTATTTAAAAATGACGAAAATTTTAAAATAAACATAAAGATAAAAAGGACAAATAGACACATGAAAATAAACAAAAACAAAACAAGAACGATATAGAGAAGAGAAAAAGCTATGAAAATCGTTTAAAAAACTTGTTTTAAAGTCGTAAACTCAGTTTCAGGAAAAAATTAGAATATAAGGTATAATTGGTAGCCCAGGACACTAAAATGAATTGCAAATAAAAATACCAATAAACGAAATTTCTGTCTTTATTTGACTTTTTAAATAAAACTAGGAACTTCTTCAATCACAGTAATTAAATATTGTTTATCATATCAATTGTTCTTAAATGAATATTTAAAAAATACTTTGGTCTTATTTTTTTAGTGACAGAAAAAAAGGCGGGTATCCCCGGATGTGGTAATCACTGGTGGCCCAATAGGTTTTTGGCCTTACAAACATCACAATAATACTAAGCATCTGAAGAATCTATATAAACACAATCTTCACGGACCCTGCGTTTGCATTCATGACACTCACTCCAGTTCTCTTCAATTGTTTCTCTACATATGATGCATTTGTTCTCTTTTTCCTGATCTTCTTGGAAAAGGCTTTGAGTATTTTTCGTTACTTTCAGCGTCTTTTTAGCACCTTTACCTTTTTGTTTCTTCGCTGCGTCTTTTTAAGTGCTTTTACTTTTCTGTCTATCCTCTACATCTTTTTATACGGTGAAGATGTTATGATCTCGCTCTTTTGAATTTTACGAGCCCGCGTTACCAAGCGTTTTATATGCATCAGGAAATGGTGACAACTGTTCTAATAAATCTATTAAGCTTGTTGAAGGAACTGGTTCAGTTGCAAGCAATGCACGACTAGTGGAGGGCACTGGCGATGAACATTGGGCTGCTGAAGGCTGATTGGACATATTGTGTTTAGAAAAAGGCTCTTGGGCAACGGCTGTCATCATTAACGGTAAAAAATCATTCTCAGTAAAGACATCGGGGTTGAAAGAAGAAGAAATCCGTGAGAGTA
This sequence comes from Dioctria linearis, assembly GCA_963930735.1. Classification (NCBI taxonomy): domain Eukaryota; kingdom Metazoa; phylum Arthropoda; class Insecta; order Diptera; family Asilidae; genus Dioctria; species Dioctria linearis. Next base: position 266,347,487 of record OZ005740.1, on the reverse strand, counting down.
TTTGAACCCCTTTTGTGCTATGTCAAGCCTTGCTGCTCTGCTAAAGGCTTCTCCCACAAGTGCAGCAATATCAAAGTGAGCAATTCTACCCCGCATCCACGTCGAACATGCAGTTGCAAATGCGGCCTTTAAGGGTTTAAAAAATGTCCTGTCCAACGGCTGTAATTTACGAGTTAAATGAGGAGGTGTGCTAAGCATATAAATGTGATATTTACTTTCATAGTCTATAACTGCCATCTCTTTATGACTAGCATGACCATCTAAGATTAAGAGGACATATGATTTGTTTCTGCAGGCTGAACATGCTGTTTAAAATACTGCAATCATTGCAAGAACACGTCACCGTTAATCCATCCGCTCTGTTGTGGAATTGCAATACTATCTGGTGGAACCCTTATCATTTCATTCCAAGGAAAATGGCCAGTGACATTCATTGCAAAAGTTAATGTATATTTCGACCTTTTTCTGCAGACGTTAATTAGCCAACTTGTTTATTTCCTTTTATCGAAATGAGTTTATCATTTTTATGCACATTTGGTACCCCTGTAAATTAGGCGATTGTCCAGTTCTTTAGCGTGTTCATATAGTTGCATAGAGAAGTTATCCAAAAATGCGGATTCAAATCACCCCAACTTCGGGTAAAACGGAATCTCTTTGCCACTTTTCAAAACTTTCAGAAGATCGTGAAGTGACTTTTTCGGTACATCATATCTTTTTGGAGCTTGTCTTACTGATAACATGCCGTCCATCACACATTTAATGATTTTTCATTTTATTTTCGTCCTATTTACCTCTATTACTAATTTTGACATATTTCTAGTCTATTTGCAACAATAGTAAAAACATTTCAAATTAGTATCCGTAAATAAGCAAACTGACAAAACAATTGTAGTTTCTAACACAATATTGAGAAATTCAAAACTTAAAACTATATCCGGGGGGTGCATTATCGTGTCCGGGGGTACCCTATCGCTATCAGGCAACATTTTTAGACATAGCTCTTAAGTAGTATAAGAAATTTTATAAATATTATTATAAGCTTAAAATATATAATATTTCCTAGAACATTAAACAAAATACAAATATGCACACTTACTTATTGAACTTGGGCTAGAGCCGGCTGCAGCTAGGGCTCTTATTTGTGTTAGTAAATGTCAAACTTGCGGCATTCCATAAATTTTTACAGTTTCATTGTAAGAATTATGTCGAGTAATAAAAGTAAATTAGTTGCAATAGCAACTATATTTAAAGAATGGATTGATTCCCTAGAAAATAAATGAACAACGCAAATGTTCAACATTACCGCCCTTGTCTGTTAATAATGGCACACTATTTTCGTAAATACTTTCACCTTTGCTATCCACACAGTAATAAAATTGAGACATTTGTTTGGTTACTTGACATCAAAAACTAAACAAACAAACCTCAAGCTACTTTGGCTTTATTTTCAGAATACTAACCAATTTGGCTATAGCCGGCTACAGCCAAGAGTTGAACAATGAATTTTGACAGTTGAGCTAACATATACAGATAAGATTTTTCGTTATTTATAGCTCTTATTTTGGCTCAAAATTGGCTATAGCCAAGACCTCCAGCTATAGCCGGCTCTAGCCAAAAGCCGAACACAGTCTTGATAACCTTCAATGAAGTTTTATAGGAGCGACGAAAATTTTTTGACAAGAACAAAACACACCACGTGTAACTTACTCGGCGCCCACGCCTCAACTGAGTTGGATTTGCTTTCACTCTAGAGGGCACACATTTAAAATGAAGTATTATTAAAAATTTAAATGTCCGTGGTTACCCGTCGTCCGGGGCTACCCGATCTTCCCTCCTAAAAAGATACTATTTGTCACTAAAGGAACGTGTATCAAAGTAACTAGTAATTGTAATGGCCGTTTTGCAGAAATGTGTTAATAAATTCCTACTATTTATACATAACCACTTCATTTTTCAAAAATTCCAATTGTTAATGAATTAAAAAAATCAAATAAAAGTAACTTTACTACTTCTAAGTCAAATTAATGTAATTAAGTTGAAAAAAAATGGTTCGATATCCGCAGGAACTGGAATAAGTAAATTTTGAAGGAAAAGATAATATTATTAAAAAAAAAAGTCGAAGTGTTTACGATTGGTATAGAAAGATCTTTTATTTACTCTCAGAGAGCCAATTCTCCAATTATGAAGGTTGACTAGGTCTGCTCCTCCGCCTGTTTGAGGTTCCTCTAGGGTCATCGAAATTATGCGCTGGCGATGCTATTCGAGGTAGGGAAGGCACGAAGATGATCACTACCATCTGATCATCACGAGAACTCTATGGTATGTGGTGTAAAAGAATGAATATGTGTATCGTTCGTTTTCTTGGCATGAATATTTTTAGTTTATGGTGCGTAGTAGCACAGCTCTTCCTTTTCTCACACTCACCGCACTTAATCGAGGTGCTAGCGTGCCAGCCTGAGTACAATACTACCATGGAGTGAGCTATTAGCGCGGTACAGAGAATACAAGGTGTTCTCATTATGAACCAGTTAATGGTGGAAAGCTGACGAGATGTCGTGAAATGTGTAGGAAAGTACGGTACAGAGAGCACAATACTCTCTTCTCTCTCTGTCTTTTCAATAGAAATGTATGTATATACAATAGTTCACGAAATTATATACGTCACAGCACATCAGCTGCAATGTGTCAAAATTTTAATGATAATACTTGTATTTTCTGTACCATGAGATTTCAGCCTCGGCTGAGCTGATAGTCTAGACTGTACGTTAAACATTACCACTCGCATATAGCCCCATAAAACCTTTTCGAAATGCTTATTGATCAGCTCCTATAATTCTTTGTTTTCAAATTTTCCCTCTATTTTTATAAATTCTACCGTGCACCATACATTTGTGTATTTTCTTCATGATTTGTAGGGGCTTCAACTAAAGTATCCATGAAACTGCATCCAGGAACGTGTGTTTTCATAAAAAAATCAGAATCTCTTGAGAAAACTCCGACTAATTCTCATGGAATCTTTTCGGAAGAAATGGATTACATACCTGCTACATTACTGGAGAGTATTTTCCAAGGCTTATAGCATTTCTGATGCTTTTAACTGAGTTCCTGCTCTCTCTCCAGGCCTGACACTTGGCAGTTTTGATTATATTTTGTAACAGTTTATGGTGGTTTAGGTATACCTGCACTAATTGAAGAATTGAAAATATCTTGAACACTTTTAAGAGTTTTGTGAGATGCGGGTGTTCTCAACCTCCTACATCGAGGATTATTCACAAATTAAAGCTGCTCTCAGGAGATAATTAGGGCGCAATTTAATAGAATAGTCCTTGAGAAAACTCCGACTAATTCTCATGGAATCTTTTCGGAAGAAATGGATTACATACCTGCTACATTACTGGAGAGTATTTTCCAAGGCTTATAGCATTTCTGATGCTTTTAACTGAGTTCCTGCTCTCTCTCCAGGCCTGACACTTGGCAGTTTTGATTATATTTTGTAACAGTTTATGGTGGTTTAGGTATACCTGCACTAATTGAAGAATTGAAAATATCTTGAACACTTTTAAGAGTTTTGTGAGATGCGGGTGTTCTCAACCTCCTACATCGAGGATTATTCACAAATTAAAGCTGCTCTCAGGAGATAATTAGGGCGCAATTTAATAGAATAGTCCTGGTAATGAAAGAAACAAATTTTCCTTGAAGTTAATAAGAATGCAAGTTAAATAGCTTATAAAACTTTGTGTCCATTCAATTATAAATCTTGTGCTAGAGTATTGAGCACCAATGCATGATCCTACAGATCAAACTGTCATATAAATCACTTTATTTATTAGTACCTACACTCCAGGGAGTTAGCCTTTATGGCACCCGTCTCGATAATTAGGGTATACTTTGGGGTATGGGGATGGCTTAAGATGCTTAAATTCTTAATATTTACTTTACTCACTTTCCACTTAAATACATTGGCATCTGTTAAGAATTCAGTTATACATATAATATCTAATTAAAGCAAAAAGTATATTACCCATAAATTTCGCTAAATCAGCAAATAATTAATTCGAAGGATATGCTTCCTTGCGAATCAGTATCCCCTCTGGGCGACCTATTTAATGCTTGTTTAATACAATATAAACTCATTCCATGTCTGGAAGAAAATGTTTTATTTGCTATTGGCAAACAGTATAAATCCAACTTATTTATCAATATCTCGTCCAGAGGGTCCTCGGGGCTTAATAACAGTTTTATGAAACCGAAATCAAGTTGCAAACAGCCACAAACTTCTACCAGAAGGACGATTTGCGAAAATTTCCTCAGAATATTAATTCCACATAAGGATATTATCAGATCGGAAGTACTCATATATGCTGGATGCGGTCCGGGTGCACATAACAACCACGGAGTGGTAAGGACATCACATCTTAGAGAACCTCTTCCCAATATATGATGATGATGAGTATTGCTGGAAAACTTATTGATAAGTGGATGGATGGATGTATAGCGTGGGCGGGCGTGCAGCTCTCTACTACTCATGACTACTTAATCCCTTTTAGCGCAGGCTAAATTTCTTTGAACGTGTGCATAAAGAGAGATTTTGCAAACAAGTTCATTGTGCACCTTGAGGCGTTCGTCTTTTATTTAAATCTTTTGTTGGCGCAGGTTTTTTTCTTTCTTGTATTTGCAAGCGGATTAGAAATGGTAGCATTTTGTGTAATGTAAATGCAGTGAAAAGATTTGATTCTGGTCAGTTTGTATGCAAAGGTGATATTTTCAGCGCATAAAAGGGAGTCTTTGCACGCCCATTACTGTTATGCCAATGTTGATTCTATTATAAAATCTTCCGAATTGGGTTACTTTGTGGAATTCATTGTGATTTTTCTATATTGTCCTTATTTATAAAAAAAAAGAAAAACACGTAGCAAATCGAACTGCTGTATTTGGTTGGTTGTAAGTAGATTTACATGAAAAAGCCATCAAGACCTAAAACCAAGATGTTAAGATGACTGTTGACAAATGAGACGAGTTGAAATTTATTTTCAGTAAGTAGACTTTTTTTCGGGATTGAAGCACAGGCGGCTTGATTTTTTTAGTATGCAAACAGTCTCAATGAGATTTTCTCTTTTTTGCATTTCATATGGTGTAATCTGATTAAAAATTAGAATCATCTGCGGAAAGTGTAATATTATTATTATTTTTTATGTATAGTATACTTATTACAATTAATTTGGCCAGGTTAATTCGAGGAGTATAAATCATATGCAAATCTGTCCGAAAACTGCATTTTAATTAAAACTATATATGTAAGTGGGGTATGCTATTTGTGTTTGATAAGCTTTCCTTAAAAAAAAAAAATTAGGAAATATTTAGTGATTAATTAGCTAATTTTAATGTGCACTTATTTTGTAGTTCGGTTTAAATACTGTGAATAATGCTATACTCGAATTCGGAGTGATAATTCTGATCTTTTTCCATACTTTTTACTGTGTATTTTCTCACACTTTTTGACAGAAAAATTTTGTCGGACGTTGGTTTTCTCTATAGTTCAATTAAATTTATCATCATTTATCGGCTAATAGGAGGAGTAGAGTATGGAAACTGTTTTGTCTATTTAATCATATTACGTCGGATTAAATAAAGGACTTTGGGCGACTTCTCTACACAAAATGTTCATGTAATATGTTACCCCCGGATCTGGTCATTCAGGAAGATGCCGAAAGGTCTGTGTGCAGATTGCGTCCATGGAAATACTGAAAACGTCTTAAATGGTTTATCTAATTACTCATTGGAATAGGGTTTGGAACAGGAAACTCTCAAGCCTGTATGCCATTTTATTCGATGGTACCAGAACTAGGATTTAGCGTCCGATTCTCTGTGATAATTCCAGATACGGAGTCGTGGACAATAGGGAGACCCCTATCGGACCTTCTTTAGTCTACTCTAATTATTTTCACTGATAGCCTTATCACAAATTAAGGGGCTGATGCCGGTGTTTATTTTTCCGAACCTAGTACTGGACTGGATTACTCACTTTTGGAGGGTTTACTACTGCTTTTCAGGCTGATGTCTTTGTCATTGCAATGGATGTGAGATATCTCTTGATGGAAATCAAATGAAAGGATATTGCTATATTATTCAGACAGGCATCTAGTCTTGATGACTTTTTCTAGCAGGCTAGCACAATCGGCTGTCTTGGCCTCGGTGCGTGGCATCTTTCGTCTCTCTTCCTCAAATTAAAGACAAAAACCCCTTCAAAGTCTGAGTGCATAGCTGTGTACAGGAGTAATATCCAAAATATTGACCTTCCACATGTAAAAATGATTAATAAATCACGGGAGTATTTGGACACTGTAAACATCTTACTAGTCAAACTAAACTACTAATTCACGTGTTGTGACTGTCGTAAAGTATAAGATCTAGATTAGCAAAGGCCCTTGTTTTTCACTACATTATATATGGCAGCCTGATATTTTCCAAACTTGACTCGCAGTATCAACGAAATTGAATGTAGCTTCGAAAACTCCGGCGTACGTTACGAACTATAATATGTTTTTATACGACAATTTAACATAAAACACCACCATATTAATAAGATTTTAAAATATTTGTGCAGTTGCAAAATAAGAATTATTATTATTATATCATTATGACAAAATGCAATTTCTAAATTGAACAAGACATCTTAAGCTCCTTTCTTCTAGATGTTCTTCATAATTTGGTGAACTTTTGGTGGCTGTCTGCGTGCGATCTCCGGCAGAGTTTTTCTAATTTTATTAAGAAAATATCAATCCTTTGATAATTAAATACTGAAATTAAAGTTAAATTTTGTCAATTATTGCTGTTATTTTTTATTTTAATTATTTTGCATGTTTTTTGCTAATCTAAATTCATTTTTCTTTACTTAATATATTAATTATTTTTTCTAAGTTTTAATTCTGAGTCTATGACGCGCCCTCAATGCAAGACCACCATTGCTCAAAAATCAAAATTGACGTTTAAAAATTTCAAATCACTCTATAAATTAAAATTGTTCAGTACTGTTTTAGTCCTTTTTTTACTTGGTTGTCTGTAAATATATAAGTATAACTTCTCATTCAAGAATACTATAGTTAGGTATAAGGTGAAATGCAATAAAAAATTCAAAATTAATGATTTTGAGATGTGGTGGCTTTGCATTAGAGATGTGTTCTGTTTATATTTTTCACATGCCATAGCTTTAGTCCTTTTTATTATTCCAAAATAATTTATATATAGTATATACATATTTTTTTTATTTAGTGTTTTAATATGTATCTAGTTTTAACCGGTTGAAGTATAATAAGTAATAAGATTACAATCTTTGTATGTTAGCTGCCACGTAAATGATTTATATTTTAATTATTATCAAATTAAAAAATAATAGAATGAACACATAAGGAAGTTAACAAATGTTGAAAATCACAAAATTTAATTTTGGTTTATGCTGCGAACTGGATTGCTGTCCTTAAGTTAAGAGAAACATTTGCTTCCTATAAATTTAAAACAAGGCCATAGTAGTCTTGTACAAATGTGCGGAACAGATTTGTAAAATTCTTATCTATCATCATATACAGTGCGTTGCAAAGTCATAGATAGGATGTTGGTTTATGCGGATATTGAAGAGATCTGTGGAAATATCCCCGGAATTTTCAGATATGAAATTTTCAGGCATGTTATTGATCGCATGGGACGCCTTAAAGGATCATGAAACCGTAGAATCGGTCTTTTCTTCCCATTATATGAATAGCTTGAAGTGCCACAAAGTCCTCAGACAAAAACACCCTCCGTATCTTGCACACTATCCAGTTGACCATTTAATTTATCAACAGGATAACGCTACGATCCACATAAGACACTCCACAAAAGATGGTTCTTGGTGTACAATATCAACCTTATCGGTTATCCGACCCATTATTCTGATGCTAACCCTATGGGAGATGGTTAGTTCCAACAGTTTATAAACATGCCAAGGAATTTAACACCATCAGTGAGCTTCAAGATACTGTTGAAGTTGGATAACCTTGACTTCAGAATGTTTAGATTGTTCGTGGAATCAATGCCAAAAAGGCTTCTGAACATCGCGCCGAACAAAGGTGGAGCTAATGATTATTAATAAAAATTATTTATTAATATTTGTGCAATCTCATTTTGTTAAAATAATTAAAGTTAAGTGCGTCTATAAGAATACAATGCTCATTTTGCAACTTTTTTCTAAATTGCTAAATTGCTAAATTGCTATTTTGATGGGTACACAGAAAGGACTTTGTCTCATAGAATATTACAAGCAGAAATAAACGTTTCACGAGGATCAACGATCTATTTTGATCAATATTATTGCTATAAATTAGAAAACGATATCATTAAAACGTTTCACAACAAAATAATTGTTAGTACCTACTTCTTAATTTTAAAGATGTTCAAGTTCATCCATTTACAAGAACACTTTACCCATTTGCAAAAGTAATTCATCCTTTTTCGAAAAACATCTTGGTTCGTTTTTACTAACTTAATTACACACGAAGCCAGTCACGAACAAAGCAAAACAAAAATTCATATGAGTTTTTGTGTGAAAGTACCCTTAGATTTTTTAAGATGAATTATTAGAAAAGGACAAAGATCTCTATGCAAAAGAATGAATTAGTTTTGCAAACGGGTAAATTGTGACCTTGAAATAAAACTGTCTTTTTGAGTATACAAAATTTTTCAAATGATTAAATGATTCTCAATATATTTCAGGAGTATTACTGTTCCGAAAAAAGAGGAAAAATTTACACTACTTGAAATCACATTCACAGAAACATCAAAACAATCAATAAAAAATCTCTAAATAAGAAGAAATAAAACAACATTTCGGTGAGACAAATTAAACTTTTTACATTTGACAAAAGTAGTTTTAAATAAAAATTTGTATTTCATCTTCAATTTTTAGAGCCCGAACAAACTGCAGAGCTATTAAAGATGTATTTAAAAAACGACAATTTCACAGTGCAGGAATTGTCCCGATTGAAGGACATAGTAGAGGTTAGCTCTACTGCCGACATATTCCTTAAATGACCGGAATATAAGAAACTATCCGGATATCGCCTGGCAATACTACCAACCTGCTTATGTATATAAGTTAAACAGGAAATTGAAATGGAGAGCACAAGGCATTTGTTGATGTGTCCCGATTATCGTTTTTACCCATTCCCCCTCTCAAATCACTTTTTATATCGCAAAAGTCTGAAAATTTGTCTTTCATCGAAGATAGATGTAGTGACGCATGTCCTTATAATTCGTTATTAAAAAGCTTCGAAAAAAGTATAATTAAGACACCCCAATCAATTTACGGTTCATTATGTTCATATTATCTTATATTATTGTCATTAATTGTTGTTTTCTGTAAATTGGCGTGAACTACAAAGATCGGTTTAAGAACACGTTTTCCATTCTGGATAAAAGGGATGCTATATCAGAAAGATTGTGTTACAGATCGTGAAAGCCCTAATTTCAAATAAACAAATCAAACATGTTTTGGAGAAACTTGCAGATACTGATATTTCTAAAAGTAAGTTTAATTCCATTTCTGTTGCGGTGATAAATTTATTCTTTTCCTTTTTCCACATTAAGAAAGGACACAGCACTCCTATGGGCGATGCATGGATATTTTACTGCATATCAAAAAACTGTTTCAAAGGACACTAAAGGCAAGAAAAACGTTACCAGACCGTTTATTTTGGACTCACAGCTATGATTTTGAATTTGTGGAAAGTCCTGCGTCGTATTAGAGGAAGAAATCCGTTATTTGAAAAGGGAGTAAATTCAGCCATTTATTTATGCGATCAGGGAAGAAATCATCACTGTAAAAGAAATATATTATGTTTATTTTGATAACGTAAGATTTACTTTGATCTGTATAAAGATAGTTTTTCTATTTGATTTGAAATACCAAGTTCCTGGGAAAGCATTTTGGGCATTTATTGCCATATTTTGTACAGTTTCAAATCTCCTAGCAACAGCAAAGTTTCTCTTCTAATTGATAAATTATTACAAGATGTAAATGTGTAATTCATAACGTTTGTATACGTACGAGTTAGTACAGCAAAAGTATAATATAATAACGTTTGTGTTAACCATTATGTTCGGAATCATTTTATGTTTGTTAACTAAGAAGGAATAGAGTAAGTTTGTAAGAAATAGAAATAAAGTGGAATAAACTAATAGACTTCTAAAAATATAGAAATAAAACGAAATGAAAATCATAAATAATTGTTTTAATTACCACAGGTTGGGAAAGAGGAAACGGCAACAAGGAGAGAGGGGAAAGGGAGGGTGGGATATGTCGTCTGTAAAATAGTTCACTGATATCGTGAATAAGTTCAAAAGACTTCAATGAAATAGTTCACAGTGCCAAAGGACTTCAATGAAATATTTCACAGATATCGTGAATTAGTTCAAAGTACTTCAATAAAATAGTTCACTGATATCGTGAATAAGTTCACTAACATGTACATATTTTTTGGTTTACTGAATTTAGTGAATGGGTGTTCAAAAAAAGAGTGACCAAATTCATAGGTTGAAAAACTATGAAAAATTCACTGTATTTTCGCAAATGTTCATAAATATTGTATACCTTTTTCGTTCAGTGTATATATGGTTTCAGCGATAACAAGCAGGCAGATGTGTTTTGTCATCACACGTTTTTCTCTTTTTTTGCCACAGAGATGGGCTACAGTACTATTGCATGGTTTGTCTATAACTTTGCAACGCATTGTATATATTTTATAAGATCTCATATCATATCTGTTAAAATGAAATGTTTTTAAAATCGAAAGTTTTTAAGGTATATTTTTACAAATTCGAGATTTTGGCAATGCAGACCTTCGTTTTCTGAGATTTATTTCGAAATGCGAGATTTCACTATTAGAAATTTCAATTTATACGACCAATCATACCGCTCTCATAAAATCTGACAATAATCCGCAACTAGAGAAACTTACTCAGGTTGAGGAAGAACTATTTTGACGAAACCGTTTTCTGAACTATAAGATATCGCGCTTAGTTTAACTAAAGTCACCACCATACATATATTTTGCGAGAAGAGTGAAAATTAAATTACAATTTTCATCGGATTATTGTTTATACTATAATTTGACAAATTACTTCAATTAATATCTATATGTATGTAGGTATTGCCATGTTTTCAATAATTCCAAACAAAAACCTGTCAATAAAAATAACAGCCGCAAAAAATTTCAATTAAATTTAAGTCCTTATGTAATGAACACCACTTTGAAAATTCTAAAACTTTCCTTTAGACGCCTATGCTTCCAAGCAAATTTAACCCTTATTCACTTCATTACGCTCACATTCCTTTAAGTCTATGAAATTCCCTTATTGAGCAGCAAACTCATGATAATGCGATGAAAAAATGCTAATCCCTTGAGAGTCGGAAAGTCAACCCAAACCCCACCAGAGGCAGCCAGTCATTGTTTACCATTATTATTCTGATAGCACCGCAGAGGAGAAGGCCAACTCCAATATCATCTCAGCGCGAAAAGGCAAAAGTTCGCATCCTTTGAACCTGCTTGCTATATCAGTGATTATCTTAACCTGCACAGCGGAGAAGCAATAAAATCGAATTCGCCCTTTTTGTTGGAACAATCGTCCTTAATATATTAAATCTTCGTTTGAGCGTGCTGCTTCAATAAAAGCAAAGAGCGCTCCGTCGAAAGTCTTTATGTATTCGGCGGCAGTATTTCTCCTTCGACTGCATATTCGAGATTCCTATGCGGGAGTACTCGGGCCTCCCCTAGGAAACAACGATTATGTGAGATGCACAGGACAACTACTACTTTCGCTGCCAGCAAGGACAGCATAGCATTTCAGTGACCTATCCGGGTAATGTCTATGTATTTACCCAATGGGGTTGTAGCAGCCAGGCGCATGTCAGCCCTTAGAATATTGATATACATACTATGCTACTGCTAGTTCTTTTACTTAGGAGATGTCAAGTGAATTATTCCCCGACTTTGGGCAATCAGGTTTGGTTACTCAATTTGTGATTTTACACTTCCTTATTAAAAGGTTTTTTTTTGTTTTATTATCTGATATGTAAGAGGGTTCTATGGGGGTCTTTGTGGTCAGACATTTATTTTCTAATGGTATATACATAGTTCAGTTGCATAGGTGCAAAGGTGGTTAGGTAGGTAGGTATAGTTGAAAATCTCAAGAGGTTTAGGAACAGATGATAGTACCATATATACCACCATTGGCTTAATTTGAATACCTTTAATTACGTTGTTTTTTGTGTGAACGATATTTCGTCCATAACGGATTTAAATAATTGAATATTATATTAATAAAAAAAACTGTAAGTGCAGTAAACTATTTTAACTACATAGTAATAGTATTCTATGGATACAGGTTTGATCCAAACCCACACCTATTATACCTCCATTTCAGTTTAATCCATTTGATTGAAATAAAGGATACTCACCAAAAAGTTATAGAAATATTGTCGGTGGTGTTTCACTTTTGTATTTTGACGTCCACTCGCTTAAATGACTTTTCAAGAACCATTTAAATGTCTACATTTTGTCGAACAATTCAAGATCGATGAATAAAACAGACAAATAAATATTTTTTTTTGAATTTTTCTAAATTCATTGGTCTTTACACACATCGCGCACGCAAGTGGTAAGCATAGTGATGAGACTTCCCTGCCAAATTATGTTAACAAAATGACCAAAAAGTTGGCAAAGTACTCTGTAGTTAATAGAATATATGCTGTCTCCGTTTGATACGAGTTGGTGCGTACAATAGCAACCCGCACATAGGCACTGGGCATGAACTTTCTCGTTGCAAAAAAAATACCCTTCATGTCCCGGGATTCAGATCAGGCTAAAATGAGTGGATCTACTCAGTTTGTCAATGGCAATTTGGCATTCTCACACGAACATTGACTGCACCATGGAAGATGAAATTGCTCTAATTGCTACCTGACTGTCGAAAAACATAAAGATGCTTTTATTGAAAATCCTTCTCCTTAGACTCCTTAAATTCTTGTAAATACATAGTCAGTATGCCATAAACCTCGGCATAGCGTTGCCTTCATACTCTGTGATATCACAAGCCCAGGTGCAGTGCTCCACATCCCGGCTAATTTGGGTTCATATTGTGATGATGAAATATACTAATCAAGGAAAACGTAAGATTTTTTCCAAATCTTTGTTAAAGGAAAATGGATCAATTGCAAGCGGGATGATATGGGAGCGAGACGAAATACAAAATTTTTCATATTCTGACAGATCAAAATACCGAATGATGACAAATTTCAACTAAATCGCGACTTCAGTATTTTTGTGTATGCGCTCTTCAATACTAACGCGTTATTGATAATGTAAGATTACTGTACCGAAACTCAATTAGATTTTTGATAAAAGCCATGTTTACATATTCCATCTATAATTGATTCTTGGCTACCTTGGCAGAGGTGACCCCATTAGTCTAAGTCTAATATTCGTGGTGTATATGTTACAGTCAAAATACGAAATCCGTCAAAACCCGATTTTACTAGGAAATTCTAGTTCAACAAAGCGCTCTCGGTAATTCTAGTTTTAACTAATATAACACAGTTAAAACTAGAATTAACGAGAGCGCGTTGTTAGAACTAGTATTAACTAAAGAATATGTAGTTAATTCTGGTTGTGGCTGAATTCTCGCGTAGCTCTTAGTTAAATGTAGAACTGACTGGTTGCTATTAGTAAATTTGCGTTACAATTGAATTCGCTCGCCATTAAACCTTGATGTTTATTAAGGATGTGGCTATTTATACATACAGTATGTATACGCAATAGGTGAGGGGGGCGGACAGACCAGTGACACACACGCCCCCCCCGCACACGTAGCCACACACACACACATCCGATCGAGCATACACACACACACATCCGCGCTCTCGGATGTGTGGGTGTGCATGCTCAGTATCTAGTTGTGTTGATCCACCCTTAATGAAGCGGTGTTGTTTTGAGATAGTTAATGGCTTACATACGAACTTCAGCAAGTCACAAACCATGCTTTCAAAATGCTTGGGTATAACAGGCAATTTAGGAATAGATCTATAATTACTAACCACGTCCCTCTTTCCCTTTTTAAAAACAAATGACGATTTCCAAGCATCAGGAAATATATCCGTTGACAAAGATAAATTAGATAAATAAAGAAGCGGACGCGAAAGACTATCAAAACATTGTTTGATAACAATGCTTTCCAACAGAACAGGAAGAATCCAACTCATGAACATGCTCACATAACATAAGTTCACCGAATATTAACATCTAGGCTAAAACACTTAGACATGCAAGACGACACATAAGAAAAATCATTTGCATTGCCATTGCCAGATTTGGAGAAATAATTTTCAAAATAATTAGATATAAGAGACAGATCATGACTGGAACTTTTCAAAAAGGACAGGCTGCTGGGATAACCATCGCATTTACGCTTAGCGTTAACAAAGTTCCAAAAACGCTTAGGATCATATTTAATATTATTTTGGACGTTATTTATGTAATAAGTGAACGCCTTTTGAGCCCCCTCCTTAAACTGTTTTCTAAGACAAGATTAATTGCGATAATCACTCATAGATTTAAAATTACTATAGCTTATCCACGCCTTGTTACACGCATTAAGTAAATTACGTAGACTGTCATCGAACCAATTAGGAGTAGAACTATGGTTCCTAGCTTTACGCATAGGTAGAGCGTCAAGGAAACATTTAAAAATTAATTTTTAAAAAATTAACAAACAAGAATCAACATCTAAAACATTAATCAAGGTAGACCAATCAATATTGCTTAGTATCAACTTCAATTTTTCAAAATCTGCTGTAACAATATCAAAATCAAAATTTAAAAAATAACCAGGGGGTATCGCCATAAGCATCGTCGACATAAAGGACAAGAGCCGGATGGCTAGTGTATCGTAAGAATGCCCTTATAAAATTTCGTATGCTCTCTGTTCTAGTTTAGTTGCTAAAATGATTTTTCGTATCTATTTCTAGAATGGTTCCACGAATGATTACAACAAATTTCAAACTATTTTATCTTATGAACTTTTCAGTACAATAAAAACGTCTAAGACTGATTCTTTTCACAGTATATACATAAACAACTTCTGTATAGCAACACTATTCCTGAACTTATCTTTACAATTTTTATGAAAATGCTGTATACAAAATTTCATTTCACGTCTCTACGCTGAGGTGCTTTCAAGTAGATTTGTCTTAGAGTAAGTTTTAGCTTTGTACATTAGCTTCTTCCCTATGGTGGTCGCTTTTATATACCTTAATTAACAAACTATAAAAAATTTCAGTTCAACCGATAAAAACTACGATTTCTTCGCAAATACCAAAAACACAGAAACGCACAACAGCCTGACTTTTGCTGACCTGACAGATTTTGCCCAGAAATGTGCAGTGTTTCGTTTTAACTTGTGTTATAATTTTGTTAGGAAAGAAATTAGACCAGTTTTGGGAAGCTCCAGATTACTGGAAGGTCACTTTTTAGTCACATTTTCAAAAGAACAATTTCCTCCTGTAGATATTACAGGACCACCGTTGAAGTTGTATGGAGCATGTATTAAGTACTATGCTATATCTAGCGTTCATAACTGTTATGGGACTTTTTGAAAAAATCTTGTAGATAATAATAGTTGAAATTTAACTTTTGTCTTTAAGTTCTATGTAACTGTTATAAAAGACTTTTAAAATTTTAGATCATACGATAATAGCTATTTATTAAATGTATTTTTTTAGACAATTATCACAATATTAAGATCTGCAACAATAAAAGATTTGTGTTTTATGGTCGCGTGCAAACGTGATCCTTCTCTTTTCTCGGATTTCTGACAGCACTACTGACATTTGTCAGAAAGCCCACAAGTCAAATGTCAGTGAAATCAGCTAGAAATTAATCTGGAATGGTACAAAAATGGACTGGAGGAAAATACCGAGAATAAGAGGGGAGGCCATCTTTTTGGTTCTCCTTGGTTTGACATTGAGACAAGTAGGAGGTCGCGAGAATAGTGTGACAGAAAGAATCGAGATAGGAAAAGCCGGGTCCTATAAATCGCCTAAAATTAAGTAAATCGAGAAAGTAAACTATAAATATAGTATAGGGAAACCTAATTACTTGCTGTTGTTGTAACAGAATTGATCATCATTATTCAAAGCGTCATTCTTTGCAAAAAAGGGGCATTGTCTTTACACTTGTCCAGGACCATTTAGCGGCGACACCAGTGTCAGTGTCCCCTCGACCACAGCGCTTCGTCCCCTTGGGGATACAATTATCATTAACCTCCGAGGACTCGACTAATACATGGTGTGCTTTTAATGTTGCTTTCACGAACCCTTTGAGACGAAAAACAGCGGACGTAAATAGGAGATCTCTTAGGGAAGCATTGGTGCTCCCGGTTACTTAATGGAAGTTTCACTAATTATGAATAAATTTGTACAGAATAATCTATTTGAACTTTTACTGGAAGTACGTAAATTCTTTCTGACCATAATCCCAGAAATAGTAGTAGTGATCGACCAATCTTTATTATAACATTTTCACTCAACAGTGACAAGCGGATCATCACGAAGGCTCCTCTGCGTTGGATTCCAGCATAAGTTACACGTAAGTTATTGTTCTTTTATTCTCATATAATATCGCGGCCATACAGGCGATAACGTTTACTTGGGTTAATAAATATATATATTCGGTCACATTACCTCCAAAATGAGGGACCGATAAGTGACAACATTGGTCAGATTGCTCGAAGAGTTGAAGTTTTTACCTGTCCAGAAGGCGATTTCAGATCTAGATTGATGTAGTTGCTTGACCTAACAACGGGTAGCAGGAGCCTGATAGTTTGCTTAGTCGTTCATATTAAACTACTTTTGATATAAAATTCAGTATTTTAGTGATAAAAGCAACTGAAATCTAGAGCCTGCTTATAAAGTGACAAAAGTGACGTCCATATGAAAATCTAATTCTATTAGTGACAAAAGCAGCTGACTGCTTAATTTTGTTTATATCTGGTTATGCTGCGTGCGAAATTTAATATGCAATTCAGTATTTTAGTGATAAAAGCAGCTTAGTCCACCAGAACTGCTAAGGGGAGAGGAGTACGGGGCTGGTCGAGCAGTCGTTGGAAAGGTCATGGAGTTCTGCATACAATGAGCTCTGTAAGTGGCCGTATACTCTGTACTTTTTAAAATACGGGATATTTTGCGAAAGACTACCGAATCTTCTTATCACCCTGTAACTCCGAAACCGTTGAGATACCGCTCCCCCTTGCCAAATAATTTTTTGTTTGTTTAGATGACTACTATCACCTCCTGTGCGATGGACCACCATGGACGAAACACCCTGTATAAATGGTACTATATGTAAACATTTTTTGGAAGAATATTCACGTTTCCGCCGCTGTACCTCGTTACACATCAGACTTACAAAAAAACAGTTTTTAGAAAAAATGTCGGGAATATAGTCTTCTTCAATTTTTGTAGAGCAAGGGATTTATTTAGTCCCTATTGACTGAGACTTTTATCATACGACTTAAATGAATAAAGGTCTCTGGTAACAGTTATGGACTGACTGAAATTTATAAAAGTCTTTTAAGACACTTATCTTGAGAATAAAAAAGTCTAATGGGGCTTTATGAAGAGACTTTTATTAATAAAATACTATGATAACTCTTAGCACTGAGATAAAAGTAAAAAGGTCTACTAAGATATTTATTATGAGACCTAAATACTAAGACCCTATCATAATACTTAAATAAATAAAAGTCTTCGGTAACAGTTATGACTGTAAAAAATACAAAAACCATTTAATAAATACCTATTATCTTATGATCTAAAATTTAAAAACTTTTTTATTTATGACAGTTACATAAAAAAGTTTATTTTAACTATTATTTCAAGATTTTTTCAAAAAGTATCATAACAGTTACGGTCCCTAGTTTTAAAAATAAAAGACAACTCTGAATTTTAAAATTATTTGAATAAATATTGATTTTTCTTATAATTGTAATAAACTTTATAAAATTTTTCTGTTCTATCATTCTTGCAAGAAAATTGTTTATTATAAATAAATTTCGTCACAGAACTTCTAAAAGCAATCTGTAATTCTAATTTACAACCCAAATGAATATATGTATATTATTTTGATGCAGTAATATGAAGAACTTCAAAATTGTTTTTGGCCTGTGTCTCAAATAAAATGCGTAATGAATGACTAAACTGAAATGTTGTCACTTTACTGGGAAACTTTAATTGCAAAAATGAAAATTTTTATATATATTTATAATTATTATTATATGTGGAGTTGCTTAAAGATCTAGAGAAATATTTTAAAGGAAATCTTTATGATTTTTAATCAATAAACTTCATCAATTAAATCCCAAGAGGTTTTGCAATAGAAGAATAGAGGATAAAGTATAATCACGGATTTTTTGTAATATCTGTAGTGTATTTCCAGACGTACAGTAAGAATATCGGCATATAACTGATTAGAATAAGTAAATTTATTTGTAAATAAACCCTCTATCTTAAGAAACAGGACATAAAACATGTTTGCGAGGTGAAATTTGTCTGACCTTATAGTAAATCAATAAAATAATTTAAATGGAACAAATTACAAAATTTGGATGAGGTTAAATTGTTAAAGCGGCAGCCCCAAAATGAAACTTCCCTGACCTTGATAGCTCAGTTTTCGTGGCGCGTTCTGTAATCAGGCATTGACTGAGTCCTACAATAACCCTGAATAAGCCTGAAAAATTTTCAAAATCAAGGGTTCTACCATCTAGAAAACTATGTTTATATAGGATGCAAGTAAGATATATTTTAAATGAATGCACATATGTGGATCAAAGTTCGATATCATAAAACCAAAAAGTTTAAATTCAAGATAGTAAGACAGAGCTTAGAGCAGTGGATTGAAGCTTGGCCAAAAGGGCAGAGTACGTTTAAAGTCAATTGATAATTTTTCGCGCATGGGAAATATTTGGGCAATTTTCTAAAAAATAATTTCGCTCTTTCTGTTATTCATACAAAACATACATCATGTATGTATGCAAGTTTTGTATAAATATTAATGACAAGTTTCTCTCCTATATAGATAAACGCTTCTGCAGTTCTCCCCGTAATTTTTTCGACTTCTTCCGTTGCTAATTGCTTAATATCATCTAATTTGAAGGTTGTATTTCTGGAACCAACCCCGGATTTAACCGTAACCCAAATTTTTTCAATTGCATTTAAATCGCAGTGGTACGGTGGTAGACGTAAAACTTGATGCCCATAACTCCGAATCAGATCATCCACTATATCCTTTTTTGGGAGTACGGTGTATTTTAATCAAATTATACAACAGAGGCTTGAACATATTTCCCTCAAATTGTATGCTATTTTTCCTTAGCCATTGTTGTATTTGAGCCTTAGTATTGGCAAAGGGTAACGTAATCTTATTAAAATTTGTTGTGATATTATGCATTAAGCAATTCCAGTGGTGTCAGAGGTCTATGTTATACATGTGAGTGGCAGGGATCGTATCCCCAGCGGAAAAAAATGGACATGCAAGACTTAGATAAGGTTTTCTGTAAGCATTGCCTGCAATTCATTAGTAATAAGTACCTACATGAATATACCTTAGATTGATCTGGTTTAGGAAGGCAGGCATATGTATTGATGCGTCGTATTTTTGAGCATGCTATGTATGTTCAGGGAATACTTCGAAAAGTATTTTTGTCTTGTGCTTTATTTTAGAAGAACAAGTGGATAATTATCATTTAAATACGAGATACGAATAAGTGAAGCCATGTTTATTTTCCATACCTTCCTAAGAAAGCAGGAGGAGTTCTTCCCTTTACCTTTCAGTGAAGACAGAAAGAATTAATTTCCTGTAAATTTATAATTATATTAGAAAGCAAGGCAAGCCCAAACATGTATCATAGTTAGCTGTTACCTGCAGTACTCAAGTATGTACATAAGTGTCGGAAGAAATATTTTACATGTATGAGATATTAAAAAATTAAGCAAACGAAAATGTCTTGCAATTTTACAGTGTACTTATTTCATTCTTTCTTTGCTAGTTCGCAAATTTTAAAGTGGGAGACAACTGGTACCTACTGCTACTGCGCATCAAGGGTAATTATCAACTGTGTTGAAACATAGGTACTCTAGTGCTTATATGTAAATTTAAGATATTTCTACATCTTAGTTTTTCAAAATTCCGAAACGATTTTAATTTTAGTAGTCAGCCCACAAAATCAACAAGAATATTATTTTCTTCTTTGTAATATCGCGATGTGATACGCAAAGCGCAATTTGCATGGAATATATAAAGGCTGGAACACAAGCTGGCGCTGTAGCTCGTAGCTGGCGCTGTAGCTTGCACTGACGCGCACCATGTAGCTAACATTAGTTACAATAGCTGCGTTTTGTTATCTCTCTGATCTGGTTCAATTTTATGTACGTAAAACTACAACAATGGATCACGCATTGTTGTTGTTTTACGTACACAAAATTGAACCGGATCAGATCAGAGAAATAAAAAAACGCAACTAATGGTGTAGCTTGAAGCCAATGGACGGGCCATTATTTACGTTTATTTTAATTTGTAGAATATGAAAATATTATTTAATATGGAGGACTTAAAAGAAATAGCTTTCTTAGCGTGTGTAGTGCAATTGTCCTTTATAACTTATAAGTATTTAAAGGCATAATAATGCAGAGAGGGGTGGGTTAGGCCTGAATATCAACAGAGAAAGAGTTCAGGATTTTATGGAGAAAATATTTAAATACTGAAAAGTCAGACTTGGCACGCGCCAAAAGTTAAAAGCTGGCAAAAAATAGCTACAGCGCCAGCTACACATTGGAACGCCATCATAGACTTTCCGTACTTTCAAATTTTGACAGGTCTAGCTACAGAGCCAGCTACGAGCTACAGCGGCACATTGTGTTTCCCCCTTAAATAACCACGTCCGTCTTGGTATTGTATATACTCAATTGCTTGGTAGGTTTATGAGAAATATTATTTCATTCATTCATTGATGATGTGTGTATTTTATTGCTGCAAAAATGCTCATTAATAGAAATGTCTTACAAAGAACTAAACAACAACACATATCGCAGAAGTTCATAAACTTTCTTAACTAAAATTAATAACGAATTTCTTCAGATATGACGTACTGTAAATTTTTACGTACATAATTAGCATTTTATAAAATGTCGCCCATAAGTTCACTTCAATGTTAATTGTTAAACCAAATTTAGTTTAAATTTAGTTTAAATAAACTCTGGTTCATATCTATACGTTGCAATAAAAATAAATTAATTAATTAATATTATAAATTAAAGATTTAGAGAAAATGAATATCTCAACTTTACTATTACTACCACTATAAAATCTTTTATAGGTACCTACTATTTCCCTTCGGGTGAAAGGTTTTACGGTGGGTCAAAGGTCAATTAATTCTCATCTTTTACACCTGCTTTACATTCCCATATAAACACTGACTGTAGGTTTATTACAGTCAAAAGGGTTGACTTTAATACATCATCCACTGCAAAAACAACAGGATTATGAAAATAGTTTTGGTGGTGTGGACAGGCTAAGAGCTGCTTTGAGGCTATTGCTTCTTCCATAAAAATTAACTTTACAAATGAGGGAAAGGTTGTAATTAGCATAAATTTCTGAGAATGTTATAAAGTACCACAATGATTTTTCAAAGAGGGTATAATTGCTAGTTATTATTTCCATTTATTATATATATTATGCTGCATTTGGGTATTTAGGACTATAGGTAATCCTGTTAACGTATTTCTTTGAGAATGGTAATAAAAGAAAAAAATTTCCAAAGAGACACGACGTCAGCGAATTTTAAAAGTATGTATTTAATCTTTTATTTGTGAATTGCAATCAATAATAGACACGAAAAAACGAAAAGCTTATCTGAAATATTTTATTTTTTTTCAAAAAGTTTTTATCAAAAGCTATAAGCTATCAAAGGTAGCCCATACCGAAATTGTCTTTGTTTTCATTTTTATCAATTATCACAGAATAAATTTTATCGTTTATAACTTTGGATAGAGGTATGTCTTATGCAAAATTAGGGAGTAGAGGATACCTTGTCATTTTGGTGCCCTTTGAGTAGTTATAATACCATAAAAATTTCAAAAGAAAAAGATTAAACTGTTTTGACATCATAAATTTGTTAGGAGCTATCAAAACTACCTGGTATGTTTGTATTCTGTATTGTGATACAGTATGTTTACATGAATACTTGAGTACTTGACTTGAAATCTACTTGAAAGTTAATTTAAGTCACATTTTACTTTTGACAGCTCTGCATTAGGATCAGTACATAGGAACATATACGGATTTTGAGATATTATGAGAAAAGTGATTTTTTAAATAAAAAAACTAATTATATTTAGGTGTGTATATTTATAAAAAAAATATTGGATTGAGATGGATATGTTCTTTTGTCAAATTAAAAAATAAAAACTGTTTGGTTGAAATCTTGAAACTATTCATATAACCAAGCAAAGTTAAGTCCCATAATTGATAAAATTCGTCCACCATTTTGGAGCCGTCGTATTTATTTTATATAAAGTTCTAAAAGTGTATTTTCTTCCATGATGTGTAAGTGTGACAAATTTTGGCTGAAAACAAGACAAAAAAAGTGTGAAATTAGCGTTAAGAGGTTTAACGCCGTTGTGTTTCAAATCATACAAATAATAAAATATAT
Organism: Dioctria linearis; assembly: GCA_963930735.1. Lineage (NCBI taxonomy): Eukaryota > Metazoa > Arthropoda > Insecta > Diptera > Asilidae > Dioctria > Dioctria linearis. The sequence continues at coordinate 266,324,699 of OZ005740.1, read as the reverse complement.
TTATATATACTTATCATAACCAAAAGACTTATTATAGGTCTACGCCCCGAAAAACTCAGACAATCAAAAATTATTTCAAGTCACCTCGAATATTATAATTTAAATTTAATCCTGCAGAACTGACACCAGGAAAAATTCATACTTCGAGGCTCCGAAGCTTCGAATTTTGGGCAAAACGTGCATGCTTCGAGGAACTCGATTTCGAAGCTTCGAATAATTCGAAAATTCGAAGCTTCAAACTGCCTGCCTCGAACTCTATCAACAGTGCTGTTAAAAAGTGTGTGCATTTGTTTACATGTTATGCAACATGCTTCAATCGGGTCAAGTCGGTTGCATCATATCAAGCAATATTCAATATATAATAGCAAGTAAGTAATTTTAAGTATATAGCATTCTCTGATTTATTTCAACCATTAACAAATAAGTTTAAGCTTTAAGCAAATAAATTTGAACCTAATACAAATGATTTTAAACCTTTAACGAATGAGTTTAAACTGTTAATAAAAAGACTTAAACCTTTAAGAAATATATTTAAAAACCGTGTCGTCATCAGGCACATCGTACTGCAATAAAGGAAACTCTGGATTGGCGGAAGGAATATCTCTAAGTAAAAACCACATCATTCTATATATATTTATGTAATACGATCGGCCTATGTGGAGAAGAAAAAAGCACCAAGCTATAATCAGGGACGTGATACTAACTAATATCAGCATCAGAAACGACCTGGATTTTTGGAATTAAGTGTTTTTTAATTTAGTTTACCTTACATCATGTGTAACATATTTCACAAACTGCCTATATAAAATACAGTCAATATGTAAAAGGAAATGTAAAATGTTAGAGTCGTTTTTCTAAAAACAATGTTTTTCACATTTACGGAAGTAATAACTCAAAAAGTATATATCACTTTGAAATTATAAGTACTTATAAAGAAGATATTATTTCACGAAATAGACTGGAATAAATGCGACATATGTTCAATATACTTTTTTTTTAAATAAGCAAGTTTTTTCTCTAAATGTTTTTAAAAGGATACCATTTTCTGAATTCATTAATTGTAGTTCATTCAATCAAACATTTATTTAAAAATATTATTTTAGACGATTTCGACGACTGCTATCATTTCCGGACATAACTTTCAGAAACAAATATTGTATTAATTTGCATACATAGACTTCTTCACTCTTACGTGAGCAATTAAACACTATAAAATTCTTTCTATGAATCATATCCATAGCAAAGTCATACACTTCTAAATTATAATTATTACCTGAATTTTCTAAAGAATTTTCAAATGTAATACCTACATACGAGACAAACGCCAAAGGAAAGATTATGTAAAAGTAAATCTTCTGCAGGTAGACTTCTCAACTGAAGCTGAAGCAATAATAAGAGGATTACGATATGCAAATACTCTGGTGGCCAGTGTACTATTGGCGACATTTTCTATTAACGCTAATGAATTCTTGTCATTTTTCTAAAACTGAACACTTTAACGACGGATTTAAAAAAGATGCTTCTGTACTTAGTGGCTTTTAGGGTGATTTTAAAACAAAGATTTTTCATCAGCTTTCTGCCCATTAGAAAGGTGAAATAATAGAGACCAGTAAAAGTATGCCAATGAATCACTTAATCTGTCTCACTTGTGGTTTTTCCATCTAGGTAAACCGATTTGTGACTGAACCTCAAAGCATCCGAACCACCTTTACTTTTATGTGCATACTTGTAAGCCGCAATAGTGTTAAAAGTGGAAATACTTTAGAGGGACAGCATTTTATACATAAAATGACGGCGCTCCTGAAATATAAAATCATATCACTGAACTGATGATTTAATTAAAAGCGGCCACTCAAACTATTGAGCAATTCGTATTGCTTTATTAATGGAATTGGAATGGCATTCATATAATGTCTCGCAGGTAAATTAACTGTTACGACTTTACTCAGGTTTAGGTCCAGGCCTCAGATTAATACAGCAATAATACTTTTAGAAGAGCACCCTTTCAGAATTTTATATATTTTGCTTAATTTTATAAAAGATTAGTTTGACCAAAACCGCTGACATCTTATGTCAATTATTATTATCATGTTTGTCCATTATATTTAGTTCAGAGTTTTGAAGTTCAATTTAATTCTTAAAGCTCGGCTGTTGCTGCAATATTGCACAAATTATGTAGATATTTGGCCATATGATGACAGCGCAATCTGTTTTCTATCTCTAAAAGTTTGGCTGGATTTGTTTAGGTTAGAGTGATGGTCACTTGTCGTTTAACTAATCGGTCTCACATATGTGAACCTTTTCTCAGCTCTACGTTGAAATATTGTGATCATATTAATTATAAGATGGGTAAAATTGATGATTGTCTTCAGCGGGTATGCTAATTGTACTTTTGAAGATTCGCTCAATGTTAGTAAAGTCTCTGCTTGTGCCTTTTCTTAGGTTAGGGTCAGGTAAGAGGAATGCGGCTGGAGTTATCCCGCTTCCCTAAGCAATCTCAAGATATATTTGAATTTTTTACTTTGCAGCCGATTTTAAAAGGCGTAGCTACCAAGTAGTCTACCTCTTCTTTTCTTCAGAGCGGGGCACTCGCAAAGTAGATACGTGTTGGCCGGATTCGATTTCTTCCGAATCCTTACATCTCCTGTATAAATCGTTCATCGGTATTCCCAGTCTACTAACATCGTCTCCTACAAAGACCCATCTAGACCCCTACTAGATTTCTGGTATGAGTTCTACTACCATTTAAGAGTGCTTTTGTATTCTCTCTGTCATAGACAGGTCATAATTGCATCGCAATACAGCAGGCTTCTTTATTGACCCACGAGAGGCTTGCCTTTTGACAGGCGTCCTCGATTATCTCCGCTTTTATTTACAGATAGCTGTTTATTTCTATTATTTCCTCATTTTGTTTATTCGATGAAGTTAAAAGTTTTAATAACTGTACGAGTTTCGTGTTTGGTCTAAGGAAATTTGATCAAATTTCATCGCAGTTGAATATTTAAGGTGTAGGCTTCTTCCTTGCATCCCTTCACACAACTTGACATACTTTAATAACCCCGAGTATTTATTTAACTAGTTAGAATTTTTAAACTTCAGCAGGTGCTTTGACTTATTTTTACCTAGGTTTTAATATTCCATAATCGAGGACCGTTAATTTTGTGCCTCGATACAGTTGATACACACCCTGAAGAGTCGACTGATACGTTACACTGTTAAGCCCTAGATACAATGAGCTTTTTACGCGCCGCAAAATGAGTTTGAATCAACGGTTTTCATATATAGCTAGAGCAAATGTAAGCCGCGCCACTTTGGGGAGCCGCAAAGTTTGATCAAATTTTAAACTTTGCGGCGCGTTGTTTTTTCTACGTTTATTCCTTGTTTCATTTTCAGAGAACAAATGCAATTAATGACAACGCTGTCATAATAAATTTGAATGTTGTTGGTTCAAAACTGTTTTTTTAAAAAGGCAACTAAATTTATTATTTTATTTGCGGTAAAGATGAGTGTAGAAGAAAAGCTAATTGAATTAGTAAAAAATGAGGACATTTTATATAAGAAAAATAAAAAAGGATATAAAAACAATTCTTTGAAAGAAGACATATGGAAAAAATTGGAAAAAAAACATTAGATAGATGGCTGGTATATTATTATACATATTAAACAAAGTAATTATATTGCTTGTGTAGGATAATATTTTAAACGTTCATAATATTTTCACAGCAAGTAAATGTTAAAAAATGATGGAAGAGTTTGCGAGACTCTTTCGTAAGAGAAGTCAATTTAAAAAACCAGCCTTCTGGAAGTTCTGCAATCAACAGAAAGGAGTAGAAATATTTTCACATGATGTCCTTTCTATCGGAATCTATTGAACCGCGAAAGTAATTCATTATACTTTGAGTTCGTTCATATATTTTATATTTATGTACAAAGTTTTTTTTAGAACATCTAGTAATTGTCCTGCGTTTAAAGAAGAACATGTTTTTGAGGAGCTTATTGCAAACGGATTCAACACGCCCTTACCTGATGACACACCTGATATAAATATGACAACGATCGATTTGTATTCGTCTGTAGACAACATGGATGTATCTGCCACAAGTTTTGGCTGCCCCTCTTCATTTTTAAATAAAAGGAAAAAAAAAAGAATCTGGATCGCAAGCATTGGAAAGTTTTTATAAAGACCTTTTTAAAAAAGTGCAAAAGGACGAAGAGGAAACTGAAGTAGATTTATATTTTGAGTCTCTCTCAAAAATTGTTAAAAGACAGAGCCTAACCAGCTTGCAATTTTTAGATTTGCAATCTAAAATAAGTTGCTTCATTAAGAATGAACTAGACAAACTTTGATTTTGTTTGTTTGGAATGAATAAATGAATTTAGTACAAACAGTCCTTTTTATTACTATTTGAATTTTTACTTGCAGATGTTATAATTTTCTTTTAAATAATTACATAATATATTTCTTAAATTGAATGCTTCTCTTAAAGCATTGTTTATTGTAGTCATATTCGAATATTCTAGTTGAACGGCTTCCCTTCTCCACTCTCCTGGAATAATATTTCCATCATTCACAAAACGATCTGCGTAGGATTTAGAACAATATAGTGTATCGTTCAATCGGAAAAAGATTGTGAAGTACTACCGTCGCTTTTACAATTTTGTCTATGTTTTCAGGTATACAATAAATCTCGTTCCTTAAAACTCTCCACCTACAGCCATATCTAAGATAATTCTTCTGACTGTGCAAGGTGCCCTTCTAAATAAATAAATATTTCTGGATCCGCCGTATGCTAGATACCTATAATAGATACGTTAAACTTTTAATTTCAGTTCTCTATTTATAATATGCATTTATACATTATTATGTCTATTATTATTTATAATACTTACCTACATTAAAGTAAGAAAAAGTCTACATTCTGCGGAAATTGGTTTTCGAATAGATTTTTTTTCAAGCCGATGCTTTAATAAATTTAACAATACTTGAAAATTATTTCTATTCATCCGTGTAGCTTTAAAACATATATCCTCGTTGTTTGAAATTAGTGACTTATATGATATCTCATAAAATTCCAATGTTTTCATTCTTGGTAAAATTTCCGTTCCCAACACTTCCTTTTCTTTATGTTTTTCTTTTCAGCCTTTTCATATGCTTTAAGGGGGGTAAGCACTGAAATCTTAAAAAACATGAAAAGTTAATACAACTTTGCGACAAATTTGGGCGTATTATCATAATCAAAATTGCACATAGTTTGAGAAAAAGCAGAAATAAAGATTTCGGGTTTTCTATCTATGTAATTAGATTTAGAAAACTGTCGCGTTCATGAAATTTGCAAAGTTTGGTACATAATAACGTAATAATGGTACATCATAATGAGTATGGAAGATCTTGAAGTGGAAGAGGAAGTGACGGAGGGAAAACTAGTAAAAAACTTTTGGTTACTAATACATTTTCGTTTGAAAGTTGCTATTTTCAGAGACGAATAACTATCAAAATTATGACATTATTCGAAAGAAATTTCAATTTATAACAAAGATCGTACCTTTTTCTGTTTATTTTGAAAAACTCAAATTGTTTAGTATAAATGAAATAAAGTCAATAATGTTAACCATGGTAACGGCAAAAATTTCTTGTTTTTATATATTTTGCATACAATTTGGCGTTTTTAATTCATTTCATCACTGTCAGATGGAATAATGTTCGGAAAGCATTCATTGGCTTTGAAAGCTCTTCGAGTTGTAGCTGCATGCTCGGAAATTGTTCCCGCCACATATAGATAGTGTGTAGATTTTGTGGAATATTTTAAGTTTGATTGGGAGGCGAGAAATTTTTTTGGCAATTCTATTGATAATCTATTTGTTTATAAATTGTGAGTAACTATTATTTAATCATGGGAAAGAAGAGTAAGCTGAATATTGCTGTGTATTCAAATTTGTGTATATGAAAAGGAAATAATCCTATAAGGCCGTTACACAGAAAATCGATCAATTTTGTGTAAATTTGTGAATGGACTATCTTTCCTTTTAATGGAATTTTACAGAAAGTTTGGTAATGTTGAAAATAGTAATTTTTTGTTACGATCCATTAATGACCGAGATACGGTCTTTTGAAATTTGAAAAATGTGGCGAACACTGCTTAGTAGGTGTAATTTGAAAAATTTACATCTCAAAATGTACTCATCGCATCTCCATGAAATAAACGTTTTTTATTTTGGGAAGCTTTGGAGTTTTCGAGAAAAATTAACCAAGGTCATTTTTTTGAAAATTTGGATATTTCGGTTATCCTTAGATATTTCGGTTATCCTTGGATATTTCGTTTATCTTTGAATATCTAAAAAATGTACAGTCGCAATATTTTTTATTTTTGTTTGTATTTTCATCTCTAATGGGGCTTAGTGAAGCTGCAGAAAGGAGAAAATGGAGCTTCTTGAAGTTTGGATGGAGTTCCTTTTTTTTAAATATATGTATGTAATTTAGAATACTGTGAATGAAAATTGATGAGGTGTGCTGAGTTGTCAGATTATATACAGTGTGTTCGGTAAATAAGTAGGATGAAGTACTCTAATTATGCTACTCCTACTGCGAAGATTCAATAATTACATTAGCCTTCATGTAATTGGGTATTGTTCGATATGTTGTAACTTATTTCACTGACGGTGTTGCTCTCATTTATGAGTGCGATATTTATACTGATCTGGACTGGGTGCGAATACTACTTAATATTTTATGTAATCGTTCCTCTGGGTTGAATGTTTGTTCGCTGAATGCGCGAAGCATCCGCAATAAAATGGAAGAATTTAATTATATGCTTTCCAATATTAACTTAAATGCTATCATTGTAAGTGAAACTTGGCTAAACGAGGATATTCCATCATCACTCGTGTCCATTCCTGGATTTAATGTATTTATTTCGTAACGATCGAAAGGGACGGTTGGGGGTGGTGTAGCGATTTAAATTAAGGACTGGATCAATGCTAAGCAAATCGAATTTTCAGTTGATGAAGCAATTGAATTTTTAAGTGTAGAGGCTGGTACCGGTAATGAAAAGTGCGTTATCCCCCAAATTGCCTTAACTATAATAATGCCTGTGATTTTGAAAATAAAATGTCATACATAATACAACGCTATGCCATCGTCATTACTGGTGGTGATTTTAATGTCAATTTGCTAAGGCAAGACACCTTAGCAAATCAATTCATACACTTACTCCAGTCCCTTCACATTGATTTTGTTAATTTCTATCCTACATACTACAACACATCTAATCCTTCTATTCTTGACCTGATCCTAGTGACAGATAATGGAAGGATTATTGCACACGATCAAATCAGTCCTCCTAGTACACTCGACCATGGTATTATTTTTCTCAGCTATGACATTATGCTAGGCATGAATCACTCTCCTATTAAGTATTCTTTCCGGGATTATAAAAATATAGATACTGATTCCTTATTTGATGAGTGCATGGTTTTGCCGTGGCAGCGGATATATGATTGCATATTAGTTGATATCCAAGTCGACATCTGTACGACGTTTATCTCATATCTGTATAATAAATATGTACCTGTTCGGGTGAAATATACTGATGGGAATTGTTGCCCATGGTTTACTACAAGAGTCCGCACCCTTATCATAGAGTATTTATATTAACGTTATACGAAGCCAGGTCTTTGTACAAAACTGCTCGTAATGGAACCACCACAGCGATGAGACTGGCTAAACGTCAGTATTATAGTTCCAAAATTAATACTTACCTTGATTCAAAAAAGTTGTGGAGGAATCTACGCAAATCGGAGTATATGGTAAGGACAAGAGCTACTGCAGTTTCCAACATGATGAATTGAATGCCGGATTTACCTCAATCAGTAACTCCTCCAATGAAACGTCTGCTCCACATCAGGCTAGTTTATTATCCAATTCAGTAAGTAGTATCTAGCATGGTTCTAGTGATCTATTTTCTTTCCGGTGCGTTAACATGGATGAACTTATTTCGGCCCTTAATTCAATAAAACCTGTTGCTACTGGCCCCGATGACCTCTCACCGTGCTTTATCAAAATACTGCTTCCAATCATCTGTACATTTATTCTTCATATAGTTAATTCATGCTTGTCTTCATCCTCCTATCCCTCCAATTGGAAAGTTGCTAATATTCTTCCAATTGCAAAGAAATCTTCTCCAGAATCTCCAGCTGATTTTCGACCAATTAGCATACTATGCTTTCTATCTAAAGTGGTCGAAAAATTAATGTACCGACAGGTTTCTGAGCACGTAAACAAAAATGATTTATTGACCTACTGGCAATCAGGATTTAGGATGCACCACAGTTGTGAAACTGCTTCTTAAAGATATCCACTGACATAAGAAGTTCTATGGATCAGGACAAATTTACCACCTTGGTACTTTTAGATTTTTCAAAAGCTTTTGATACCGTTGATCATAGCATTCTCTTACAGATACTCTATGACTATTTTAAATTTAGTAGTACAGCAGTATCGATGATAGGTAGTTTTCTATCAGATCGCAGTCAGCAAGTCAAGCTCAATAACAGAATATCCACTCCGCTACCGCTAGTGCGAGGAGTGGCTCAAGGTTCTATCATGGGTCCATTGTTGTTCAGCCTATTCATTAACGACTTGACAGTAATGGATCGCGATGTGGGCATCATCTGCGTAGAGAGATGATGTACAATTGCACTTGAGCCGTCCAATTGTGTTTATTGATGATTGCATAGAACGTATTAACTCTGATTTAGACAGAATCCACACATGGTCTAGATATAATAGGTTACAATTAAAACCTAGCAGTGTATAAGTTTCTATAATAATTCATTTGATTTGCTTGATGTTCCATCAGTAGTGTTAAATGGCTCCGTCGTACCAATGCTTAGTAAGGTCACCAATTTAGGGATAACCTTGAATAGAAGTACGAAGTGTTGTGATAATGTCAATATGCAATTGAGGAAAATATATTCTGGTTTACAAAGGCTTTGGCTTTCTGCTAATATTTTACTTTGTAGTATTCGTTTAATGCTAGTGAAATCGTTAATTTTGCCTCATTTCACTTCGGGTAGCATTGTTTTTCCCAAACTGGATAGTGTGTGTGGACATAAATTAGAGATTGCATTTAATGATTGTATTCGATTCATTTTTAGATTACGTATGCATTTACTAGGATGCTCGTTGAAACATTTTCTGCAACGTAGGTCGCTTATCTTGTTGTATAACATACTAAAGTCAAATAAGCCGCAGTATATTAGAGAGTTATTCTTGTTTACAACATCCCAACGTAATAGAAATTTAGTGATACCACGATTTCATAAGCTGGTCATGGAGATTTCGTACCTTGTTCGGATCATCCGGCTATGGAATAGTTTACCTGTTGCTATCCAAACAACAGGCACTGTCAGTGTATTTAAGAAGCTAATTCGAATCCACTTAAAATAACATTTTTATTTAATTTAACATGTATAATTTAAATAATAAATTTTATCTTCGCATTTGAGCTGTTCGATTAGGTATATAACGTAAAGCTTACTAAATTGATTTAGATTGTTTCTTTTTATATTTTAGTTCCTTTTTTTCAATTATTTCTAGAACCAATATACAATATTGTACTTAAAAAAGATTATAAATCTTGTATATACTGTTACCAGAAATAAATGAATTTGAATTTGAATTTTGAAGTATGCCAATATATTCCTTGACATGTCCAGATAACACTTTTCTTGAGACTTGTCGCACTAAATTCACTGGTTTTCTCTCAAATTGAAGATATCGGATCTAACGTGAGCACTGATTTGGAAAAGTTAACTTTTCTATTTTTCATAAAGTTTTTTAATACGAAAATTCGGGGACGGAACTCCAATTTTTTGACTTCGCGTAAATTTTTTTGTAAGAAAAAGTGGTACTTATATTTTTGCTACTATATCGTAATCTATAGTTTAGTCGATTATCTTTTATAGTCATATATTACAATTGAATTGGAAAATCTACCAGACATAGCTTAACCGGGAATTTCTGTTGGTAAATTATAATCTATTTCTCGAATGTAGCTCTTTGGTTATCTAGTTAATAAACTGGTAAAAAATGGCAAAATTATATGGTACATATAACTCACAAATCTCGGAAGATTATTATATGATTCACTAAAATAAAATTTGCCCAAGCAATAAATGGTGCCAGACAAATTACAAGGAAAAGTGTTTGGCTAACAGCACAGAGCGCATATATTTTTCGTTCGCCCCTTGCCTGCTCCTCACGCAAAACGTTTTATAAGTTCCAAAAAATGCTATGAAAACTCCTACAGACAAATCTAAAATCTCGTCATACTTATGCAATCCTACTGCTGTGCAGATGCCCCAAATGTTTTGGAGTACAATGCACACGAATACTATAGCATCATATAGCTTTGCATGTACATAAATTGATTTGTTTCAATTTTCAAATTGCATACTTTTATGCGTTTATGTTTCACAGTGCTTTTGAGAACAGAAATCGTGAGCTTTTTTTGGTGGTAACCCCCCTTAAGGGCAAGAATATTTGCTTTAATTACTGTCTTTAATTTTTTTTTATTCATTCTTAATACTTCTCAATTTCACAAAAATAATCAGTGCACCTCAGTTAAGTTCGAACTGTCAAGTGTAAAAAAACGCGTTGGTCTCATTGTATCCAAAGAGGTAATAACTAAAGGAGATGCAATCATATGTACGATCCCTGTACATGAGCGTACCCAAAATTGCTCTGCATTTGTGTATGTTTCATTCCGCCATTTTTGGTCTTCGCTGTCAGATCCATACTTAGGTTTGGTTTGATTTGGGCTTGGCGCATTGACGCAAGAAAACTCATATAATAACCGTAGGGGCACGAAACAAATATTACTCAAAAACTTTTTATCAGTGAACTTTTCTTCTTAATTATTAAATTTTTTATGTTCGTGTTTGCAAATTCAGTAAATACTTTTAAGTATGTGAAAATAAAAGCGATTAAAATTGCGAGCAGGTTGTACAATTGTGTACAGGTTACAAATTTTACGGCGCTTATGTACAAACAATATCCGTGTCAATGTGTTAGAAATGGGTTCGTGATATTTTCTCATTTGCATCTCCTTTAGTTCTTACCTCGTTGATTGTATCATAAACTCCACAAAGCGGCGCATACCAGGATATTAAAAAAAAACAAATGCTGAATCTTTCCATTTCTTTTTCATCCAAAAACTTCAATAGTAGGTAGGCGTTGTGAAAGCTTAATAGTATTTGTCTGTAATAACATCACCGATGTGTCGAATATTTGGCCGCTCTCTCTTCATCCGCGCAGTAGATTTTTGGCATTTATTTCTGCTTATTATTTTATGCACATTGTTATATTCTATCTGAATAGCTGAATAGTTGTTAAGTTCATTTTCCACCATCTTTTTTACCAATTCGATCTAGACTCATCTTATTGTTTTCTCTCTATACTTTTGAGCAAACAAATTATTCAAGCCACATAGCTACCTAAAACCTGAATGGTTTGAATAAAGGATATTGCTTCTCTGAAGCAAATATGATATCTATACAGCTGCAAGATTTTTCAAAAACTCTATGTAGATAAGAAGATTCTATTCGATTGATAGGGTGAAGCTCGATACAGTTCAGTCCAGATTTTTTTGGCATCGGAATCCAATTCTGTGACGCAATAATGGAATATATTGTTGAGTGGAAATATCAAATAAGGACTCAGTAATTTTGGAAACCTTGGGGAATTTTATTAACACTAGTTGCGTTAGACTTATTATACTATTGAAGGAAGTAATGATTTAATACGCAGTGATTATAATGAAAGAAAAAGCTCACGATGAGAACATATGTTGAAGCTCATATGTGAAACATTTATCATTTTTGAATGATGACGAGATATATTGCTTACTCGGTAGGGTGTTAAGTCATGATCTGATATCCCTTGAAATACTTGCAATAGTTGCAAGAGATGCAAGCCGTTGTAGGTTTTGTAAAACGTTAAAACTATTGATGTTATTGAAATTCCTGCTCAATTCGAACAACGTTTCCTGCACTCTCTTCGATTTATGATTTTCACCAATCGACAAGAACTCACAATTTGTTGTTGAAAAAAATTCAAACAAATAGTTCAGATGTTTATCAACATTCATAAGTATTCAAATAAGTCAATATAGTATTCAAGAACATGTTGCTGCTGTACGAGAAAGTGTTGCAAAGGATCAAAATTTTTCCTGTATGCCGCGAATGTTGCATAAATATTAAGGTCTTTATCCTTACAAGATTTTAATTAAAATATTGAATCCTGCTGAGTCATGAGTTTTCTAATTGACATCTAGAGCTGATATAAAGTAATTCTTATTATGTAAAAAAAAATCATCATATGATATCAGATATGAACCTCACTTTTAGATGAATGGCTTAGTTAGTATGGATTGTTTGAAATACTAATCCACAGTCAATAGTCGATCGAATATTAATGCTGCTTGATGTTGTTTTGGGCAGGAGGAGTCATTGATCTTTTTTTTTCCAAAGTAAAGAATCTGTGCATGTTTATGATTAATGGCGTGAATTGCATGGATTTGATTTTTCTGACCATTTGGTTTCAAAAAACTATTACCTCTGCTGGAATCTACCACTTTATTGAGATCTCAATTCAGTTTGTTTTTGACAGTTGTCACTCTTGGATTTCTTGTAGAAAAAAAAAACACGAAATGGCGAACACAACAGGGAAAAAAACCAGAAAACTTCCTTGTCAAAGTTTTTAATAGCTAGAGTAAGTTCGACAATTATGGCACATCATAAGGGTTTATGGTAATAAAATACAAAGTTAATGAGATATATTTATTGTTCCATTCAGTTTGAAATTCAGTCAAGTATCTTATCCTAGTAGTTAAAGTATTTATTATAATAATGAGTAACAAAAATTATTATTTTTCATAAACTCTAACAAAAGGTAAAAACGAAATGTGGTGGGGTAATATGGCTCTAGGCCATATTGACCGTCTCTGAGTTGAGCCATATTAAACTATAGCTCTGCATTTATAATGTCGTACAAAACTCACACATAGATACATATATCTGTTTCTACTCCACTGCATTCCTCATGAGCCTACATGTGACAAGATACACACTGTATCCAAGATTCACCCCTAATGTCCGAAGAATAGAGATTTATCGGAACTTTCATCGGAACTTCCTTTATAAAGGGTTTGTTATATTTATCGGAACTGGAACGTGATAACTGTATGGCTTTCGACTTACCCCTCCTACCCTTTCCTTTACCTCTTTCTTTCTTATTAACTGTAGCTTCTTTGTTCTTTAATGTTTTTTCAAGCTCAGTTAACAAAGTGGATTTGGTAGATTTACGTCTACGGTTACTTTGTTTGTTTGGAACGACTTTTGGAATTGGGCATATTTGAATCGGTGTTATATTATCGTGAACGTTTGGCGGGGATGGCTTCGGAGCAGAATATCGAGATGAAGATGAAGCTTTAGGCGAAAAGGAGAGTTTTTTTCCTTTTGTTTTGAAGTTCCAGATTCGGAAGGTTCTTGAAAATTAGTTTCATTAGTGCAAGAAGATATATCTGGTTTGGTTCCTTGTTTTAAATCAGTGAGGGAGATGTTGATGAAATGCTTTCGTTGCCAGAATCATCGCTGTCATCTATGAAGTCATGATCTTTGAATACATTTCCAGCACGAAATCCATTTGCTGCGATTTCACCCGTTTGGGCACGCAAATAAGCGCGACCAAATACCTCAATAATATCATATTGAAACAGAGGTCTCATATTGTTTCTTATCCAGCATTGAATTTCATTAGACACATATTTTTTTTAGAGGTCCCATAAATGATCTATCAAGAGATTGTATCTTATGGCTATGTTCAATGTTTTTTGTGTGAGTGGTGTGACCGTCCAATAAGAGTAAAACTGGCGAATCTGCACTTGGCTTGACGTATTCTAAAGAATGCTTGAACCAATTTGTAACAAAGTTTGTTTGAATCCAGCCTGATGGTGGATGGCATTCGTATATAGCCCCTGGAGGTGCACCTTCCATTAGTACAGGATTATCTCGTTTCCGAGGAAATATTATCAAAGGTGGTACAAATGCTCCTCCCGCACTTATGCAGATTACGCATGTTATTAGAAAGCCTCTTTCAGCAGATCTTAACGCACCAATTTGTCTCTTCCCTTTACGACTTGAAATTTGCGACATTTGTGAGGACAGGACGCTGATCCCGGTACCATCAACATTGTATATCGTTTCAGCAGGAAATTTATGTTGATCCATTATCTGTTCGAGCATATTAAAGAACTCATTTATTGCTCTCTCTATTAACTCCCTTTGTTCTCGGAAATGAAGTTTCTGTTGGACGGCAAAGCTCAGGATGTCTGTTCAAAAATCCTTGTGACCAGTCTTTCCCCGCGCTTTCATTCTGGATGGAAAATGTATGGGCGATATTATTTTTTACTGCAAGCTGATAAGCTAAACTCATGACATCTTTTTTTATTAAACCAAAGAATTTAGCTTCCATTTCTAACACATAATCGACTAGCTCATCCTCCAATTTTTTCGGTAAAGTATGTTTTCTTCTTAGTTTAAACTAGGTAACTAAATCAAATAAAACTTCTTTTTTAGCAACTAAACGTATTGAGGTAGTTCTTGGTACATTATATTGCTTACAAGCTTTAAGTGTACCCATTTTCTTTCTTCTCACAGCTTCAAAGCTTCTTTGTCCCATGTTTGACGTTTTTTTCAGATTCTGGTACTTTTGGCGCGATTATCTAAAACATAATATTATTAGACAATGTCGAAAACCCCGGGGGTAATATGGCCTACCGGGCCATATTGTACTATCTACTGGTAGGCCATATTAGGTTTATGGCAAGCTTTTAAACAAACACATCCAAAACAAAAAAATTCTATTGAATTATATCAAAAATTGTTGAATTACTAGATAGGTTGTCAGATACTACTGGTAACGTCTAAAGCAGGGGTTGGCAACCTGCGGCTCAGTAGAATCATACTTGTGGCTCTTGAGTAGTTTAATAGTATACCTACATATTGAAAAATTAACTGCAATATTTCAATTGCCAAATAAATATAATAATTTTAGGTACCTTATAAAAAAAATTCGTATTCAAAAGGCGCTTTTTTAAGTTCTGGTTGCTTCGACTCGAACGGATTCAATAATAGGGCCCAGTTCCATCTTCTTAATAGTATCGTGGTTCCTCTGCTTTGCTCTTTCTCCGACAGACCGCTCCACAGTCAGCGGGATTGGTTTCTCGGACTGAAAGCGTTGAGTGGTTTCACTTTGCTCGAAACTGATGGTTTCACTCCCTAACAATTGATAGCTAGATTCTACCGGTTCTACTGTAGTAATCGCGAGTTAACTTTTTGTATGCCACGACTGTTATAAATAACAAAGACGGAGTTGATAAATTTGGTGATGTGTTAGTCACTGTTTTAAGAGAGTAAGTTTTTTTTTTTAAGTTTAATATCAAAGAAGCACAATATGCACAACATGATTGGCAAGTAATACATTTTAATATATAGTAAAACAATGAAAAATAATTTTCAAAACACGAATGAAGTATGTTTTTAGTCATACTCGAGGCAGTTAACCTTCTGACTACGGTGAGAGCCATTAGGCGCCCTGTATATCGTATAAACACCTTAGGTTAAAAATTTCAGTACTCAAGGGGTTAAATTTTTTACCATTCTTCTACTAATATTGTCGCAGCCAGCTTTGCTGTTGCTCAGGATATAGTCGAAGTATTGAAAACCCTTCACGGATGGAGAATATGTCAAAAAATGCTTTTTAAATATGGCTGATCACCTTTTTCAAGATATTAAAAATAAGAGTGACATAGTGAAGAAAATTGACGACAGTTCTTTATCAGCAAAGACCATTCGCGAGAGAGCTGCCCAGATGGCGAAAAATATAACAAGTCAATTAATTGAAGATTTGATAGTATCGTCTGCATTTTCTATTGCGTGTGATATAAAATATGTAGCGAAAGTTACACTAGTAGCGCGATATTTGTCCGAAACATATCTTCGTGAAGAATTATTAGCACTACTACCCCTTAATGGTCAAACTCGTGGTGAAGATATATGTACTGCTATTTTGGAATACTTAACAACAAATGAAATCGACGTAAATGAATTGGTTTCTATTGCTACAGATGGAGCACAAAGTAAAACGGGTCAAATCAAAGGTTTTGTTTTACTCTTCAAAAAAAAGGTGGATCACGACGTATCTACTTTCGTTTCACTGCGTGATTCATCAGGAAGCACTTTGCGCACAGACGTTTCCAAAAGAGTTTTCATGTGTGATGGATTTAGTCACTAAGATAGTAAACCAAATAATGGCAAAATGATTTTCTCGTAGAGGGTTTTCTGGGTTATTAGAGAAAGCGAATAGCCAAAATTCTGTTTTTCTTTTGCATAACAAAGTGCGTTGGTTGTCCAGAGGCTCAGTACTGAGACGTATCGCTTCGTGCCTTGAGTTTTGACATTTCTACTTCAAAAACAAATTCAGTTAAGTAATGATGAGTGGCTGTGCTGCAAAATATATATTTTTCCGTTGATTTGACATCACATTTAAATACATTGAATAAAAATCTACAAGGGAGAGGCGATATTGCACACCACTCTTTTAGAAGCGTTACTTTCGTTTGTACAACAATTAACATTACTTGTTTAAGACATAGAGAATGTACAGTTACTACATTTTGAAACTTTAAGAGATTAAAGAAACAATTCAGGTTGTAATATTAAAGTGCGTTTTTTGTCACAACCATTGTAAAAGTCTTGCAAGAGTCTTTTAACACTGATTTAAAAGATTTTAGATCTGAAAAACCTACTCTATCATTTTTAACAAAGCCACTAGTGGCGAAGGCATGCGAGTTGAATTTAACACCATTCGTAACTATTGATGGAGCTCAGTTTGAGTTACAGTTGTTAGATTTGAAAAAAAAAATCTATAGACAGAAAAGTTCATAAATTTGCAGTCAGAACTAGGAAAATTTAGCTAGAGAGAAAGGAAAATTGACTGTAAGACACCAGTGGACTGTACGGATCTTTCAAAATGTAGGAAAGAGGAAGAAATTATATTTGAAACATGAAACTGTCGCCCTGATTGTTTTGATCAAGTGAAAGCATATGTATTTGGTATCTTGCCAATTTTCGGATCTACTTACTACTGTGAATAATTATTTTCAAATATGACGATTATTAAAAACAAATTAAGAAGCTCGCTTAATGACGAAAGTCTCGATATTTGCATGATATTAAAAAAATCTGGATATTCACCAAATTTGGAACAACTTTGTACCTGTACTCAATTCCAAAAATCTCACTTATATTACATATTTGCGTTTATATTATTTTTTACATTTAATTTGTATTTTAAGCAAAGTCATATAACCTACTGAGATTAGGTTTTTACTATTAGGTTTTTTTATTTTTTAAGTTATAAAAAAGTGCTTCCGTATTCTTTAATATGTTGATTTATATATTCTGTTACTACGCAAAATGGAATGTTTTGATTTCACAATAAATACATATTTCACAGCAGATAATGGCTATATTATTTTTTCTAATACATATTATCGATGTATGTATTTATATTTGGCTCTTTAAAAAAATAATTTATCACATCGGGAAAAAATGGCTTTTAACTTCAGATAGGTAGCCGACCCCTGGTCTAAACTGAAAATCTCTATTTACTTTAGTGGAAAGTGGATGAACCGTAACTTACCTAAAAATAAGATTAAAACTTGCAAAAATCGATCTCCGGTCATCAAAAACACGCCCTCCTCAGCAGCTCAGCTACGACTGACTGGAGGATTGCGTTGAGAAGGCAGATGACGCAACAAGCACGTTCGACCCGATGCATTGCTTCTGTTAGGAAAACCTACGGTGTGCAATATAGGCCGATTAGGCCATATTACCCGAACTTACTCTACTTTATTCACTTTACGAGTTGTGTTGGCAACTTGTCGCATCGTCGTCATTGTGTTAAGTTCTTAGATGGTACAAGAACTAGATGTCGCATGCAGCACCAACAAATGTAACCAAATTTTATATGGCCATATGGTCCATTCCGGAATGGGCCACAAATTTGAAATGATGTATACGTCCAGTGATTCACTTTTTTTCGAATCTGCCATATTGAGGAAGTCGATCAAATGCATTCAAAGCTGCTGTTATAGAAACATTTGCTTCTGCCACGCTCTAGAGCATGTTATGGTCCGTTCCAGAATACCATATCTATTTCACAATCTGTGTACTCTGCTCTGGTATGACATGCGACATCTAGTTCTTGTTCCATCTATGGTAATATGGAACTACCATATATTCCAATTATTTACAGCAACCACTGTACGGCGACATGATTATGGCCCTCTCACTGTGTTTTGGGCTTTATTTCTATACAGTCTACAGAATACAAAGTCTGTATACACTAAGAAATGCCAAATTTTGATGACGTCGTCTCGTGCCAATAATATGGAAAAAATGTTCCATAAAATTTGCCAATAGATAATTGGGAAAAATTTGTTGATAATTGTTTTTAAAATAAAAATATATTATGGTAAGTTCTTGTTTTAAGCAAAAATATGGCAGCTGCAAAACAAGAAGTAGAAAATTTATCCCGTTCAATTATATCAACAATATTTTATGATATGGTATAATTTAATTTTGAAATTTTTTCGGTTTCTACAAGCTTTCACCCATTCATCTGACAAAAACTATTCTTTGGGTAAACAAAAATATTTAATGTTTTTGCCACTTTTCTTGGTGATATAGTTTATGCTTGACAATACTGCACAGTAATATTCAGGGTCATGGAACCGGTCCGGAAAATGACGACAAACCATCCCCTTTGGGTTTTCAAAAATGACTTTTTTATAAGAGGCAAAAAATCCAAATTTTTAAGCCGGTTTCCTACTGAACCGAGCAAAAGCAGAGCAAGGCAGCGTTTCCTATTCGCGAGTAATTTTTATACTCGGTATAGGTGTAACTTAAATGGAACTTTTTCCACTGAGCTTTTTCTGAATTGGCATACATTTGCCAATAGAAGAGAAGTCTTCTCACAAACGAATAATGATATATTTCAAACAAGGAATGTTAGATTCCGTGATAAATACAAAAGCGCCAATCACATAAGTATTATAGATAAAATTGAATTTTTTTCTAGAATCTGCAAAATTTAATAAAGATTTTTATATAAATTCAGGAAACATGTATGCACAAAATTTGTATAAGAGGAATTGGCCCTTTTAACGTTAGAATTAAAACTAAAACAAGATTTTCTGTGAAAACAATATCAGAGAGAACAACAATTTTACTCGAAAAGCAGAGCCGAAAAAAGTGTGCAGCAAGTGAGGCACTTTCCTCCAAGGTTGAAGCGAAGCGGTGCCACCGATTGAATAATATCAAGAATATTTGCATTTGACAAATATTAGTTATTTTTGTGTTATAACTATTTATTCAAATATTTTTTTTTCTCGATTTGAGTTCACTCGCTTGACAAGGCTGAGGTTGGTTCATGATTCTAAAATGGGAGAAATTTTTGTCAGTGTTACACAATTTTCTGATAATAGGAATATATCAGCAAACTGTAAAATCACCATCTTTTTTACATTTAATTTTTCGCCGCCACTGCGCATATACATATATCTGTACATATAATCAACAGACGACATCATTATTTAATGACCTCCCATTCCGAGCTTTTGTAAATTCGGCATCATCGGACTATAAATAGAACACCATGCAATCGCTCTGGAGTGAGTCTTTCCAGAACTTTGCACCTTAGTGGTCCAAATTATCGAAACTAGAAAGAACTCATTCTTTGTGTTTAATAGAAATATTTTGGGTGTAACATTTTATGTAATATTTATACTTTTCTAATAAAATTGTTTATTTTTGAATTTCGTTGTTACAAAACGAATGTCAACAAAAGAAGAGCTGCGTACACCAATTTTTGAATCGATTGACCTTTTATTCTCGCTGACGTGGAGGTGGGAAATATTGGAATAAGTTTCTGAAGATTTTGTATTCTTTTCAAGCGATCTTCGATCTTCTTAGTAAAATGAACACCGAGAGTCTGAGAAAAGCCATTATTGGATTTGCTTCAACCAATTCACGACTATAGCCTCCAAGAATCCTATCTAAATATTGAAATCGGCCGCCGAGTTTTTTTACATTCCCAATGACGATAGCTTCATGTGAAGGAAGTTTTAACAAATTGAGGTCAATAAAACATTATTCTGATCTACAATGGGTCAAGAAACATTGTCGAATGTTGTCGAATATCACCTTATAAATTTATCTGCAATAAATATTATTTACTATTCTTTTCTACGGATGTTTTACTATCATTTGTTCAGTGAGTTGATAGACCACGTCAGAATAGGTAAAGTTATATTGGGTTATGTTGACAATTTAATAGATCAGGGGGGTAAATTTATTCGTTTGACTTAGGCGCCAAAACGGGTCGTTACTGCTCTGCATGAAGTAACTGAGGAAAGAAGTGAACTCTTAAGCCCTTGTCCCCTACAAACATACCCTTTGTTTTTGCAAAGTTTTTGTAACTGCTTAGAAGCTTATTTGCTCTTTTGTATGTTTCAATATAGTAAAAATAAAAATAAAAATGCCACTGCTTCATAAAACTTTTCCTAAAATTTAGGTACTTTCTTCAAATTTTACTAAGCTTTCACACTGCCAGTAGCTTTTATCATACTAACGGACTAACGGACTAACGGACTAACGGACTAATGGTGCAAAATTTAATAGACAAATCAACAATATTTTGATTTTTGCCTGTGAAAATTTTACTTTTATGGCTGGTACTGACAGTATTACTGTATTTTATTAGTAACACTGGAAATGTGTCATCATAAGTAAAGGTTCACTTTAATAATATTTCTCACTAACCATGTATGTATATATTCTACTTCCAAATTTCTTTACATGAAAAAATATTACTTAATTTTTTGAAAATTAGAAAAGAAAATCAAGTTTTAAAAAAAGCTTTTGTGCATGTATTTGCATTGGAATTTCGAACTTGTTTTAAAACTACAAATAGGTATAGTAACACTTTGAAAGCCCCATTGAAACCTTTTGGTAAAAAAAAACATTTTTCAATGCGTTTTTCAAAATAAAAATGAGATGTATGATGCTAAAAAGTTTGTATAATTTTTATAAAAAAGTAAATGCTTTTGAAGCCACAAGAATGCCACATTGCCACACGCCTCGAAGAAACTGGCGCAATTTTAGATAGACCTAAGTCTGGCAGACCAAGAACAGGTCGTTCAGCCGAAAATATCGATGCTGTCGAAGAGTGTCCAGTAACATCAACGAGGCGACGTGGCACGCAATTGGGCATTTCCAGGCGGACTCTGCAGCGTATTTTGGTCAAAGACTTGAAGATGTTTCCATATAAAACTCAGATGACTCATCAGCTGCTACCTACTGACCACCGAGCTCGTCTAGAGTACAGCCAGCGCGTCATAAATCTCAACCTCGAAGGGGATGATTTTTTTTTTCAATTGGTTATGCATGACGAAGCGCATTTCCATCTCTCGGAGCACGTCAATAAAAAATTTGTGTTTTATTAATTTTCGTTGCCTGGACTTAAGATTATCTCTAATAATATAAAAGCGAATAATGTAACAATCCGGTTCTCACCAAGTTAACGTCGATGTAATCTTCGTATGAGTGAAAGTTGACTTGGAAGTGAACAAAAGAAAAATATTAAATCAATCTGAAATTAATTACTCCTCCTAATTACATTAGCTATGTTTAACATAGGCCCAACTAATACCACCTCCTAAAACATACTTGACCACAGCTAATAGTCCATATTCATTGTTTTCCATTTGCGTGAAAACCACGTGTTAATATACCCGACATCCCCTCTTGTGGGCTTACTTTCGATCATGCTCAGAACCTATGATTCTTCAGTTGCCGTATCCAACAACAGAATTCATTGAATGTGTGTTAGTGAGGAGAAAACAACCCCTTTTTTCAACGTATTCGTATATTACCTGAGTGCAACATTATTCCAGCGGACATACATATATAGTGCGATATGCTTGCACAAATACCCCGAGAAAAAAATATAAGACTTTATATATTCAGGGTGGGGTGGTTGTCATGTCAACGACTTAGTTCCAAAGTCAGATATCTATATGCGAAAAGCACACCCATTATAAGAAATTGAGACTACCCCTTGGCATGTTATTTAATGCTATCGTCGGAGCTGTTGATTGTTCAGTCGGTGGTGGTTACTTGTCGGTGGAAAATCGTTTGTTGTGTTGTTGGTGCGCGTTTTTTGAGTTAATTTTATGCCAATTATCTCGAATTAAACTAGACAAATTTTTGGACGTTGAAAAATTTATAGCTAATTGTGACGTTTGGTGGTGAATATTTATGGGATTTATATCAAACTTCATTTGACATAATTAATTATGTATTGATTGTTATAAAAAGAAGTGTTATTTTGAATAATAATAAGAATAATAAAGAAAAAAAAAGGGAACTGTGACTGATTAATATATTCGCGTTGAAAAAAATAAGTGTTTCTGTTAATAAATTATTGTATTCATTAATTAGAATATAATCTTAGAAATGATGCCACCAAATACAGCTCAATCACCAACTGTATCTATGAGACCTCAGGATAATCCAGTCTCGAGACCCCGAGCTGTATACAGTATTGATCAAATTTTAGGAAATCAAACTAGAAATGCAGGTATGTAAATATATGTGTGAAATGTACCTATACCTATAAGATAATAATTAATTAGTAAAGAAGAGATCAAACCATTTGAAGAAGTGTTCTTCTCTGTAAGTGGTTATAATTCTTGTTGTCAAAATCCTGATTTTCGCTCGTTTTGAAATGACGCGTCGATAGCGAATACGACTGCCTTTTTAATTTATTTAATAAACAAAACTAAAGAAGATCTCACTAGAAATTGTAATTTGTAAGGGTGTTAAGCATCACAATTCGAACCAAATCGTCTTGACTACCTACTTACATTACTTACTACCGATTTTAGCTTCCCGCGCTTCGTTTACTTAATCCTGTTGTGTGAAATTTTCTACAAAATGGACTATGGTTGCAAACAATTTTCAAATTGGGATTACTTTAATATATTGCTTGATCTACTGATCTATGTATGTACCTGCTGAGAACAAATATTTTTTTATCAACAGCTTTGTATACATTTTATCGACCTCCAACACGCCAGATTGGAGAAAATGAGAATCACGCGAAGTATTCATCATTTCAAATGTTGTGGTCCTTTCCGGAATGTCCCACCACCCATATAACATTTCTATACTCTGCTGTGATATCTCTTCTTTTGCTATTTATGGTACACACTTTAATTGTAGGAGGATGCAACAGCAATTTTTTTATTAGTAGCCAATTTAGGATCAGAGCTTTAAGAAAGAAAACAAAAAAGTAAAAAAAAGCGAACCTCCAATTTTACTATTATGATGCGCTTAAAGTGGTAATGGTTACTTATTCAAATATAAATTAATAAGAAGAGAAAAGTTTGAGAAATATGCCTACTATTACTTTACATTTGTTCAAGTAGGCTAATTTGGATTCTCCGGTACAGTAGCAAAAACAAAAAAAAATATTTGTTGTTTCAGCACACAGGTCCATTTGATTTTGGGTGGAAAGTTCCCAAATAGCGAAATTGAGTGACTTGAAAAAAAAATGAAAATAGAATAATGGAGAAATTGAGAAAAATTGCAAATATTTTACTAAAAAGTTTAGAAAACCAGATTAATTCGAAACGAACTAAATCGAAACGAATTAAATTGTGTAAGCCCGCAAAAAACGAAGAAGAAAAATAAGCGTTTCGAAATGGCAGAAACCTTATACTCTTCAGTATGGCTTGGTTTCTGCCTGCCGTAGACGCTTCAAAAAGATCAAGTTGATCTCATCTCAGAAATATTTTAATCAATCAATCAATTTGTCCTGTTATTATTGGCTATGTTATATATATATGTATATGTATTTTTCGAGGTTCGGTAGCTCTGCGTCTGTGAAAGATAAATTTCTCGAAAAGTACGTGACGTAAGAATTTGAAATTTGACGTCGAGAGGCATGAAAAATTCATGAACTTTGGAATTTTTTTTTTACATGAAATAAATACTTTTGGAAATGAATTTTAACGTATTTTATTTCATCTATCAATGGAGAGTAAATTCCAATTTTTTTTATAAAAAAAAAGTTCTAAATGGTGGCTCCAGCGCCCATCAAATAAAACCGTGCACGACGTGTTTTGGTCTGCACGGGGCGATCGACAGAGTTCATCAGTTCATCCGAAACAAATAGGATTAAAAATTATTAAACTTGAAAAAATTGGGAGGGGGGGGGGGGCTTTACCAGTTTTTGTTTAAAGAAAACCTCTGAATCTGGAAATGCCAACCGTTGAAAAAAAAACATGTTTTTGCCCTGTTTGTTTTTGCTTAAACGGACGAAAATCTAATTCAAATTTTGACAAAAATCACGCAAATTGCGATGAGATTCATGTGAATCGGTTCATCCGTTGAAGCTGAAGAGTGCGTGCCGAAAAATGTTCTCAGAAAAACTCATATATAGTTTAACGTTATACAAAATCTTTGACAGCTTACTTCAGCTATATTCCAGTACCATACAGAGACCCTTCTTCTTCCACCAAGAATTGATTGTATTGGGGTACCACAGGTAGCGAGAAAAGGTCTTCCCAGCAAGCGCGCTCCGAGCGTCACATGTTTTCCAGCCAGTAGACGGTTCCGCTCTCAATAGGTTGTGAATTCTTAAATGCTTTAGATATGAAAACATCCTTTTACCCACGTGTTCTAAACACTTTAAGGATGTAATTATTTAAAGAAAAATCGAATTTTTCATCGTCATGAACGGTAACCTCCCCTTAAGTTTATAAAATCATTATGTGTGAATTGCACAAAATCGATCGATAGTGTGGGATATCGTTTGAAAGGACTACTTTTAAAAATTCCAAATTGTTTTGGTTAGTTGGTTATACAGAAATAGCCCAAAATGTGTGAAAAGACATCATATCCACTGTTCTTATAGGATTATAAAGCAAATTTTTTGATATTATCAGCAGGGACCAAAAATAACTGGTATTTTGAAAATTTTAAACATAAAAAGCTGGGATAAATTATGATCGTTTAATTTAGTGGAATATACCAAAAAGATGTCTCATGAAAGCCGTTTCGATTCCTTAAAAGCTTTTAAAAATTTAACTTAAAAAAGAAGGCTAAAGAAACTAAGCAGGAAAGGCTTATTATTTTTTCTGGCAAAAATAAAAAGCCAGCTGAACTTTTTATTTTTTCGAGCTGGAAGTAACAGGTTTTGAAGCTGGAAGTATAAAAAGTCAAAGTCTTATTTTCAGGGACCGAATTAGTTACGAATTTTTACGAAAAAAGTTTAATTTACTTTTGTAGGTACCTGGCCGGTAATAGTTTTGAAGCTAGAAAAGCAAGAAGTCAATTTGGCTTTTTTTTTATAAAGTGGTTAGTAACTGATTCAAAGGACTTTTAAATTTTTTATTTATTTAATTTTTTATAAAGAACCTTGAATTCCATAGGATGTCAAAACTCCATATTTTCTTAAAAAATAGATATTTCAATAGAAACTGAATTTAATTAAACATAGTACATTTTACAGAGAAGTCAATGGCAACTATAGTTTTACTTTTGTTAATTTAACCGAACAAATAATATATTTCGGAAATTGCCGGACTGTATTGGCGACAAATTATACGAAAAGCAATTAGTGTTTCCATATCTGAATTATTTTTAATTGAAAGGAAATTTACTTTTACTCGGCCTGAAAAAATAAGTAATAAGCTTGGCTTTTTATACTTCCTTGAATAAATAACCAGCTTGAAAACCTGTTACTTCCAGCTCGAAAAAATAAAAAGCCCAGCTGACTTTATTTTGGCCAGAAAAAATAATAAGCCTTTCCAGTTTAGTTTTTTTTAGCTTCAAACTATTATCGGTCAGGAATAACAAGTAAAGTAAGCTTTTTTCGTATAAAGTCAAAACTGGTTCGGCCCCTGATTATCAGGGTTAGTAGGTATTGAGTCATTAGTTTGTCAGTCTCATATTTGCTGAAAAAAAAATGTTGTGTTAACTTATAAAACAAATCCTATTAATAAGATCAACACTTATAAAATCATTGGGTCCACCCGATTCATAATTTTTGAAATTTGACGATACAGTAATGTTTAAAATATATAGACTAACTAGACTACTGACGTCCGCACTAAACTAAATTTATCTGGCCGTTTTTTTAGCAGCTAAAATATGACAGCAGAGACTCAGAGATGACAGGTACCAAATAAAGAAGAAGAAGATTTTTTATCAGTTTACTTACCCTTTCCAATATGTGAATGTTTCTACATATTTTTTGTTTGTTTTTCATTGTTGAAATTACTCAGAACTTTATCAAGAAATATTTTTAACATGGTAAAGAACGGTCTGGACCGATAAATTCAAACTAAATTAGTTGGCGACTTACTGGTGATGCCACCTCTAATCAAGAACAATAAGCCAAATTTAGCATGTTGACCTTAATGTCGCTAAAATTTGGGATAAATTTTTCCCAATAGCTCTAATTTTATATCAAAATTTAGTTTATCGCGAACCTTAGTACTAGAGTTATTGAAAATAGGACCAGCTAAAGGGGGAATACAATAATTTATTAATGTTCCAGCACAATGTTGCATAATTCCAGTTATCAGAGGCAAATTTGAAGTTTATTTAAATATGAGTTAATTTAGGTCGATCGATGGTTTGTTGATAAAGTTTTAGTATGGTAACCTCATTGCGCGCGAACTCAACTCGAACTTAAATGATTTTGTTTTAAATAATATTGCTTATATTTGCCTCTAAAACAAATTACCAAAGAAAAATATAATTAGTAAATAAATAAAACTCTTTTTGTTACAATTTTTTTTTAATTTAGTATTCATCTAGATTTTGAAAGGAATAATCCGTTTTTATAAACTTGTATTTTATATTTTTACTGACCCTCAAACTGTCTTTTCTGTTGATGTAGAGCGAAATGCGTTAATGCTATGATTTTCTTTTAATTTCAGTAAATGTTTAAACAATTTTAGAATTATGCAAAGTTAAGGTATTAATGAATTAATATGGAAAAGTTTTGCAACAACAAATATTAGACTTGAGAAAGAACTTTAAATAATAAAAATTAAAAAAACTTTAACTTAACTAAATCATGATGACTGAGCAGATATTTTTTAATGGTAAAAGTAGGAGGTTTCTGACTAAGTGACAAATTGATCTTCCTTTGCCCATACATACGATTCTAAATTTCATCATTTATTGAAATCTACTCTTAAGATAAAATTTGAATCCCGAATGATCATGGCCGTTTTTAGCCAAGTGGGGGCCCTAGGAACTTAAGGCTAACAGAAATTCTTTTCTAAAATATTTTCGTTATTTACAGGAATAATAACGTAAAGTATGTTAAGGCCTATCGTACACTGGCGACTTTTTGTCACGTAAATGTTTTGTCACCACCGTCAATTCCATTGGAATCTAATGTTAATGCGCGCATGAAGTGACGTGACTTTTTGATTCCTCCGGCTAACAAGTTTTGGGTGACGAAACTATCACTGGGCTTTCACGATTATATGAATGTGCACGCATTGGTAACATTTTTGTCACTGCTTGACTGCCATTGTTTTGGAAGACGTTGTAGAGAGTTGTGGGGAGAAATATCCATGAACGTGTTAGTCCTTAGGTGGCTCTTCGGGCTCAATTGATGATCGCATATTGGTACCTACTTTGATAAGTTATAGTAGATCACAAAATCTGTAGTAAATCATAAAATCTTTTAACGCTCAAACAAAATATCAAAGGAATTTTTCAGGATAGGATTGTAGTTCATCAAATATTAAGTGAAATTTTCTTTTAAGCAACCTTTCACTCCAAATTGGAAACACCCAATAGCGTCTCTTTCGTTGATATTTTCTATATCCCTAAAAACATATATCACAACTGCCTCCTCGAAATTTATATTGACGAATGGTTATATAAATCATGCCTTTTATGGATGACAGTTATTCACTGTGTTCATATTAAACTAGCTCACGGCAACAGGATGGCGACAGTCATCAAGAACTTGTGTGACAAAAAGTCTCCAGTGCACGTTAGGCCTAAGATAAAGCAACTGTATACAAATTTTCGCTGATTAGCAAATAAATTGAGTTTAGCTACTGAAAGTATACCATATAAAAGTACCGGAAATTCATAAAATACTGAGGCTGCACACACTGTCTCTATATGTTACTTTGTATGGAAATTTGATGCCATGTTAGAAGCTCGAATAAATTCCATAGTCTACTTTCAGTAGTCAAACTAGCTTGTAATAGTTTGCCTTGCTGGTTGAAGAATTGGTCATCGGTTGGTTTACTATCGTAATGGCTAAGGGGCCCGGGAACAACGGGCCCATGCGTAAAGATGGCACTGCGGGTGATGTAGTAAATTTTTTACTTATTTGATAATTTAGATTCATCTTAACGTAGTTCTAATACCTACATGGCAAATGTAATTGCAAAAGCATAATATTTTTCAGTTCGTAGGTCGCAAATTCAAAGCGTGTTTCACACTATCATCGTGCAGCAAACAAGTCAGTTAATATGTGGATTGTACAGCGTGAGCCTAAATAATTTCGTTAATGTTCTGTTAACAAGTCAAACCGATTATGGATCAGGTGATATTTTTCTATGATTCACTCATTCATTCCCTCCTTAACGAAGCAAGTTGCAGGTGGAATTTCTAATTTTTTGTAAGACATGTTTTTTTATTAGATTGCCGACAGGGTCAAGGAATATGTAATGAAATTAATTTCATTTTACTTGAGACAGTCTGAATTATATGATAAAAGGTATTCATATTAAAAAACAAACATGTCCATGCTGAAGTCTTATTACAAACAAAAGATCGAATATTCGAGGTACATCCTGGAATTTAAAAATATAACTTCTGCCTCTCTTTGTTTTTAATAAAATTATGCAAGCGCAGCTTGTTAAAGCAATGTCTTGAACTTACTTCGCCAATAAATTCTGTTTGTAGCATGCAAAAGGAATACTGAGACTGCCAAAAGCATTTTATACAGCTCTGTGTGCTCTGCTTAATCTACAGAGTGTCCCGTAAGTGGTGTAATATCCGAAGGCTACAGATAGGTCATGCTTAGACGATAGACGAGCACGAAATAACGGGACTTTAAGATATTTCGGTATGTTTTCATTAATCATCTTCTAACTTCTGAACGATACACCCTGTGAGGATGATTTCAAACTTCTTCGAATGATAATCGTTGGACCTTTCTATAAATTTCCTATAAATCTGCTCCCCTCCGTTTTGAAGCTAAAGGCACTTTCACATCAAAAACAAGAACAGAAAAATGTAAACCGAAAAACTAAATTTATTCTACTTTAAAACAAGATTTTTGTTCCAATGATTAATAAAATCCAGAGAAATAGGATAAACTTAGAATTTTACTGAGAAAATAGTTACATTTATTTCAGATTTTGAAGAAAAACTTTTTCGGCGGAAAAATTCGTCCGATAAATCATAAAAGTTGTGCTTTCTTAAAAATGCTAAAATAAATATACTATTTTATTAGTAAAATTATTAGTTTATCCTACTTCCCATGATTTTATTAATCATTGGAGCAAAAATCTTGTTTTAAAGTGGAATAAATTGAGTTTTTCGGTTTACATTTTTTCGATTCTTGTGTTTGATGTGAAAGTGCCTTAAGGCTTATCAAAGATGAAATTTCGGAATTATAACTAGTTTTTTTTTAATTAACTACTATTTTTATCAAAAAACACGTCATCAATACTAATTTTTCATATTGGATTTAAGAAGCCCAAAACCTTAGATTTAAAATGTCCTAACACACTCTGTATCGAAAATGTAACCCGTTCTGCGTTTTGTGCACTTTTTCTTAAGCATAGCCAGTAAAAAAAGTAATTTCCAAAAGATAATTGCCTACTTATTGAATTTTTTCAGCCATTTTCGGTGGAGATGCTTAAGAAAAAATGTATAAAACGCAGAAAGTGTTACATTTTCGGTACTGAGTGTGATAGGTCAATTTAAAGCTAAGGTTTTGGGTTTCTTAAATCCAATATGAAAAATTGGTATTGATGACGTGGTTTTTCATAAAAATAGTAGTTAAATAAAAAAAAAAACGAGTTATAATTCCGAAAATTCAACTTTGTTTAGCCTTAACTTAAAATTCGGAGGAGAGGAGGGAAACATTTATAGACTACTGGAAAGGTCCAACGAATATCAATAGACCAAAGTTTAATCATCATCATAGGGTATAAGGTTCCGAAGTTACAGGGTGATCTATAAAAACCCAAATATCTTTCATTCATTTCTATCTTGAATATTCTGTGTAAGAATTCTATTACAGCATCCAAACACCAGTTCAGCTAAATAGTTCAGTTTAAGTCCTGTTAACTTGGAAACCGTTAGGATCCCCCCCCCCATTCAAACAATTTTTTACTAGCCTAAGCATGACCTATCCGTAGCCTTTGGATATTAGAGCACTTCCGGGACACCTTGCTGCTGCCCTTACTGAGTCTCCTATTGCAGCCTACGTCAACATACAAAGAGCTGTATTTTGCATCTAGCAACGCCAAAAGGACAATACTGTAAAATCCTTTATAATTAAAATAAGAAAAAGGATCTTTTTGGTGCTCGAAATGAAGTGTTATTCCATCAGCGTTAAAAAAATCGTTCGCTATTTTAAATTAGGTTGGTACTTAATATTTTGCCAAGAGAATTCTTCAGCTACTCTTATCTACTATTCTTGGTGCCTTAAAATGGTTTTTAAGTTGTTGAGTATTTTCATTAAATACATACGTTAAGGAAATTTTCTTTAAGCACCTGTATTGAATTTCTAAAGGGGTAGCTTAAGGTTCTATAGGACTCGCCTGTATCCAAAAATCAGCTAGTAACTCGAAAATCGCATAAAAACTTTGGTTAACGAAAAATTGAATAGAAAAAAAGAACTATTTTGCATACCTTGTAAAAGCAGAAATATTTTGATGAAAATGAGTATTTTCTCTGACATAGTACAATTCCGATAACAACTCCCACTATTTTCACCTACATGCTTGCATTAATGAACTTGTTAACAATTTTGTACACGCGAAGATGATAGTGTGAAACGGCCATTACAGTTTTATTGATGACATTTTTCGTAAACCATTCTTATAGTTCAACGTGGCTTTTTAGGATTAAGGGATACCATTTAATACCGGATCTATTATCTAGAAAAGAATTTGAGATTTTATCTACTCAGCGGTCGCCAAATTTTTGACCTCACGGACCAGTAAATTCATAATGTAAATCCCGCGGGCCACTAATCGGATTTTTTAAGTGTTAAATATATTTATAAAAAAAAATTTGAGATCTAAGAACTAATAAAATGTATCTAGTTAATAAAATGAAACTATTAATTATAACCAAATTATGAAAGCTTTATTAATAAACCATAATAAAATAAACAAATTAAACAAAAACTGTAAAAACAAAACATTAAAAGATGGTTTAAGTATATCAATCTTTTAGCATTATGTATACATTCCTAGTGTGATGGATGTTCCTGCTTACTTGAAATAAGATTATGGATATTTGGATCCAATATTGTTACTGCAAGGTGAAGAACTGCATTTATTTCAAGCCAAGATCGGTATACTGTGTTTTGATGGCTGTGACAGATAAAAAGGCCTTTTCACATCCCGCAAGGCGAGTAGTCGGGTCAGCCATCTCACCTCAGCATGACGAAATGAGTCTCCTCGGAACCCATTTCTTCACAAAGTGCCCCAAATATTCGAGAATTGAGTGCTTTGTTTCGAATTTCCTTTATAATTTCAATGACATTTGATTATACTTCGTGTAGTTCTGGGAACATTTTTTTCGCTGCAAGTTATTCTCAATGTATAATGCAGTGTGTAAATAAAATGTCTGGGTCACCAACATTCTTCTCCTTTGCAACAATTCCCGAAAGATGTCTCCAGTCATATTTGCGGCACCGTCTGTGCATATCCCAATACATTTTTTCCAGTGAATTTCATGTTCCCGGAAATAACTATTAAGAGCTTCAAAAATCTCAGAGCTGGTTGTTCTATCCGGCAAATTAAGCGAACAGAGTAGCTCTTCACATAACTCTCCTTCATGATCAAACCTCACAAAACAAAGAAAGAGTGCTTTGTTTGTATTGTCTGTAGATTTGTTTAGTTGGATTGAATAAATTTATGAATTTTTCACCATTTTTATTATCTGATTTTCAATGTTATCGGACATATCTTCGATTCGGCGCTTGATTAAATTAGAAGACATAGGAATTGCGTTAAATTTCTGAACAGCATGCATTCCTAAAATCTCTTCACAGGAATCTAACATGCAAGGCTTAATAAATTCTTCTCCAATCGTGGGCTTTTTGCATTTCGCGATCTGATTTCCCATGAGATAGGTAGCCTTTAGTAATCATTTATCTTCCATTGTCAATTTTCTTAAAACAGTAACTTGTTTTTTCTTCTCTCCACTCCCCATTCCAACGGTTTTCCTTGGTGCCTGATGAAGACTGTGGCAAAGTTAACCTAACTGTGGAGAGTCTGATTTATAGATCAGTTCATGGTTAGGTAAAGTACTATTAATGTTTAGTATTATCG
The DNA here is from genome assembly GCA_963930735.1 of Dioctria linearis. Taxonomy (NCBI): domain Eukaryota; kingdom Metazoa; phylum Arthropoda; class Insecta; order Diptera; family Asilidae; genus Dioctria; species Dioctria linearis. The sequence continues at coordinate 266,291,949 of OZ005740.1, read as the reverse complement.
TGGGCAATACTTTTTGAATTACTAAAGAAATGCAAAATGCTCTTTTGCATTTTTCACTCATTATGGGTTTAATTTATTTGGATCTAAGATAAAAAAAGGGAAGAAATTTAGAATAATTGTATCCCAATAAACATTAAATAAAAGAAAATATGCACATGGTTAAGTGAAAAAAGACACCGATATACAAAAGTAAATACACATAAACTTCCTTATTAACCCAAATAATATATTGAATATATTTTATATTGAACTGAATACGTCCGTAAGCCCACCTTTAAATGCTTCAACTGATATACATATGCGACATACAGGAGAGTGAAATATTTGAAGAGTGCGAAACGAGACGAAGATGTAGCTAAAACAATGCAGCTACAGCAGTACTACATATTTATCGTTGCGTTATTCTACGCGACAGAGATGGAAGACCGCTCATCCAATAGCCAGTGTATGCAGTATGCGACGAAAGTTTTTATAACTTTTCACTTATGTTATGAATTGAATTATGTTTCAATGCATCTGAAAACATAACTTAGCGTGATAAGTAAATATATTCCACATTTTTCTGTGGACCAGCGAAATTTTCATGCGGACCACAGTTTGGCGACCGCTAAAGGACATGATTTGACTTAAATGTTCAAGTGCTGTTCAAAGTTGCACGAAATTGAGTCACAATGGCAATAAGATGCGCCAAAAGTCAGTTCAACCTAAATCTTCAACACAAAACTTGTGGCGAAACTTAAAGACAGTTGGCGTTTACGGAAAAGTTGAGAGTGGATGTGATATTTTCCCTGATGAGCTTAATACTTTTTTCGCAGCATCTAAGAATTTTCCAGTGACGCGAGGTCAGGTTAGCGGACATGGCATGGTAGATGAAAACCGATTCGATATTGTGTCCAATGGCGCGATAAATCGGTTTTCTTTCTGTGTGATTAACCTGTTCGAACTAATTTCTTTAATGCATTCCTAAAGTATAATGTTACTGACCCAGAAAATTTGTTCACTTAATTTATTAAATTATTATTTCCCTTAACTGCATGATATATTCAAATACCAAATATATGCTTGATGTCGTCCTCCTTTCTTAGAGAATTGAGCAGTGTCACGGTCTTATCGATACCCAAAAAATCTTCCCTGAATCTCCCACTAATTTCAGACCTATAAGCATTTCATGTGTTCTATTAAATTTGTTGGAGAAAGTTGTGTACAGACGACAACTAGTTTGTCACTTGGAGAGAAATGAACTACTGTCGTTCTGGCAATCAGCCTTTCGTAAATTTCATGGTGACGAATCGGCAGTGTTAAAAGTCTCTTCTGACATAAGAATTGCTTTGATCACAAGTATTTCAGTGCAATGGTGTTTTCTTAATTTTTCAAAGGCCTTCTACAGTGTCGATCACAGCCTCTTCTTGCATAAGCTCCACACTATCTTTAACCTTGACAGAACTGCATTAGACTTGATAAAATACTTACTTAATGAGTTAATGAGCAATTTAGCATGTTTATTAATGACTTAACACAAATGGTTAAAGGTGTAAATATACGAATGATGTCCAAATGTATCTGAGCAGACGAATTGGGCTTCTTGAGGATTGTAAGGCTGGCATAAATTGACAAGTTACAGAATTAGGTCTTGGTCTGAATGCAGTTCCTTGCTACTCAATCTACAAACAGCGTATTTGTTACTACAATAGCAATCTGAACACAGTAGATGTACCATTAGTGAATCTAAATGGGTATACTATATCCTTTTCACAACTAACCCACTAATCTTGGAATAGTAAAACTAACAGCGAAATGTAATGTTGCGATAATGTAAATCATTGCAATGAGGAAAATTTATAGCTGGATATCGGATGTGCTCGTAGAGTTGAGGTAGTATTTAATGATTGTATACGATTTGTGTTTGGACTATGGAGATTTGACCCTGACTCACCTTATCCGCTGCAGTTACTTGGCTACCCTTTGGTCTCCTACCGAGTCTAAACCGGGCTATCTTAGAGAATTTTTTCAAAACTAACAACGTCTCGGCGAAATCAAAGCATCATTATTCCTTTCTTCGAAAATCAGTCCTGGAAAGTTGTTAACTGTCCAAATTGGTCGTTTATGGAACACTCGCCCTTTAAGTATACAGAGTGGCTGGCATAGTCAACTCGTTTAAACGACATTGCACATTTCCAGTTTACCTAAATGAATGCATACATGTTCTTCTTTCTTCGCAGTAATCTACCATTAATTTTTATATGTAGACACACTAGCGTAACTAACGCCCTCGCCACGCGGGGGCCCACAGTTTCTAAGGCCCCACGGAAGCCTAAAAATTAAAATTTTGATATGAAGTGATGAAACTTGAAACCGTATAAAATAACAACACTGGATTAATAAACAGTTAGATTTATCCAATTAAAATTCGGTTTCTGAAAAAAAATTATATTAACTCTGTAATTATGTCATTATTTCAGTTCCATCTAAAGGTGTTTATACCATCATAGGCTTTGAGAAGCTGCAAATATGCTAGCTAGACTGTAGTGATGATACAAAAATAAAAAAGTCGAGAATTTTTCTATTTAAAAGAGAAAAAAGGTACGCCTGAAACTGCAACACTGTAAATTATTTTCTGGAAAATATTTGACTGACTTCCTTCGGCTAGGCATACACGCTGCTAGCATGCATCAGAGTTCGTAGATGAGAAAGAGTATTAATTTAATTTTAGAATATTAGATAAGTACGCAATGAACGAAAAGTAAAATATGTATAAGATCAAATTTTTCACGTAGAAAAGTTTTGAAATTCCGTAAAGCTCCCAACACTTTTGTACTGTGGGGTGATCAGTGGACTCGGGCTCTTACTTTAAGTAATCGGATATTTCCGGTTACTAATGTGTGAAGTTTTTCCGCTTGCGCTCTGGCTTGCATAAGCGTTTTTCTGAGATACTCATCGGTTTTCCTTTTAATGTGCTTTTGTGAGTATATTCTGTGGCCGCCAGGGTTTTTTTTTTAACAGGTTTAATAATGAATGTTGAGCACAAAGTAAGTCTAAACAAATATGTTTGGCAATGCAGATTCAATTCAATTCAATTCATTTATTTCCTGGGAACTGATACTACAAGATAAACAAACTCAAGATAAATAAACTCAATCCACATAAGGCAAGGCACAACCGCCCAATGAAATGCTAGGGGCACGTCATTATGGCGTATATGTGAATGTTGACGTCGCGAATACACTCCGTTAAATCATTGATGTAAATGCTGAACAGTAAAGGGCATAGAATGAAACCCTGTGGAACCACACAAGATAGGGGAAGCAAGGTGGAGCGAGCGTGAAGAAAAAACCTTTATTAAGAGGGTGGCTCGGTTCGAAAAATCGATCTTCCAGGACATTTTTCTCAACAGGTTACTACAGATTTTGGCAACACTGCTCGTAGTACCCACGAAACCCTTCTACTTCTGGCTTGGAGTGAGTAGAGTGAAGGCACTGTCGTGCCGAGATCGTGGGATTTTCTGGCCTGAAAAAAATTAAAAAGAGAGATGAGAATAATTTCGTCTCCTCGTACAAAAATGTGGGAAATATTATACATCCGTAGCTCTGAAAATATTTCCTTACAATTATTAAATTTTTCTGCGCAAGTATGTTAATTTGGGGGGGGGGCATACATCCTTAGTTACGCCACTGTGTAGACATACATATATTATTTTACTTTAATTTTTTCTCCAGCTTCTTTTTCTCTCTCTTTTTCGTATATATAGTTTTTCCTTATTTTACTTTAGTTAAGCTTTATTAGTTAACACGTTCAGTTTAGATCGTTATTAAGTTTAAGTTATTTCTAGCGCCAGATAAACATTATAATCCTGGGTATTATATCCAAAATTCCGCCTTCCGGCCAATTTTCTGTTTTTAGCTCTATGCTAAATAAAAAAAACGATATACAATATGCTATAGCATATTCTTACAATTCGATTAAGGTTTTCCCATTTTAAGCACTAATTCATACAGTACTATCTCTACAGTTTAAAGAGAAATGAAACTTCTAACAATCAAACGCATTCGCTAGGAGTTCCTTCTCAATATGAAAGTGTTTTGGTTTCAGCCTCTGTATTCGGGGTGCAAAACAGAACGGCTCATCTTTTACATTAAGTACACACCTAAACTGTGTTGAAATGCACAAGCTTTTTTTAGTATGTGCGTTTTTAAAGTGTGTGCGAAATAATTTTTGATCTTAATTTTTTTCAAAATAGTTGCCATGGGCAACCATTAATCTTGCATAGGTGTTGTAATATTACAAATTTACTTCAATTTTTTTTTCTGCAAATGCCTGTTTTGGATGGTTGCAATTGTTTTTATACTATACACCTTTATCGATCTCTATTCCTTCCCCTAAAATTATGAATTGCCAAGGCAAGGCAACTCTGAGATAACCTTGGCTAAAAATTGCCTTACTAGTAACCAGTGTTGTGCGGCGTAGTATACGTGATGTGGACTACATTATTGTCTACGCGCGCCGTCGATAATTATCTCTAGACAATAATGTCTTGTCTACATATATTTTACAAGAATAAAAGATTGGTAGAAAATTCAAATGGATTTATTATAATTTTTTAGGTTAGAAAATATATTATGAGTGCACTAAAAATAAACTTAGTGATAATTACACCAGCAAATTATATTAGGAAAAGTTATTTAGATTAATATAAATTAATCAGAATTCTAAGAGAATAATATATATGCAGCAATCATTTAGGATGTTTTAAACGATAAATATGACCGTCTTGAAAAAAGTTTTTCTATTTCGGCAGATGATGGTGGAATCTGCAGCAGTTTTATGGCATACTGGGACAGAGTCATATTCAAAAAAACTAATGGTTTTTTTACACCTTTTAACGAATGAAATTTTCCTGTGAAAACTATCCCAATCTTCTATTCCTGTACAATTCAATCTTTTAAATAAAATATTGTTGATTTTTCCCTTATGAGCTTTACCGCAATTTAGAATTATCATGCGTAAGGTGCAAATAAAAAGCTACCAAGGTAAGTTGTCCAATGGAATATCTACTCGTGACTTCAAGTTTGCACCGAACTTGAGTTAAAACTTCTCCTGAAGTGTTAAGGAAAGTGAAAGATTTACAAGATCTATGCATCTGAATATTCAGATGATTGACATGTTCACATATGGGGTCAAAAAGTTTTATGTTATATTTAACATCTTCTACAAATTCATCGTCAAAAAGTAACTTAGCAACATTTTGCTGAATTTTTGGTTGTTTTTTTTAATCAGCTGTTATACATTTCATATATGATAAGTTTTGTACCATACATTGGTAAGAATCCACGTATGAACACTGTCTGGTAGCACATGGCAGCTTAATCCTACTTCTACCTTTCTCAATAACATATTTTTCGATGTCAGCTTGCTTAAACTCTTTTTAAGTAGATGTCTCTTTATTTAATAATTGTTGGTCTAGAATATCCGTGGCAAATTTCCTGTCTGGCTAGCTACTACAGTTGCTAATGCCATATAAAATCCTATGACAGTTTCCCCATATTAACCATGGCACTATCATTATCAGATACAATAGCATACACATTGGCCTTTTGAAATGTCCACTGATTCTGCAACAATTTCGAAAAATTTTCAGTTGTCTCAGAATCACCCGTAAGGTCCCAAGCTAGTAAAAAGCCTGCTCCCCGCTAGCATTGTGCAACATCGAAACAATAGTTTTCGCATTGATAGAACCATTTTTCCATCCATTGATCAATAAAACTGAATCCTCACTAAACGAATCCTTTGCTGAAGAAATGCACTTTATATATGCATTTTCAAGTTATGTGGTTGATAGTGCTTTCCAGCTAGGGATTTTATCTGTATATGCTGGCGGTATATTTTGAATAAAATTTTTGAAGTGAAACACTAATGGTGAATTGCACCCAGAAATTAATTTTGATAGGGCTTCATTTTCTTCCTCTTCTTCTTTATTGTTATATTTTATTCTTCCTTATTGCTATATTTGTCAACAAAACTCGACATTGAATGCAAACTGTTTTTGTGGAATGACCCTTATTATATTTACTTTAGGAAAGTGAGGAAGATGATGGTAATATATTTCCAGAGTTGAATCTTGATTACGAAGCTGACTAAAATTGCAAAACGTTGTGTCGTCTGATGAAGATACTGAAGACGCTGAGAACGAACGTGAAGATATTACATTTTTGCTAGACATATACCTTCGTATTTTCAAGAATCCACATCATCTTATCAGTATGATCAAATTTTTTTTTGTGTACAATAAAACAATAATGACTAAGTACTAAGTACTCACCATAGCCTCTGCATAAGCATTTAATAATCGTTCCGAAGCACTCAACAATTATTTCATTTTGTTGAACTGCTGTATCATCAAAAATAACATAATTGAAAATACTTTTGTCTGCTATTGACTCGTTTGCAATTGAGTAGCTGTTTTGTTTCTATATAAGTTTCTCCATTTAAAACACAGACAAATTTTGTATATTTTCCTTTGTCCTATCTGTGTCCGCTTAGTCTACTTTCAGTAGTATTAAGCAAATTGCTTTAGCGTTGAATACAAATGGCGGCATATTTATTATTAATTCTTACAAGATCGAATCCAAGTTGATCGAAAGCTTTATATTTCGTTCTGCCTGGTATGTTTTATAGGTTCTCTTTTTAAATTTGTGTATTAAGCTATATAAAAACAACTCCCTTGGTGGTGGTCGTTGTCACGTAATAACTGACAGTTTTGTTTTTGACAGAGTACAAAGTCTACATTATCGACATTGTCGACACTAAAGAAGTTTGTCTACGATATTGTCTACAGTTTAGCGTAGACAATGAAAGTCCACAAGTAGAGGAACAGCACTGATACAAATGAAAAATGATCGGTGTTTGAGTTTATTTTATATTCCTCTTCCTCTTCAGCAGAAATGAGATTGAAGTAAGTGCTTCCGACTCATAATTTTCTCTGGCATTGAATATCACAACTCTTTGCCCCTGGTGATAAACATCAATCTTAACCAAGCCCCTTTAACACGTGTGCACTGGTTATGTATGCTAGGTTACTTAAGCCTGCCCGTGTCTTCAGGATCTATTCCAACATGACCGAGGACGATATATTAACTCATTTATCTTCGAATATTTGTAATCCTTGTAACATTTCTCCTTTACTTAATAAATAAAATTGCATTCGTAGAAAATTTAAGGACCCTATCTCACCACTTATTTTGACAACAATTTTCCTTATTGCAAAACATTCCCTTCTTAAGAAAAATTAAGAAATGTCAAAAGCAAATTTTATTTCCGCGAACTTCCCCATTTTATTTTTTCAATAAATTTTATAAATGATTCGAATAAACAAATAAGGAAAAATCGGGCATAATAAGGATTTTTTAAAGGAAAAAACAGATTAGTTATTACTTTTTTGAAAGAATAACACACTACACTTGCGTGATGTTTGTTCCCTTTTTTGTAGATCTGCCCATATTTTTCCGCAGTGACTTTTCTTATTACTTGGCCTACCAACTCTGTTGTTAGAAAACATACATCAAATAATAGACCTGGCTCTGCTGTTATATTAGAGAATACCTAGTCGGTAAATCTTCATGTAATATGCCAACGAAATCGGGCTCCGCACTAACCCATCGAATCTCCTCTTTTGTTCTACTAACACCTGTCTTGACGTAGTAGCGGGCTTTAATACCGGATAAAACGTACAGCATTCAACATGCAGCATAATGCGTTGTCAGACTCCGCACTAAACCATCGAATTTCCCCTTTTGCAGGATAAAACATAGTATGACACCCAGTGGATGGCACTACATCGTAATTATCACACTAAATGACTCACGTTTTTATTTCAGTTTAATGATGATGATTTGCTTTGCTCGCAATGTTAGGGGGCGAAGAAGAAGCGACGTCATTGCGTATATCCAATGCCGCTTAGCTTAGGAGAAGATTATCGCGCATTCAACATCCTTGTAAGAGAACTTGCCCAGGATGCGGAAATATTTTTGTCAACCTCTTTTGCATTTCTCATTACAGCTATTCCACGCGAACTAATCACCTTGCAATCCGGCTATCTCCGGTTTGGATGAAACTTTCACAGTTTGTAGGGAATACCAAAATAGTACACGCATATTTTTTGTTTTGCCCTACACTCCTACTACCCGGTACCCTGTAGGTTATGGAGTTAGAAATTTTTTGATTTTACAATGAAACGTCAATTTAAAAAAATCATGTGTCTCGAGAACGGAGGAACGGATTTTTCTGATTCAAATGCCAAATGAAGCCTAATGCTTAATATTTTTTATAACAAAAACTACCAGCACTGAACCACACTTTGTTTTTGTTAATAGTCTTTTTCCAAAAAAATTGTATTGTTCACTAGAGAGGACCTCTAGCACTTTTTTCTATTTTTATTTTGAAGCTAACAACTATATCTATCTATGTATGTACAAAAAAATGCGACGGCGTTCGGCCTCGTTTTTGATATATGATTTTTTAAAGTCACCATATACGCATTGGCTGTGGGGGGAGGGCGGCCGCATCTTAACCGTTTCGGAGTTACAGTTATTTTGAAAAGGCTTAGTTTATAAAAACGTTAAATAAGAAAGTTTTAACCCTAGCGGTATTCCCAAAGCAGTGTCTTTCGAATTAGGCTTAGGCGGCAATCCCGATCGATATATTGATAGCTATTTGCCGAAAGTACTTGATTTTATTAAAGAGAAGTATAAAAACGCTAATGTGGCATTTGGCCAGATTTGGCTTCCAGTTACTACATCAAAAAGATATTGGGATGATGGCCCGAAGATTGAAAATCCGCCAACCGTTCCTCAACTGCGTTCGATTCAAAATTTCTAATCTCATGGGAAAATGATAATCATTTTTCGGAAAAAAAACATCAAACATTTAATTCGGAAAATGAAATTGGACTTGATTAAAATACTAACATTGACTCTAACCTCAGTCATGGAGAAAGTACCACAGAACCGCTGTAAAGCTACTCGAATGGGAGCAGACATTTCCTTGCATTAATTGCATTCATGTAAAGAATTATTAAGAAAAAATATTCTTTTAAAAAATAAAAGACAAAAAAAATACATTTGTCCAACTTTAGCCTAAATTTCAGTCCGCATACGTTAAAAGTGATTCAAAGTAAAATAACGCGCAAAATATTGAGGTTGCCTAATCGAATCAGTTTTGGTAAGATACCGTAGACATTGTATTTTTTGTTTGGTCTGAACACCATGGCTCCCGTGAGATTTGCTTTCAAGAGAGTTACCCACTCCAACCTAAACAATATATATGTACATATGTACGAATCAGTGCGATTTGTGACCACGCACCACTCCATATAACACAAAAAATTCTATTTCTGTTTGTGTATCTTTCTATTAAAATCCCAATCGAATTTATGTGATAATTGGTTATTAAAATGGGTTTTGCGGAATTAAAAGGGTCTTTACTACCCATACAAAAGGGAAAAATTGGAAAGTTTCGACTTTGATCTATTTTGATTACATCGACATATACGCCATTCAGAAAAGTCCTTGTTTACGTATAAATTGCTTGGAAATTGCTTTGAAAATGAAATTTGCCGTGAAGAAAAATTAATCCACATACAAATCATTTCAATTGATTTTTATGTAGATATTTCGCAGAGAAAATTCTTTATGTGTGTTTACGTGCGTTGTTATTATGATTATAATCGAAAGAAGAAATTAAAATGAAAGTAGGCACATGTAAAGGTTTATTTTTGAGTCCATTAGCTGGTAGTCCAATTATTAAGTTTTGTCATGAGTGGAGAAGGCATTTCATTTATTTCATTCATTTGAGTGTACAATTTTGTGTTCGGCAGAATTCATTGTGTCGCTTTTTGCAATAATTATGTCGAACAAGTCCCCATATCTGTTTTTTGCGTTTCAAATTTCTATTCGATAGAAATTTTCAGTCATCTTGTTCCGAAAAGATTTGCAGTATTAGTTCGTATGGGATATTGCTGTCTTATTTTCTTTACCTTTCTAAATGAATGTATTTGGTCTTTTTTTCATGTTGTCTGAGATTGGACTAGAAATTTTTCTAAAGATTTAAAAAAATTAATATAACAAAAATCAATAGATACTTCATATTTTTTAATTAAATTTCTTTGTAATGAAATTAATTTTAGTCGGTTAACTTTTTATACCAGAGAAAATAAGGTAAAATAATTTTACTTAGTAAATTTATTTTATCATTGTACCAAAGGACATTCAGTATCCAATGATAAAAGAGTCATCCAAATCGATCCCCGCGTTACGATATTATGCTGATCATACAAAAGGAAAGTCGGTTTAATGATTAATAATATGAGTAATAAGCAATCTAAACCAAACTATTTTTACAATGTCGGAAATGAAAATTAGTTATTGATAATGTACGTAAATTGCAAAGTCAACAAAATTTTAACAGCATTTGACATCATAGAAACTTGGAAGTTTGTGAATTTTTGATTTGAATGCGGTGCACTTTTGATTTGAAAAAAAGTTGTGTTTTAAATACAGTATCAGTATTGAAAATTTATACCTCTGAATTAATAATTGATACGCCAGAAATGGATGGAACATCATCCATTTCTTGCTTTCAAATATGCTAAAAGTACCTGGATAATGGTATGTTTAAATATCTCAAGTTGAAATAAATCGTATTTTCACTAAGATAAATTGAAATCTATTTAAAAATTACTAGATAAACGTTATTGACTATCACTAGACTCTAGAGCCAACTAGATTGTATACCGCTTGGGTCTTTTACCAAGTCACATCGCTAAAATGGATATGCATGTAGCTCTTGACACTGCTGAAATTTTACAATTCTATAGCTCTTTTCGGCGACACTGCAGTTTTTTGGAACAGAGTTAACATTGTTATCTTTATAATCGACTTCAAAAAGAAGAAGTCTTCAATTCGACTGATTTTCTTTTTCTTTTGATTCTAATTATGCCTAACTATACGTTGGAGTATTTTTTAAGCCAGCTATACATTTTTAGAAGAACTTCTCAATTAAAATCTAAGATAGAATAATATGAAAAATAGCAACAACGGCCGCAAAATTTCCTTCGTTATCAAAACGCTTGCTTTCCAAAACTTACTGTTAGAAATGTTCACAAATCTTTAATGCTGCAAGCAGAACAATACTCCCTCGAAGTACTTCCAGCTTCAAGTTGAATCTACCTAAAATACAAAAAGTAAGACACAAAGTATCACTCAAATCAAAATATATATAAAAAAAATAGTAGAACACTTATTTAATTAAAGCGTCTTGCAGATGCATTCAAAAAAAAAAGTGCCTAATCTGATCACAATTCCACGCTGTATAAAAAGCTGCCACCATTTGATCTAAAAAGAGAAAATTATCAAAAATCCAAACATAAATAATCACAAACTTATCCATGTATACTTATCTCCGTATATTTACATGTTTGTGATGACAGCAAGTGACATTACGTCAACCAGTTGTCGTTCTACGAAAGAACGAAGTCAGCGATGCCAGAGCAACACCTCATGGGATCGATGCATAACTGGATACAGCGGCTATATAAAGCCGACGAAATTCAGTAGATGGCACCATTCTTTTGGCAGAGCTGATCTGAGTTTTAAGGATCGTGTTTCCTACATTTTTTACAGAAGATAATTCTGGCCAGATGTTGCGGCAAAAAGCATAGTCGATAGCTTCACGGGAAAATCTGAAAAGAGAAGAGAAAAACACAACCACAAAGAATCATCAACAACAATTTAATTAGTCTAGTAGATACTTATCTGATTTAGCATTAGTTTTTTTTGCCTTTTTATAATTTTTGCTTTGTACTCGTCATTTGTTTTTTTTTTGTTTTTCCTCTGCAATTACCTAAAATTAATGTTTTTTTTAGTTAAGAATGTAGCATAGAGTTTCTGTTCTTTTTTTCTGTAACATAAACACTAGACAAAGATCACTTAGAACTTAGCACAATATCGGACGCACATGATTTTATTCTCACGAAAAAAACTGATAACTAAATATACTTACCTGTTTCTTGAGATTTTCCAAAGATTTTCACCGTCACTTGATCACTTGTTAATATTACCGTCTTTTCTGATTGAAATTGACAGGCATTGTTTTTGTTATTTCGAATATCGATACGGTTCGAGAATGAACTTTATACAACCCTGGAAAGGATACAGTTTCGTTAAATTAGAAATGAAAGGGACAGGAAAACTTGAGATGGCACATAAATTGAATTGTAGAATTCTAGAATAATCATATTTTTTTTTATCGTTAAAAAGAACGAAACAGCAACTATCCAGGAAAGAAACAGAGAAACAAATTCCTAACGCTAGATTAGAAATCGAGTTTGCGACGACGCGACACGGTCGGAAATCTTTGCTGAAAATCTCTATTGGAAATCGAAAAAGAAGTCTCAGTTGGAGTGAGTCGGAATCTGTATTGTTCGTTTATTTTTTTTTGTGCGTCTCGATTGAATTTTCTTGTAAATTTTATAATTAACTTAAAGTCTCGAAGTTTTATTGTATAGTTCGTATGAAGTAGAACTCGAATAAAAACAAAAATAGATTGTAAAGTCAAAGTGGATTCTGTTATTGGTTTTCTTTATTAGTTGTAAAATAAATTAATTGATGATTTGAAATAGCATGAACCAAATGTGTTTCCTTTAATTTTGAAACCATCACTTTGAGAGTCGCTTTGGTGTTGTAGTGGAAGGCACTTCGACCAGAGATACATGGAAGTGCGGTTCGATGCTTGGCAACGACGATAGTTCTCTTTTGTTGGAACTCATCACTTTCTTTTTTATATACATATATAATTTAGTTATTGAATTTATTGAATTGAGGAATTATTCTTTGAACACATTAATAAACAATTGAAATACCGAACACAAAGATAATCTGAAAATATTTATCATCTGCAAGCATACGCGCACTACATTTGATCTGTGCCATACTGCAGCACACTGCTACACGTTTATTGATTTAGTCCTCCTGCCCGCACGTAGCAGCACCTATCAAAGAATTTCACAGAAACTTCTGCGCATCATTTTGCTACGTTCGTGTCTACACGTATTAGCACTGTTCAAAATAAATTCACAGAACTTCATTCTGTTAACAGAAATTTTATTCTATCGTTTTCATTTTTTGTTTTAGAATTAACATCAGCGCACACAGTGACGTCATTGTGACCATTGCCCGTTTCAAACATTGAACTGCTGAACTCACTGAATTTATTTTTTTGTTTTTGTTGACAAATTGAATTATTTACGGTTAAGTGAGGTTAAGACTTTGTATTAGTATTGAGTTTTTTGTGTGCTATTAGTATAAGCAAGCATTACTATTGAAATAACATTTTTATATTTGAAATATGAAAAACTGAGTTGTCCTTTACATCGGCTCGCCTCCCTCACGATCGAGACTAGATCTCACAATAATAATAAAGTAACGATGATGATACACATGAACAAAGCAGAAATATCATACTCTCAACAACAATAATACCACTACAGTGAAAATAAAACATGATATTTTTGCATATATTTAATGGAAAGGAAAAATTAAAAATTATTCTTACATTTTGAAAAACTCTTTAAGTACATGTACAAATGTATGGTATTAAAAACATCTGGAATTAACACTTTTTCCTATGTACAGGATTTCAGCTCTCGCCGTTAATGCATTCCCGAGGCTGTGTCCAAATAAGTGAAAAACGAAATTTTTGTATGACAACCCGACGAAGATTAGAAATTACAAATTTTACATACAACAAATCGATTGTCTCGAACTTAATTTTACTTTTTGTTTTTGAAGCCCGTATGAAAAATTTCAAATTTCCAATTTCTCTCTAAGTGCACGCGTTCTGGAGTTATCGTGCGCACAGACGGACGGACATGGAAAAATCACGATAACTTTTAATATTATGCATGGGTGTCCAATCCATTTTACAATACCATCATTATTTATGTGCATTACAAACGGAATGACAAACTTAGTATACCCTATTGATTTCATCTAGGCTATAAAAGTTTAATATTTTTTAAGGAATTTTAGACATAACTATGGAATTATCTAAAATGCCCTAAAAAGTAAACAAATAATTTTTTAAGCTATTTAAATAAAACCATAGTAGTTATACGATGTTATAATTAGTTACAACAAAAGTTGTTGTTTTCATGATGAAAAGCAAATTTAAAAAGTATTTTTACTTTTTTGGTGGGAGAGGGGTGGGGGTTGACCCCCCCCTCCCAATCACCCCATATATACGGCCAGGGTTTCAGGCTTTAGTTGTGATTCAGTTGTTGATGATACTTTGTGCTAATGTTGTAAATTGTTGGGTATTGACAATATTGCTCGTTTAATATAATTAGCTCGATTATATATCAGGATAGCTGAATTTTTGGGAATTGTTGTAACAATTCCTGCAATTCATTCTGATCATGTTTTATTAAACTAAATTACCGATAGAAATGTTTTCGCTATTCTATACAATGATATTAAGGAATTTCAATATTATGGATTTAAATTAGTATGATTAGTAAATCTCAAGTTAGCCCTTGATATGCAAATCAAGGGGAAGGACTTTGCTATCCTTTCAGATAGTCACGCAGCCTTGATAGCTCTGAGTGGCCCTCGGATAACATCTAAGTTACTGGGGGACTGCAAGTCGTCCCTGGATAAGCTGTGTATACAAATAAAGAAATGAAAGGGCTGACCTTTTAGCTAGGGCTGGCTCTGATTCTCTGTTCCTCGGACTGGAACCCGCCGTAGGCGTTGCCACCTCGAGTATCGGGTCTCTCAACAAAGCGGATGCTCATAGAAAGCATCAGCAGAGATGGGCGAACCTGAATACCTGCAGGTGTACAAAACTGTTTCTTGATGGGCCCAATGGGAATATCTCCAATTTGCTCATGTGGCTTGGAAGGAAACAATGTAGAACTGTGGCTGGCATCATCATCGGCCACAGCTCACTTCACGCTCATCTATTAAGGATGGGAGCTGTTGACAGCCCTGAGTATCTGCCTTGCCTGGACGGAGATCCTGAGACAACCGAACACTTTTTGTGTGCATGTCCGATCTTCGCCCGTAACAGACAAGATACTCTAGGGTCTGCCCTTCAATCTGTGGATGAGCTGAAAACTTTCCTCACCAAGAGCTGATTCGCTGCATTAAAAGGACAGGAAGGTTTTGGTGAATGGGCTTCTAGCAGAACACAGCACAATGGGCCACTATGGCCTCCGAGCTTCAAATGGGGTCACCTGTCCCCCTGTCTCAAAAAATAAAAAAAATCTCAACTTAAGGTATACCTACTGCTATATGTAACAGTTTAAGGTGTTTGATTTCATACAAATATAAATGCCAATTGTCCTTAAAGCAGTTATGTTTTGTATTATGATAAACAAGAGTAAGATTTCATAGTTTTTGCCAATACTACGGGATATACTCCGATGTTTGAAGAATAAAAAGAATTTGTAAAAAATACATAGCTGCAGCTTCCCTTAACCTTAGACGCATAATTCAATATGAATGCACATGCATTCTAATATTCGAAACAATTTCAAAATAAGTAGAAATATACATACCCTCATCGAAGTGAGAAATCATCTCCATAGCGCAAATTAAGTTTAGCCAACAGCTTTGTAACGTCCATTGAGTGTCCTTTATATGCAGATTTCATTAACGGCCGATAGACACGAAATAATAACATGGACACCAAATAATCTGGCTATAAATGCGTTCAGGAAATTGAAAATTTACAATGCATGTATAATGAATTAATGGCAATTGTCTCGTCTGTTAGTCCCTCGGTCACCACTTGTCCAGTGTTTATAGGGTAGGACGTAGGACATATAAATATATATATATATATATATATATATACATATATATATACTTAGTGCGTGTACATGAAAACTCTGTAAACTAAGGTGGGGTCACACAATTGCCCGTTGTATCACATTCAGTAAATTTGCACTGATTTCGATCTATGTCGCATTGTCGGGGGTAATTTCTTACGCAGTTTCATTGTATTGGTGCGAATTATAGGACTCCGCTGGATATAATATAGTAGCAATTCAGCAGTTCGCATAGTTTTGAGTCCTTTTGTCAAAGCCGCACAACTGCCACAGTTCAAGAATCTTCAAAATTTAATATTTCATAAATGATTTGAGGTCCTGCTGAGTTATTGTTGAAATATTTTGGTCGCATCTAATTTTGGGCTCATTACTTTTTGATTATAGTGGTAAGGATATACTTGATAGACCTGCAGTTGGTTTATAAATGAAGGTGCCATGATGCGGAAATATTAAAAAAAGGGGTTCGTGATAATGGAGGCTCTTCAATGTTAATTTTGTTATGTGTTTGTATTTGATATAACTTGCTTTATTTCGAGATAAAATTAAATTCAGTTTAGAATTTAGAAATTTAGGATTATGGCTGGTCGACTGTTGGAAGAACACTTTATGAAAAAACAGGATATAGTAAGTATTGTTACATGCACACATATTTTAATTTCGGAATTTTTTTCTAGGGATGAATATTTAGCAGAACTGTTGTTTGAAGTATAGAAAATTATAATTGTGTAAATAGATATCTGTCATTAGTTATGGTACATATTGAAGTTTGAGATAAAAATAGAGAAAGCTGTATATAATATCAAACAATATAGAATAATACAGCCATTTGCAAACGGTGAACACAAAATCGTTACAACAGCAAATTCTTTTTTGATTAATGATTTAATCACGTCATCATTGCCAGGGATTTTAATTGTAATTTGTTTCATGCAACTTCAAATACTAGTGCCATGCTTGACCTATGTTTGTTTTAGTTTAACTGCTGTGAGTTCGATTACCCCTACACATTTCATCGAAACGTCTTTGACGCGATTAAATCTTTTCTTGTAATTCATTCCGAGTTTGTGCGATTTTACAATTAAATGCTTTTCGACTTTTTCGAATGGTGACCTAATTTTACTCATCTAAGTCTATTGATAATATTGGACAAGAATTTTCTTATAGGGATTTCAAAAATATTAATTTGGATAGGTTGTTTGCATAAGTAATCCATATTGCCTGGACTACAATATTTAGATATGGAGTTACAAATTTGTTTGGTGAATGACATTCCAGCTCTTTTCTTTACTAGACACATTTTACGAAAAACTTTTAGTGTTCGAAATAAAAGGTACTTTAGACCATTGTCAAATGAATATTCAACGTGAAAAAAATGAACCAAAACCCAAAATTCAGAAGAATGGAACAAGCAAATGAAATAAAGCGGTCACTAAACCGCGTTAGCACTACGCATCGCGAAACGCGCCGCGCCAACACCCCGCGCTGATGCATTACATTTCATTAAATCAATTTACTCTACCTACAAATAAATAGTAAATCAAATTATATTGCGCGTTTTTATGTACAGGGTGTTCCAGTGGAAATGTTTTATATTTGGTATATCGGTAGAGCGTTGCTTTCTGAGTAAAAAGTTCCTTTGCACCATATGAAAATACTCCTTTAAGAGATATTCGAGCTTTACTGTTTATTGCATTCTTTAAATTGGACTTTCACTGAAGCTGTTGTAACTTTTACAGCAGTAATTCGATTAGATTTTTTTTCAATTTTCAATAGGTATTAATTGAGGCTTCAAAAAATAAAATAAATTCTTGGTCGGTTATGTTAATACACAGAGCCTTCAAAGTTAGAAATCTTGAATTGGAAGCGCGAAATTTCAAGTATCCACTCGTTTGGTATGGAGACTAAGACTTTGACGTACCATTTTTTTTCAATTACTTAGAAGCCCTGTTGATAATCTTCATATTGATACCTAACATTAAGATTATTATTAAGATTAAGATTATTAAAAATATAACAGCTGTTGTCGGTATTGTCATGAACTTACCTCTTAAAAATTTTAATCTTATAAAGTTCTTTCAAGTAGACAACTTTTACTTAGTTTCATTTCATTTTCTTTATGTTTTATTACTATTTAAGAAATATTTTATTATCCGTATTCACTCATGTTACAATAAACAATTATCAAGCTATTAAAATTAGTTCATAATAAATTTGCAATATGATTACTGTGCTCCATTATGCAGATCTGCGTCCTTCTTAGAAAACTTTTTCGAATGTCCTTACCTTTTCGCAGGCATTATTCAATCGTTATTTTAATTGTTCATATGTTATGATTTTTTCAGAATACACTTTATTCTTTAAATAGCTCCACTCGTAGTAATCCATTGTCGTGAAATTTGGCGGCCATTCAGTAGGACTACCGTGACCAATCCATTGTTCGTGGTGCTTTTCATGCAGTCAATGTTTTACTGCTCTGGTACTATGTAGAGGCACTTCATCCTACTGAAATATTATTCCTATTCCTCCATCTCCAAAAATACCAGGAAGAATATTTTCTAAAATATGGAGATAAGTTTCTCCGTTCAAAGTTCTCTCGAAAATGTAAGGTCCTATTAGGTAATCATCCACGACACCTACCCAAACCATGAAACTAAACTGATGGTTCATATTCTCCTGATTGATATTATGCGGATTTTCGTGTTGCCAAACAATTACGAAGATTTAGGAATCCTGCCCTTCTGAAGTAGAACTCATCAGTCCATAATATTTTATTTAAAAAGTGAGAATCTCTTGAACTCTTTTCCATAATACTACAGAGGTTAATTCGTAGTTGGTGGTCCGATTAAGGTTGGTTACAATCAAAACCACAGTGGAACATAAACGCATAAAAGTATGCACTTTGAAAATTGAAACAAATCACTATATGTACATGTAAAGCTATATGATGCTGTGGTATTCATGCGCATTGTACTCCAAAGCATTTCGGCCATCTACACAACAATAGGATTGCATAAGCATTGCGAGATTTTAGATTTGCTGTCGGGATTTTTCATAGTGTTTTTTTGTTACTTATAAAAAGTTTTGCGTGAGGAGCAGGCAAGGGCCGAATGTAAATGTGTGCGCTCTGTGCTGTTGGTCAGACACTTTTCCTTGTAAATTGTCTGGCTTCATTTAATGCTTGGGCAAATTTTATTTTACTGAAGCCGTTCATCAAATAAAACTCCTCCGAGAACTCTGAGTTGTAATGTTTCATATAATTTTAGCAATGTTCACACTATGTGAGTTTTACCATTTTTTTTACTCGATAACCAAAGAACTACTTTAAAGAGTCAGATTTGACCTTACCAACAACCATTTTCTCCTTCCTACAGCTTCACTAAAACCCATTAGGAATTAAGATCCATACAATAACATTTTGAGATATTCAAGGAAAATCGAAATATCCATTATCCTTGAAAGCAAATTTTGATTAATTTTTCTCGGAAACGTCAAAGTTTCCCAAAATAAATAACGTTGATTTCATGGAGACACGATGATAACGTAACATCTACCAAGCACAATTTCCCACATTTTTCAAATTTCAAAAGACCGTATCTCGGTCAAATATGGATCGCAAAATATTACACAAAAGTGGTCGATTTTCTGTGTAACGGCTTATAGGATTATATATTTCATATACACAAATTTACATACCTAGTAACATTCAGTTTTCTCTTCTATATTCCATAATTTTGGACTGCATTTTACTAACACGTCTCATGATTAAATAATAGTTACTCACAATCAGAAACAAATAGATTCTAAATAGAACTGCCAAAATATTTACTCGCCTCCCAAGCAAAAATAAGTAATTACCAATGATAAGACATAAAATATTCCGCGAAATTTACACTCATATACCGAATACAGAAAATGGCGGCACACACTTTCCGGGCCTGCACACTACAGCCCGCCGCAGAGCTTCTCAAAACAAGTGAATGCTTTCCGAAAGCACATCATTCCATCTGACGGTGATGAAATGAATTAAAAACGCCAAATTGTATGCAAAATATATAAAAACAAGAAATTTTTGTCGTTACCATGGTTAATTTATTTCCTTTATCATTGCACTAAACAATTTGAGTTTTTCAAAATAAACTGAAAAAGGTTTGATCTTTGTTACAAATTGAACTTTCTTTCCAATAATATCATAATTGTGATAGTTATTCGTCTCTGAAAATAGCAACTTTCGAACCAAAATATATTAGTAACCAAAACTTTTTTACTAGTTTTCTCTCCGTCACTTCCTCTTCCATACTCAAATACAAACTTTTCTACTTGATGTACAATTATTACGTTATTACATATGTACCAAACTTTGCAAATTTCATGAATTTGGGAATTTTCTAAAGCTAATTACATACACATAAAACCCCGAAATCTTTATTTTTGACACATCATTACCTAAGTTTATGCTTTTTCTCACATGTGGAATTTAGATCATGATAATACGCACAGACTTGAAGCAAAGTCGTATTATCTTTTCGTGTTTTTTAAGATTTCAGTAATAACCCCCTTAAAGAATTTTATGTATCCTGGTCAAGTGGTAAGGGTGATACCTGTTCTTGTGAACTATCCTCCATACCATTGTCTCTCCAACGCCTATTTGGTGAGTAATACTGTGGATACTTATCTCAGGATTGTTTTCTACCATCCGTAAAAATCTTTCTTCAGTCGTAACATCCTAACAATTAAAAGAAATTCTTAATTCAATTTAAATGATAACATTAAGGAAAAATCTACATTTGAATAAGAAACATTCCTTGAAGAATTTCTCCTGATAATAACAGATCCAGTGTTCAAAATATCATTATATAACCTCTGGAAGAATGTGGCACTTGGACAATTCCTATCAGGATATCTCTGCATGTATATCCTCCTAGCGTTAAGCCCACTTCCCAGTGACTCATCGTATACGTAAACAATTTCTTCTAATTTACACTGGAGCCTATTCATTATCACACGATTAATAATTTTGGGCTACAAACTCTGATAACGAAGTGATAAATTAACTGCAACATACACTATTTATATGCATATTGGTGACAAATAAGAAGTGTCTGCTGGCACAATTCTTAGAAATGTATGAAATGGAACAAATGAAACATTCCAAGAAGTTTTCTAAGAAGAGCACACAGATCTGCGTAATGGAACACCGTAATCATATTATATAAGTTTGAAATTTTTAAGACTTAAGTACATGACAATATCGACAGTAGTTGTTCTAGTCTTAATCAAAGGTATAACTGTTAGGTATCAATATGAAGGCTTCAAACTAGTTGCAAAAAAAAATGGTACGTCAGAGTCTTAGTTTCCATACAAAATGAGTGGTTACGTGAAATTTCGAGATTCCAATTCAAAATTTCTGATTTTGAACGCTCATAATTCTCGGTATATTCGCATAACCTACTAAATATTTATGTTATTTTGAAGCCAAAATTAATACCTATTGAAAATTGAAAAAAAATTCAATCGAATTACTGCTTTAAAAGTTACAACAGCTTCAGTGAAAGCCTAACTTAAAGAACTCAATAAATACTAAAGCTCAAATATCTCTTAAAGGAGTGTTTTCATATTATGGTCTGAAAGAGTATTTTACTGAGAAAGCAACGCTCTATCGATATACTAAATATTTATTACCCAATTTTCTTTATATTAATATCCGAGATATATTGTTATACGCGCCCATATTTTCACATGTACTTATATCACAGAAAATATAATTTTTCTTAGTCTCTCTTTGGGAAGCCCCCTCTTCTTGTACCCTACTTTTATGTGACGGACTTTGGGATTCTTTTCTTTCATGTTTGCATTTCTTTAATTATTTTGTGTAAAATTATTTAATTATATACCTAGAAGATGATGATATATAAAGTTGTTGGCGTTTAATGAGTTAAGTGAATAGGAAAATGTTTTATTCATACTTAATCCACTTTTGTATCACTAGTGTATCACCGATATCGATAGGAAAATAATTCCCTGTAGGAACTAGCTCTAATACCCTATATGCAAAAAAAATGTAGCAGTTGTTACAATATTGTAAGTGTATACATTAAGGCCTGACTTATTAACTCTCGAATATAAACAATAGCACTTCATCGGAACCTGGTTCATTCTATTAGCAACCTGTACTAAGAGCCATGAATCTGTTTCCTGGTTTTGAAAGTATCTATTCGTAGCTAACAATGTTGATTGATGAAAATTAGTTACCTATAGAATATGCTTTTATTTTGTTGTTATTATTTATGAACTATTTACAAAATTTAATGATATAGCTTCTGTCCGATTTACTAGAGTCTAGAGGCTTTAGGTTCTGTTCGAGGAAATGATGTGTTTTGTTGAAGTATGTATGCATTGAGCAGATGCCTTCTTTTTTTATACCCTAGATGAGATATATAGGGTATACTAAGTCTGTCATTCCGTAACACATAGAAATTATTATGGTAGAACAAATTGGATTGGACACCACACATAATATTAAAGTTATTTTGATTTTTGCATGTTTGTCTGTCCGTCCGTCTATCTGTCCATCTGTTCGCACGATAACTCGATAGGGAGAGCAAGAGAGCTAAAACTTTGCACAAAGGAAAATTAAGGGACCATCTCAGTGTAAAATTTGTTTGAAAAATCGATTTTCTCATTTTGAAGTATATATAGTTGTGCGTTTTCTGTCAAATTTTCAAATTAAAATTCGCATTATTACGGTCGCTACAAGAAATTCGTCAGTTTCGTCTTGTTATTCAGAATGGATAGACGTACGTCTGAAGAATCTGTGAAGCAAGACCGAAAAGGCTCGCACTCTCGACAAGGCAGTAAGAGGCCTGCAGGGTTTAAAGGCACAATTCGACATTTCATCAAGACCGATACTAGACAATTTATGTAAAAAAACCTTCCTTCAAATGCCCTTTTTACAAATGGTATCAACTGTCAGAGGTAGAGTTTTCAAGCTATCGACTTAAAATTTTTACGGAATTTTCTTTACTTCATTCTTTATGTCCCTATGGAAGTTTTTTTTTTAATCCTATTTTTTCACACGAAAAACTGTTGAAAAACAGGGCTAAATTTCGTACTTTTCCTTAAGCCGCCGCCATTTTGTCAAATTTCAAAAAAAGAAAACCTCCATAGGGACATAGCGGCTTCCGTACAGATTAATAATCTATTTGATTTTTTTTCGTTCAGATGCAAACTGCGGTCACAACCGTAGACACCGATTGCCCCCATTTTTATAACTCACTTTCTAAAATAATTATTAACAACAAGTAAAAATAAATAAAAACAAATGAAAAAAATATTTTTGTATTGCTAAATAGTGGTCTTATTCGTAAAAAAAAAAATAATCTCCGGATCATCCATCCGAAAAAAAATCGCGAAAATTGACAATTTTTTGGCCGGTTTACACTGAGATGGTCCTTTAAGTTCGAAAATAGGACAAATCGGGCAAATCCTTCATGGGGTTGTCAGAAACAAATTCAGTTTTTCGCTATATATTTGGACACTGCCTGATAGTCTAATTGTAAGAGCTAGCAACGTTTTCGAGAAATTACTTTAGTTCGGCATAGATTTTTCATATGCCTTTCCTTACAGTATATCAATAGTCATGCGGCCCATCTGGCTGGTGAGAGGGGTTGCGTTTACCTGTGCGCATTCCATTCCCTCAGGTAAAAAAAAGCAGTTTCCAAAATGATTTTAGTTTGATTTTTGTTTTTTTGATCTGTTTTCATTAACATCGGACAATATAAATTCACTATTCCCAGACAATTACCTCGTTGCTAGCACCGTGCCAGACGTTTGTTTTCTTTTTTTTTCGTTACAAAAAAAAAAATTATTTTATTACGGCTGTGATTTTTATACGAGCCAGTTTAATTATTGATCCACATGAAATTAATTTTCCAGGCGATAATTCGGTTGCTAATCACGAATCGGACCGAGCATGGTAAAGTGGTTTTTTTTTCTCATGATGATATTTTGAGAAATTTTCAGCGAGATAGCACAATTTTTTTCCTATTCTTTTTTTTGTAGAGAATTTTAAGAGCTACAGAAAAGCTTCTGGGTAAAATTGAGTTATCTGGCCAGATTTGAGGACATTCTTGATAAAATACTGGAAGAAAAAATCCACTATTATACAGCTCCGCTATTGAATTGCAACTTGGATAGATTTCCATGCGAAAATTAATACAAGCAAATATTTTATTTTGAATACATTGACATCTGTAGATGTAGTAGATTTAGAGTGAGAATTTCTCCAAAATGTGGTATTGGACTCTCAATAAATGCTGCCGTAATTCAGCCCTGCACAATGGTAAGCTTGATGGATCGAAATTTCTGCATTTTTACCAAAAACCTTCATCGTTGACGTTGTTAATCTCCATATATATGACAAACAAATTTTTCCAAGGTGACAATTGCACTCTTCAGTAATTCTTCATCATCGGTGGCAATATTTTGAAATGCAAGCTGATAACCTTCCGATTCTTCTAGTAATTTGAAAGACCCCAATTTCCCTTTGCGAAAAAAAGCTGGAGTCATGGCGTGGAAGCCTGGTAAAGAAGGACCCAGAGCTTTGTACAATTCATTGACGTTGATGTAGCGTTCATAACTATCCACGCTCCTGTTGACCCAAAGTTTTAAGGAAGCATTAAAATTGTCTATGTTACCAAGGAGTATAATGAGAATATCAGAATCTGAGCATCTTATTACACCTTCAACGTCGATATAAATTTGGCAAATATGGTAGATAAGCCTCGAAGGAATCTGCTTCTTTATGCTCTTCACATGATAATGACTCTTCCATTGCTTTAATGACTTTATTATATTCAACCCGATAAGAGAAGCATTTGTTGAATCTTAAGTGAATTATTTTATCACCAATATAAGACGCCATATCATCAGTTCAGTGGTTGATAAAAAATTTAACTAATACTTCCTTGAACTGAACATTTTTCAGTTGAGCAGTGAAATTATGAGAACGAATTTAATTTTGGTCCGATTGAAACCTGGCTAGCCGATTCATCTCGAGGTTTATGTTCACCAACTTTGATGCAAGTTACTTTCAATTGAGATAGAATTTATTTTCAAAGCTTTCCAAATTTTCTGTTTAACATTTCAATGCATAATTATGAATAGCTGTTACATTTGCTACCCTACAAACAGGTTTGCTCGGGAAGAGGTAAAAGAAGCAAAATAGTATCTGTACATTTTGGAGAGATATTTCTTTGCGTCTTTTATCTTTTCCCAAGAAAATCGGCTTGCATACTGCATCAAGAATACTCGTGTGGGATATCCCATTCCCTATTACACTCGAGCCGATCTGGCTATTGATAATCAAGCGAATTATCGCCTGGAAAATGAATTTCATGTGGATCGATAATTAAACTAGCTCGTATAAAAATAACGAAAAAAACGAAGAAAAGAAAACGTCTGGTACGGTGCTAGCAACGAGGTAATTGTCTGGGAATAGTGAATTTATATTGTCCGATGTTAATGAAAACAGATCAAAGAAACAAAAATCGAACTAAAATCATTTTGGAAACTGCTTTTTTTACCTGAGGAATGGAATGCGCACAGGTAAGCGCAACCCCTCTCACCAGCCAGATGGGCCTTATACCTATTGAGATGGTGAAATAGGGGAGATAGCAAAGAATCAGCCGAACTAAAGTTCTTTTTTTCTTGACGTTGCTAGCTCTCGGACTATGAGAATGCGTCAACGTAGAGAGCTGAAATTTTGTATGCGGCGTTTTCATAGAAATAGTAAATATAATTACAAAACAAGTAAAAAAGCTAATATTGGTCTAAGACCAATTCTTATGATACCCTAGATGAATGTCCGTATGAAATTTCGTATGGGCACCCATTTGAGCAATTTTGTTTTTTGCAGTGGTTTTTCGCATATATTTCTAGAACGGTTCGTCGGACAGAAAAAATGATTATAACCAATTTATAGGATTTCATATTCTGAAGAAGTTTTGGTACAATCAAAATGTCTTGGACTGATCGTTTTCACATTATACGTAAAAAACCTAAATTTTTATATGGCAACACCAAGAAGGAGTTGCCCGATTTAGTCCATTTTTAAAATGTTATTTGCTAGTACAATGAAAGCAGCACGTACTAAATTTCAGCTCTCTACGTGGACGCGTTCTCAGGCAGTTTTCAAATATATAGCGGAAAACGAAATTTTTGTATGGCAACCCCACGAAGGAGTTGCCCGATTTGTCTCATTTTCGAACTTAATTTTACTTTTTTTTTTAAGTCCGTGTACAAAATTTCAGCTCCCTAAGTGTACGCGTTCTCGAGTTATCGTGCGCACAGACAGACGGACGGACGGACGGACGGACGGACATGCAAAAATCAAAATAACTTTTAATATTATGCGTGGGTGTCCCATCCATTTTGCTCTACCATCATTATTTCGAGGTGTTACAAACGGAATGACAAGCTTAGTATACCCCTATAGATTTCATCTAGGGTATAAAAATGGGCTAATTGGTGTTGCAATATACAAATTTAGACTGTAAAGCCGATTTGTCCTAGACGTTTTTATTGTAATGAAAAGTTCTTCACAATATGAAATATTATGAAATTTGTTATTTCTACTGTCCGACGAACCGTTTTAGAAATATATCCGAAAAAACCACTTCAAAAATCAAACTTGCTCAGAAGGGTGACCCTACGAAATTACATGCGGGCACTCATCTAGGGTATTATAAGAATCGGTATTAGACCAATTCTAGCCTTTTTACTTGTTATCTAGAAATTGGATCTTGTACTGTAGTGCCATATTTGAGATATTTCAATAATTGAATGTATTAATATGTAAATTCGTGTCGTTTTCTAAATCATCAGATTTTGTAATTATATACTGCAGTAGAAAATCTGCACTGGATTCTTTAAGTATTGTTTTTATAATTTATTTAGGGGAGAGAACGAAGTGAATTGGATGTAATAGCAGGAACATCGATTGCATTAATCTGTAATATCTTTTAAATTTTTTAAATTGGCTCTCAAACCAGCTTATTTACTGCTGCATTGGGTATCGCGGGGCTTACTTAGTTCTTGATGTGAGTAGTCATAATTAAATTTGGTGCGATGGTCCTCTACGAGCTTTGGGCAATTTTAAATAGAGCTGGGGCAGTCTATTATTGTGAGGAAGTCTCAGTAAACTAAATAATTTTCTTAATTTTTTCTGTTAAGTAGTTATCATCTGTATGGAATTTCATTCTTATTTGATTTCGATAATTCGATTATGAATGATTATGCCCGTCAGTCAAGAATGTGTAGATTTTACATTTTACGTACTTAATAATGCTACGTGTATATTGAAAAAATTCTCATAACATTTTATGGTAGGATTTTTGTCGAATCCATCTGTTTATAACTAGAATTATGAACATAAATACATACATATGTATATTTTTTTAAAAATTTTATGTACGTATTGGTCCCAAGCCCAACATCCTACATAATGAAATAACTGGGGCTTGTAGTAAAATGATTCTCATTTTTGTTTTGCATATATGAATTTGAAACTTTGTTAAATACACGTTTATTCAATACGACCTGAATGGGTACTCTAAAAACTGCATTCGTAACGAAAAATTTTTATGAACGTTAATCGGATTTCGTATCATGGCAAAAAGCGAAAAGTCTGGGATAGACGTTAACAAAATTTTCGACCTTTCCGCTCGGCGAAAATCCGAACGAAAGGTATCAAGCTGGCATTTAAAAAGTAGAGATCCAATTGCTGGGGGGTGTATAATTGCCAGAAAAGTTCAGCAAATCAACGAAATGTCCTTTTTATCTTTTCTGGCAATGTTAGTGAATGGCAATGGATGATGTGAATTTAATTGGAATTTTATTTTTGTTGGTTCTTGTGGGTGTTTTTATGAGCGCGCATATTTTTTTATAAAGGACCAATTTTTAAAATACCACATACTTACATACAAATTTATGTACATTTTTCGATTTAGTTTTGTAATTGTGATAGTATATCTTCCATTGGAAGTAGATAATAACTTTGGTTTTTTTTTTGTTTATTCTCAATAGAACAAGAATCAGTTCCACCTAGGGAAGAGTCTCCAATTCTTAATGACAACGGCATAGATGGAGATAATGATGATGATTTGTCGGCTGGGGTAAGCAATGGACATGACCAACATGATATGGAGCGGCCTAGAAAAGTCAGAAGGTAGGCTGTAAGTTTGTTAATTATGATCGAACTTGAAATTTAGTTCATCTTAATGTTAAACTTTCAGATCTAGGACTACATTTACAACTTTTCAATTACATCAATTGGAAAGAGCGTTCGAAAAGACTCAGTACCCGGATGTTTTTACACGTGAGGATTTAGCCATGAGGTTAGAGCTTAGTGAAGCCAGAGTCCAGGTAAGAATAACATTGATACAATGACTTGTTTGCCGTTGGGAAGTTTCACCCAAAAGTTGTATGAGTTATAATTGTTCTTTTAAATGTTTGATTTTCCCCGTTGGTCATATTCTAACTAACCGTCTTTACATCCAAAGCTCATCAAATACCCTTTGGTAGCTGTTTTCAATTGAAACAACCCTCCCATTGTCCTGCTTTAAACACCCCGAGTAAAGCCACGTTCATGTACCAACATTTTACAGGTTTCATCACTTTCTGTTTTCTCTATAGGCTTCAACAACCTAAAGTGGAGCTAAGGTCAAGCCGCTAGCCATAAGGGCTGCGTTCTTTGAAGGGTTCAGCAAATTTTATTGTTTTTTATAAAAAGTGCAGTAGAATAAATTTATACCCTAGGCAGACGGGCAAAATCAATGATCATTTGTTCGTTTTTAATTATTAACAAGTGAAAAAGCTAGAATTGGTCTAAGACCAATTCTTATGATACCCTAGATGAATGCCCGTATTAAATTTCGTATGGTCACCGATCTATTCAAGTTTGATTTTGAAGTGGTTTTTCGCATATATTTCTAGAACGGTTTGTCGCACAGAAAAAAATGAATATAATCAATTTTATAGGATTTCGTATTCTGCAGAGGTTTTTAGTACAATAAAAATGTCTTGGACTTATCGTTTTCAAAGTATACGTAAAAAACCTAAATTTTTATATGGCAACACCAAGAAGGAGTTGCCCGATTTAGTCCATTTCAGACATTTTAATTGCTAATGTAGTAAAAACATCATGTACAAAATTTCAGCTCTCTACGTCGACGTGTTCTCAGGCAGTGTCCAAATATATAGCGGAAAACGAAATTTTTATATGGCAACCCTACGAAGGAGTTGCCCGATTTGTCTCATTTTCGAACTTAATTTTACTTTTTTTTTTAAAGTCCATGTACAAAATTTCAGCTCTCTAAGTATACGCGTTCTCGAGTTATCGTGCGCACGGACGGACGGACGGACGGACGGACGGACAGACGGACATGCAAAAATCAAAATAACTTTTAATATTATGAATGGGTGTCCAATCCATTTTGCTCTACCATCATTATTTCGAGGTGTTACAAACGGAATGACAAACTTAGTATACCCCTATAGATTTCATCTAGGGTATAAAAATGTGCTGTCAATTAATAAAAATTGGCAGGACTTTTGTTTTAATTCACAAAATCTTTGGTAAGTTGATTTTTGAAAAAATCAATCATCATTGATTTTGTCCGGAAAAATGCAGAAAATCTGGTGCAATTTTTATTCAGTGGTCTTTTGGGGGAGAGTAGGCGGCGGCGGTAGTTCCCGTACCTTATAGCTGCATCCGCCCCTGTGCACAGTATAACTGAAATTTTACAAATAGGTTTAGGTTTACGACAATATTTAAATTCGATTTTCGGGTTAAATAAAAACTAGATTCTATTCCATCGTGAGAAATGGAATGGTCATAGTGTCCCTGTTTGTCATTAAAATTGTCTGGAAACAAGTGACAGTAGAGGAGCACATTAGTAGGATCATAATTACCAAAATGAAAGTTTTATTATGTGAAGTTGTAAACATATGAGAAAGTTAGAATCAAAATCGTAATCTTCTTGAGAAATATACCAAAGGCCGCAGCCCACGAAGAGCTCTGTAAATCCCAGCAGTTGCAAATTTTATTAAGTAAGAAATCTGGAATCATAAACTTAAGGATTTTGCTTGATAAGAATTTAATAGTTAATTTGAAAATGAATTAGGAAAGTATACCTGTCTATATACATAAGTAAAACCTTAATGTAATAAATAATGAAAATTATAAATAATAATAATTGATAAACTAATAAAAACAGAATTGATTGATCATTCAATAATTATAATTTTAAAGAGCTGCAGCTTTAAAAATAAAAAAATTTCATGTGTAAATTTACTCAGCCCTTAATTCGTGTAGTCATGTCTTAATCCCAGTATCAAATAGCTTTTGAGTTCATTTCACGACATCAACCAGCTGGTGCTTTTCGGGTCTGTAATAGAGGTGATGTCTGCAGCGTAGCAAGTGCAAGAAATCGAGAAAACCCTTGAAAATGAACAAGATTAAACATAATAAATAAATTGTAGGCAGGATCCTGCAGTGATAGCAAGCGATCATGACTAAATAAGCAGCATGATAGCAAAATATTTAAAATAATTTAATTCCACAACATCTAGTTCGTTTTGTAGCAAGTCGGCCGCAGATAGGATACTAACGTTAATGAGATAATTGTTGTACCTGAGAAAGCAAAATTCTGGAATCTCGTACAAATATATTATTTGGGTCGTCTATTCAGTTACAAATTACAATTTCAGCTTTGTGATATATATACAACTTACATTATCAGTTTTTTTTTTTTTTTTTTTTTTTTTTTTTTTTTTATATAATGCACTTTGAACAACCCCTAGACCAGTTCAGCTTACAAAGTAACTAATTAAAAATCCCATTTTGCTATCTCAATCTAAGTGCACATCGTGCTGGGGTAGTTGCACAGTTAGAAGATGGAAGAGGACATTATCCAATATTATTTACTATATTTTGGATAACAGTGGATTACATGAAAACTTTTTCGAATTCAACGAAACTAGTTTTATATGAAATAAATTAAATGAAATGAAAGTTTTCCGTTACGTTGATCACGGCATTTTGAAAAAAAATAATAACTTGCCATGATTAGAGACTTCTTTTCTGATTATCGATGATAGTTAAATTTATAAGACGCGAGAAGCTCATCACGGACATAATATTATCTACGATTGAGCAAAGGTGTATCGAAGTTTAACTATTTGCGGGAGCGATCATATTAAAACAAGGCGCCACTGCATAAAAATAAGTTTAATTTTTTTTATTTTGCAAAATGTGAAGAAATACATTCACATTTTATATTAAAGGAAAACGTAGCAAAAATTTATTATTTCCAAATAAAATTAATATAAGTATGTACCATATTCCTATGTACCTACGTAAGAATTATAAATAAATAAGGCAACTACAACAGCCTCCATCGTCTCGGTTTTATTCTTGCACAATGTTATGCAAGGAGCGAATTCTTTATGGCTGGTATACCCTTGATGTATAAAAGTATATGATGGTAGGATAGGGTGTTTGAGGCTGTTGCCTTCTTTTGTAGGAGATTCCGCAATTGGTAAAATTGATATAATAGTTTTCTAAATTTTTTTTTAAACGCCGATGTGTTCAGCTTCACCTAAGTTACTTTTAAATTTTTGAACAATGTTACTTTAGCTTAAGTACCTACGCAATTGGTTTTTATATGCGAACCTTTAAGGATAATGAAAAACATTTTAAAATTTTACAAATGACGCGATAGTCATAGCGAAACAATAAAGCATTTCGCGACTAATATATGTATAAATAGTTCTATACACAAGGCTAGACGTTCATTCGTACATTGAA
This sequence comes from Dioctria linearis, assembly GCA_963930735.1. Classification (NCBI taxonomy): domain Eukaryota; kingdom Metazoa; phylum Arthropoda; class Insecta; order Diptera; family Asilidae; genus Dioctria; species Dioctria linearis. Next base: position 266,260,207 of record OZ005740.1, on the reverse strand, counting down.
AAATATACCAAAACCACATCATTAATATTACAAGCAAATTCCAGCAATTTCAATTATACACAGGTACACATGTTGAATGTGGTGTCATATGAATCGGTTTTTAGTTGCAAATCACTACGAAATGTAGGTATCAATCCTTATAATCTTACTGATGTCGCGAAGTGATAAATATTTTGATAAATCGTCGTGGTTTACAGAAAACTCCTTTCTGCACATAGCATTTTCTAATTTATGTTCAAAATTTTTGCTATAGAGGCGCAATTTATTTAATGTACATATTTATGCATGAATTTGCACATAAAAAATTAAAATTAAAATACTAAGCTTGCTTACCTTTTACCTTGGACAATAGTTTATCAATATTTTATGGCTTATACTATACAGGGTGTTTCTCCTTAGGAGGTCCATAGAGCGGGAGTTGATAGTACTCACCTAGACGAACCAAAAATTGTATGGCAAGGGGGGGGGGCAATATCAACCGTGTAGGAGTTACAGGGTGATTCATAAAAAAAGCTAGGTTTTCACAAAACACCCTGTATCTTAAAAACTACAGGGCGTATGGTCACACTTAAGAGCTTGTTGTATGCAGAACTTCATGGCCTTTCCAACGACTGCTCAACCACCTCCACACCCCCTCTCCAATCATGATTTATGGTTGTCTAAACTAAAAATTTCGGATTTTCTTACCTTTTTTTTTAATTTAACCTGTATTATTTTTGAAAAAAGGTGGTTAATATAACTTTTTTTTTTAAAAACTATAAACTGTAGGCTCTCCTCTTTAAGTTGACCTATTATACCCTATGTGTTAACTGTAGCCCTTAAACAGTTATTAACTCATAACCTATTCAGGTCACACCGAAAAAGACGATATTTTTTAAAATGACGTGCTAAGGGAACAAATTATCGTTGAGAATAGGTTTGAAAATAGGTTTGAGAATAGGTTTAGAGCTAATAACTCTTACAGGGCTTCAGATAGCACATTGGGTGTAATAGGTCATAATAAAGAGGAGAGTCTACAGTTTACAGTTTTTATAAAAAAAAGTTATGTTAATGACCATTTTGCAAAAATAATAGAGGTCAAAGTAAAAAAAAGGAAAGAAAATCTGAAATTTTTAGTTTAGACAACCATAAATCATGATTGGAGAGGGGTGTGGAGGTGGTTGAGCAGTCGTTGGAAAGGCCATGAAGTTCTGCATACAATAAGCTCTTAAGTGTGACCATACGCCCTGTAGTTTTTAAGATACAGGGTGTTTTGTGAAAACCTAGCTTTTTTTATGAATCACCCTGTAACTCCTAAACGGTTGATATTGCCCCCCCCCCCCTGCCATACCATTTTTGGTTCGTCTAGGTGAGTACTATCAACTCCCGCTCTATGGACCTCCTAAGGGGAAACACCCTGTATACGCACGCGCAGTTATATAATAAGTACATATTTTTCTCACAAAACCAATTTTTAATTTTAATCAAACCAACCCAATAATTGACAGAAATCTTTTGCATCTGCTGAATCGAAAGTTTCTGGAAGGAAATGCACAAAATCAAAAATGTGGTAGCAAAATTAATTCCATGCCTAATTTCTGTTTTCGGAATTGTCGACCATGCCATCCTAGCGTATACAAATTCAGAGGAAAAATTTTCACAAATGTTAAAAAAAAAGTCATCTATGCCCATAAAAATGTGCAGTGGCTCAGCGAACCGAATCAATCCAACTTTTTTTGGGGTGCTGCTGGGCAAAAGTTCTAAAGAAAAATTTTGAAGAAAATTCACAGCAAAAAAATATTTTTAAATAAGGGCTGACTAAGTAAGTAAGTCGCATCTTTCCGTTGTAACTTTCTTTTCCATGAAGTGGATGCAAACTCAGGTCGTTTATACATCGAAAGACGAAAACTAAAACGTTAAACGGTTATCCCGCAACAGCGAATATTTCCAATTAAACTTTACTAAAAGGTCGAAAAATTCTTATTTTTTGACTATTCGCAAGAAATTGTTAATTTTTTAATTTGCTATTTGAGAAGAGCACTTTCCAACGTTTTCATTGAATTTTTGTTCAGAAATGTACTGTTCTTGAGAAAAAATGCAAAAAATTAACAATTTCTTGCGAATAATGAAAAAATAAGAATTTTTCGACCTTTTAGTTAAAGTTCAATATTGGAAATATTCGCTGTTGCGGGGATAGGACAGTGAGTTTTTCGGTTCAGCGTTTTCGTTTTCGTCTTTCGATGTGCAAACGGCCTAAGAACGTCCAAATTTCGTTGTACGGTTTGGTACTTCATCTCTTTGTTATTTTATAGTAGGTGTGACATACATACAAAAATTTTGCAGCATTGTAAGCCGGCAAATATTGTTTAAATTATGACGAAATAAATATACGTTTTTCATAGAATTATACTTATTAGAAATAAAATGCTTCACACGAAAATCACATATTTAGTTTATTTATGCTCAATTCGTATAATCTGAATTTCGTTGGTGGGGAAGGCGTGACATTTTGATGATGTGACTCAGGGGGAGCGCTCACTCTTCCTGCTACCCCGTACATACGCTTCTGCGATTGAGCAGTGTAGAATAATTGCTCCCAATTAAGTCCAACAGTTTCATTTCATTTAGAAAAAAAGTTTCATTTAATTTGAAATTTAAAAAAAATTTCATATCACATAAAAATAGTTTTATTTAATTCGATGATTTCGTTTAGTTCAAAAATTATTTCATATATACAGGTCTGCCTATCCGTGGAGGATCACACTTCAGGGTTCGAAACTAGACCAAATTTTATCAGGAACAAGTAAAAAAGTTAGAATGGTCTAAGAACTAATTTTTATGATACCCTAGAGATGAAAGCCAGTAATAATTTCGTATGGTGATCCGTCTGTGGAAATGTGATTGAAGTGCATTTTCGCCTATATTTCTAGAACGATTTGTCGGACAGCAAAAATAATTATAACCAATTTCATAGGATTTCATATTCTGAAGAACTTTTCAATGCAATAAAAACGTGTAGCACTGATCATTTTCAGCGTATACGTAAAAAAACAAAAGTTTTATATGGCAACACCAAGAAGGGGTTGCTATGAAAACACCATGTAACGAATATCAACTCTCTACATCCACGCGTTCTCAAGCAGTATCCACCAAACATATAGTAAAAAACGGGTTTTGTATCGCAACCCTACAAAGGAGTTACCCGATATGTTCCTTTTTCAAACTTAAATTTACTTTTCTTTTTTGTAAAAAAAACCCCGTATGTAAAATTTCAGCTCTGTAAGTGAAGGCCTTCTCGAGTTATCGTAGGACGTACGGACAGACGGATGTACGGACATGCATAAATCCAAATAACTTTTAATATTATGCGTGGGTGTCTAGTCCATTTTGCTCTACATACCATCATTATTTCTGTGCGTTACAAATGGAATGACAAGCTTAGTGTACCCTATAGATTTCATCTAGGGTATAAAAAGTCGAAAAAATTGGAGTCTACCTTTCTTCGTTAGTGAGTTGTTTTTGTTTTGAATTTTTTAGTCACTAATTTATACGACACACTAATACACAAATTGACCTCTTCTCTATCTACTTTGAAAGGTTATACACTTACACTCCTTCACTATTTTCATAATTTTATTTCAAAACGTATTTATGGCAAAACGTTATAAAGTAGATTCTTCTAAGCAGAAAACAAGTATCCGAAATTTGTACTGAGTTTTGTTTGTGGGATTCTGGTGTTATATCTAATACAACTGGATATAATCTTAGACTAACTTATAATAGACTTTAAACTTTTTTATGGCTAATCACCTGAATACTTTTACGCTGGACATAGTTACAGGCGATTCAAACCAATCATGCATAAGCTTCGACAAAAGTGTGGCCGCGTTGCCACAAAAATTTTCACCCCTGATGATTTTAAAAGTGCATGCTAGAAACATTAAAGTAGGAGATATTAACAATACCACAACGCTAAGCTCATAATGCCTTAGACACACAGCACTCTTAATGAAGAAAAAACTAACGACTCATTAGTCTATAATGATTCATTATAAACTGCGGACACACAGCCATATCTTTAATTAAGTTGTGCTGTCAAACTGGTTTTGATGAACTTATCACCTTAAAGAAGCAATATGAATCGAATTAACGCGATAAACTTTGTTTTCATTTATTTTATTTTCGAATTTAACAATTAACAAATGAGAAAAAACATTATATTTAAAAAAATATTAATAATATAATTTGTGATTTGCATTTCTTTGCATTTCTTCTTCTTATTTTTCAAATCGGTAGATGCACAGCGGAGCTCCAGATTTACATTATATGCCAAATCTAGCACATTTTTCCTCATTATAGCTATAATGAAGGAGGAAAACACTTCATTAGTGTACTTCATTATCATCTTATTTTCGAGCTATAATGACGTATACTATGTAACACACGGCATTTTAATGAATGGTTTGTACAAATGATTCATTAGTTCGTGCTGTGTGTCTAGGGTATAAGAAAAGATAGAAAATCAAACTAAATTGATCGTGTAAGGTAAGCCTCAATGATCTGAAAGACCAACAGGGATGTAGAGATCATCAAGTAAAACGACGAAAATGACATAAACGAAAGGCCCGTGCTGAACTTTGACTTTGTGCATCTAATTTTTAAGCAAGCTACAAAAGGATTACTATGCAATTAGGGTCACATATGCATTGTTCGCTTTATGAGTTCAACAAATGTAACATTGGAGAAAAAATCGCAGCAACATTTATGATGGTTATATTGAGGATGGTATAGATGAAAGCACACACTCACATTAGTTGAGTGAGATGGATTCAAACCATACCCATAGTAAATCGCGATAATTTAAATGTTGAAAAAGTAGCAGAAAAGTGGTGTGTACCTACACAAATGAGGTAGTAGTTGGATATTTCAGTGGTGATTTGTTCCGTATACTGAATTTTTATTATTTCACGAATAACCTAGCACATTATTTGTATTATTTTTTGCTTTTTTCGGGAAATAGCTCCGGAATATGTACAAAGTTATTCTTTGAAAAGAAGTGAATACAACCTCCAAAAGTTAACTGATTATAGCCCTAGCAACCAAGCCCACGGACGTTCATCAGATTAGAAAATTTTTCTGTCCGAAGAATGAAATCTACGGAATATTCCCTAGAATGTCAAAAGAATTTGATTGGAATGTCACAGGGCAAAAGTTACTCTGTCCGAGGAAAGTATGCCATTACTATTCCAAAGAATTTCTTCAGAAATCATAAGAACAATGTCTTTGGAAATTTAGCGGAAGTCTTCCACGGATACTTCATGGAAGTTTAATTTTACCATTTTCACATTAAATTTCTCCATACTACAACAAATAAAAGCATTTTAAATACATTTTTGTGAACGAAAATAAAATTTATTTTTACGCAATTCATTAAAAGCAACATTAAACATTCAATAAAAAATAAAAACGAAAAAGAAAAATTAAAATTATTCATAACTAGTTTTCTAGTTTCTCGTTATTAATTTGAAAACTAATAAAATAACTAAATTTTGTAGTGTATTCTTCTTTTATTGACTCCTTTCCTTACGGAGTCTTTTAACCTACAGAGTGATTTTTGAAATGTAGCTTGGTCCTCTATTCCCTGTTGCACTCCAAATATTCTCCATACAAATTTCAGAAAGTAAATGAAAAATTACATAGCTTACCCTGGGGATACATTCCACCATTAAAATCCTCAATTTCCTTTTCTTCTAGTTCATTTTATGCAAAATATTATAATTACGAGTATTTAACTAATCAAAAATGACAAAAGTACCTTTCAATATTACTTTGCCCATTATTTGTCCACTATTTTTCTAAAAAAGGAGTACGGACATTTCTTTGGACAAAGTAGAGATTTCAAATACACTACATTTAAATTATATATGAAAAACGAAAGTTATTTATACTCTTTCCACGTTCTACAAAATAATTGTCTAAATATTATTTCACCATATGAACACACGGCAAATTGCAAATAACACTTTCACTTTCTAAATGTATTTAAGAAGAAAAGGTGAACTTTTAATGTATCAAACGAAGACATTAAATTTTATCACTATATATAAAATTAAATATACATAAAAACGTACAGGAATTTTCTTACCTTTGTTTTTATCTTTATTTGAAATTTTTTTCCTCACTCACTTCATACTAATACTAAATAAA
>OZ005740.1:265971211-266253821 GCA_963930735.1 Dioctria linearis | reverse complement strand
CTGAATACTTTTACGCTGGACATAGTTACAGGCGATTCAAACCAATCATGCATAAGCTTCGACAAAAGTGTGGCCGCGTTGCCACAAAAATTTTCACCCCTGATGATTTTAAAAGTGCATGCTAGAAACATTAAAGTAGGAGATATTAACAATACCACAACGCTAAGCTCATAATGCCTTAGACACACAGCACTCTTAATGAAGAAAAAACTAACGACTCATTAGTCTATAATGATTCATTATAAACTGCGGACACACAGCCATATCTTTAATTAAGTTGTGCTGTCAAACTGGTTTTGATGAACTTATCACCTTAAAGAAGCAATATGAATCGAATTAACGCGATAAACTTTGTTTTCATTTATTTTATTTTCGAATTTAACAATTAACAAATGAGAAAAAACATTATATTTAAAAAAATATTAATAATATAATTTGTGATTTGCATTTCTTTGCATTTCTTCTTCTTATTTTTCAAATCGGTAGATGCACAGCGGAGCTCCAGATTTACATTATATGCCAAATCTAGCACATTTTTCCTCATTATAGCTATAATGAAGGAGGAAAACACTTCATTAGTGTACTTCATTATCATCTTATTTTCGAGCTATAATGACGTATACTATGTAACACACGGCATTTTAATGAATGGTTTGTACAAATGATTCATTAGTTCGTGCTGTGTGTCTAGGGTATAAGAAAAGATAGAAAATCAAACTAAATTGATCGTGTAAGGTAAGCCTCAATGATCTGAAAGACCAACAGGGATGTAGAGATCATCAAGTAAAACGACGAAAATGACATAAACGAAAGGCCCGTGCTGAACTTCGAAAGCCCCGTGCTGAACTTTGACTTTGTGCATCTAATTTTTAAGCAAGCTACAAAAGGATTACTATGCAATTAGGGTCACATATGCATTGTTCGCTTTATGAGTTCAACAAATGTAACATTGGAGAAGAAATCGCAGCAACATTTATGATGGTTATATTGAGGATGGTATAGATGAAAGCACACACTCACATTAGTTGAGTGAGATGGATTCAAACCATACCCATAGTAAATCGCGATAATTTAAATGTTGAAAAAGTAGCAGAAAAGTGGTGTGTACCTACACAAATGAGGTAGTAGTTGGATATTTCAGTGGTGATTTGTTCCATATACTGAATTTTTATTATTTCACGAATAACCTAGCACATTATTTGTATTATTTTTTGCTTTTTTCGGGAAATAGCTCCGGAATATGTACAAAGTTATTCTTTGAAAAGAAGTGAATACAACCTCCAAAAGTTAACTGATTATAGCCCTAGCAACCAAGCCCACGGACGTTCATCAGATTAGAAAATTTTTCTGTCCGAAGAATGAAATCTACGGAATATTCCCTAGAATGTCAAAAGAATTTGATTGGAATGTCACAGGGCAAAAGTTACTCTGTCCGAGGAAAGTATGCCATTACTATTCCAAAGAATTTCTTCAGAAATCATAAGAACAATGTCTTTGGAAATTTAGCGGAAGTCTTCCACGGATACTTCATGGAAGTTTAATTTTACCATTTTCACATTAAATTTCTCCATACTACAACAAATAAAAGCATTTTAAATACATTTTTGTGAACGAAAATAAAATTTATTTTTACGCAATTCATTAAAAGCAACATTAAACATTCAATAAAAAAATAAAAACGAAAAAGAAAAATTAAAATTATTCATAACTAGTTTTCTAGTTTCTCGTTATTAATTTTAAAACGAATAAAATAACTAAATTTTGTAGTGTATTCTTCTTTTATTGACTCCTTTCCTTACGGAGTCTTTTAACTTACAGAGTGATTTTTGAAATGTAGCTTGGTCCTGTATTCCCTGTTGCACTCCAAATATCTCCATACAAATTTCAGAAAGTAAATGAAAAATTACATAGCTTACCCTGGGGATACATTCCACCATTAAAATCCTCAATTTCCTTTTCTTCTAGTTCATTTTATGCAAAATATTATAATTACGAGTATTTAACTAATCAAAAATGACAAAAGTACCTTTCAATATTACTTTGCCCATTATTTGTCCACTATTTTTCTAAAAAAGGAGTACGGACATTTCTTTGGACAAAGTAGAGATTTCAAATACACTACATTTAAATTATATATGAAAAACGAAAGTTATTTATACTCTTTCCACGTTCTACAAAATAATTGTCTAAATATTATTTCACCATATGAACACACGGCAAATTGCAAATAACACTTTCACTTTCTAAATGTATTTAAGAAGAAAAGGTGAACTTTTAATGTATCAAACGAAGACATTAAATTTTATCACTATATATAAAATTAAATATACATAAAAACGTACAGGAATTTTCTTACCTTTGTTTTTATCTTTATTTGAAATTTTTTTCCTCACTCACTTCATACTAATACTAAATAAATTTAATTTTACTTTAACAGTGTCACCAATTAGTCTTCCACAGCAAAACCCGAAATACTATTTCCAAGAGACAATAGACAAATCATAGATGAGTTAAATATTATCCGAAATTCTTCCAATTCTTACTCATAGAATATTTCTATGGAAATTCGCAAGATTTTGCTAGGCACCGCCGAATAGGTCGGGTAAAACTTGGGATATATAATTAAAGACATCGTCGTGAGTTAAATTTTTTTTAAATAAATATTGGAATTCCGTCCTAATATTTTTCTAGTATAGTTTGTAAAATATTAAGCATCGAAACTGTGGTTACTAGGGAGTGCATATATGTTACCGCTTACCTAAGTTATTGTATTTACTTTTTACTTCACAAATCTTAGATCTTATAACATATCAAAATGAAAGAAAACTACAAATCCCTGAAACCTTACAAATGCAGTTACAGGGACAAATGAAAATAAAAAACATCAAATTTCAACTTTATTTTATAGTATTGAACCCCTAACACCTTTCAACCAAAACTCCACTTCACATAAGAATCCTTTCTATATTAGTCATAGCTCTTAAGTCCTCATTGATCAGATAAAAATCAAAGTCTACCCAACACATTCTGTTCTGCAGAATTTTTTTAAGTAAATAGGCACAAGTCACATATCCTTTTATAACCATAGATAGGTATAAGTATAGGTATACCTTTTCACATACATATGTATGTATGTAGATACATCTGGAATTGTATGGACGTGTCGTAAGAGATTGAATCAATGCTATCTAGTCTATCTCTGATAAAACCTAATAAAGTTATAATAGCGATTGCCAACATCATCCCCCAAAAGGGTAGGACGAAGGTTACAAGCAATATTGTAAACCAGTTAAATCTCAAATCCTGAGTGCATTAAATCCAAAAATAATTGCTACATTACACGCGTTCGGACATGATTTACTTCGACGTTTTCTATTCATGTTTTTCTACGGATAGGGATCATTGCATTAAAACGGCAAGGGTTCTTCAGCAGATATACTTTTTCCAAGTGGGGATTACTGAAGGGACAATTCGATTTTTATTGAATCCGGTGATCCTTAGAAATGAAAGAATGCCCGAGTGTTTTTTTTTAGATTTAGTTTCGTGTTAAGATTTTTTATTCCTAAAATTTAATATTTGTATACATATGTATATGAATGTGTATCTTTTCTTATATGCGGTATACGTATATTATAATAAAATATTTAATTATAAGCTAGTTATCTCCGCACTTCTAGATACAAATATTTAAATAGAACCTTATAATATCCATAAATAATAATATGGAGAAAAGCCAACGCTTGTACCCGGTCCTGAAATATTAGTTACTTGTTTATGGGGCAGGTTCCATTAGATGGATCGTACTATCCAAAAATTAAAATTACGGATGACGGATTCATAATTGTCCCTTTTAACATGGAGGATATGGATGTAACGCTCTCACGATTGGTTACTCACTATAACTTCCTCAACGTATATAGCACCACTTGCTTTGCAAAATCAAGCACAAAAAACAGTCAGAAATTTAGAGAGTTTCCTATGAAATAAATTCATAGCGAATTTCGTCAAAATAAATTGACCGAGTTTGCTGCTAAATCCGCATCTCGAGAATTAAGTGAAAAAACTCTTTTTACAAACGAAAAATCTTTGGAAAAAGAAATTTCTTTGCAAAAGAGGGCAATTCGAATCAGCAGGAACCCTATTACTCATCAAGACGGCTTGGTTCCTGTCTGCCGTATATGCCTCTTGGAGTTGTGCAAATTGGGCCGTGTGTGATATGAGTCGAGTCTCGAGAGCCGAGAGCCGAATTTCGAAAGTCGACGCTCGAGAGTCGAGATTCCACATTCGAGAGTGGAGACTCTAGAGTCGAAAAGCGCGAGTAGTGATTTGAGAGTCGAGATTTGAGAGTCGAAATTTGAGAGTCGAGATTCGATAGTCGAGATTTGCGAGTCGAGAGCGATATTCGAGAGTCGAGTATCCATAGTCGATATACCAGATTCGAGAGTCGTAAGTAAAAAATAATTATTTTCTTTCTCAGTGATATACCTACACAAGAAACGCTTAAATGCAAAACTTACTTAATGTAGTAAAATTTACTAAGTAAAAAAAAATCTATGAATGAGTAAAAATTTGCATTTACTTTTTGGTGTAAATTTACACACAATAATACAATAATATGAGGTAACTAATATCCTATTATATTATTAGTAAATTTTTACTAAAATTTAGTGCAGTTATGAATAAAACTACTGATCAGTTTTGAAATATTTTTTCTCACATTACCTACCTCACACTTCTTATTCTCCCCACAGTAGCTAACGTATAAAAGAATCAAAATCTACTTCCTGTTACAAATAGATAGAAAATATATTTATATCTCCCCTAGCATTTCATAAATATATGTACATAGCGGAAGGACCAAGTAAGATTTTATTTTAAATTAATTTGTAAGCCTTTAAATGACTAAATTAATTTATTAATCATATTATTAAAATCAAGCACCTTTATAAAAAACACGCAACCGATTTGCGAGTATTTAGTAAATCATCTCTAATGGATTGCGTGTTTATTTTATTCACCATATCAGTTATATTAATATATTATTGTGTGTTATTACGGTATGATTTGAATTGAAAATAATTATCAGGATATTTAACTCGAGAGCCTTACAATTTATGTATGTGAAATAAACTTTTCCACAATGCAACGGAAATCCGACGACTAAATTAGCTCATTTAAATTTCGAATTAAACAATTTCGCTATTTATTGGCCTTTATTCGCATCAGAACCCCGAACAGATTAAAAATCCAGAGTAGTGCTAATTATTTATAATTATCATTGTTCTGGCAGTTGTTAAAATGGCGTAGTGTTTACTGCATACATGCATAAAATTTCCACTCATCCCGCAGTAGATATTACTATGTATTCTCACTCACCCTCCCTACCTGTATACTTCTATTTAGCAGTCGAGGGAAGGAAAAAGAATTGAAATTTAATAGAGAGAGCACACACTAGTATACAGTGAGTACTATATAGCATCAACAATATTTACATGATAATGCAAACATCACAAATTCATTAGCATATGTAATTTTCGGGTAGAAGCTGTAGTAGCTAGCTACCCCGATCTAACTTCATACTTAAAATTTTGAGAAATACGCCGAGTTCCGTAATGCGACGATGGCAATTAATTTTTTTTCTATGTTTGGATGAGATTACGCTTGTTCCCTTCGAAATGGTCATGTAGCATTTTAGAAAACACTTAATACCTTGCATTGCATTGTTGAAAATAACGTGTGATCCCAGCTTAACGGGGAGTGTACAGGCTTATTTTCGAATTTTTTGTGAGTGCCACAAGCATTTACCCTCATTCACCCCTCCTCTATATAACGCTGGTGGTACTTGTGAAATTAATCGCTTTTAATGCGTACTTAACTGCAACACAATTTGGGCTGAGAACATCTTTATTAGGTGTATCTACCTGGGATGTGTTCATCCCCTGTCAAAATTGCAATTAATTGACGTAATCATCTCACACGTGATTAGCTATTTTAAGCAGGTTTAAGTGGGGTGGAACACTAAAATTGTTTTGCGAGAGGGACCCACCCGATGATAATATGTTTGATTCAAAATTTAATTTATCGCCGACAGTAATTGGTTATAGAGTTGAGATAACTGTGAGTCCTATCACTTATAAAAATTAAAATTTTTAATGAAATCTTTAAAAAACAAGAACTCATGAACTAAAAGTGACAGAAAGGTAAAATTTGAAGCAAATTTCTTGAGCGTAGGATGTATAGGGTTAATGTGAAAAGCGATCATAATATGACTGGACCGCAACGAATTGAAAGAATCGATGCTTAAGCTTACGTTTAATTCCAGTTAGGTCATATGAACTGTTTGATGGTCACCTAACAAGAGCAATCAACATTTTCAGTGAAATATTGAACAGAATTAACTAGGATATAAGGAGTTACTTATAAGAATGCAGCAGATATTGCTCAACAAAAAATGCACCGGGAATATAGAAATCGGACCTTAATTAATAAAATCAACGATAACAAAATTGAGTCGTAATTTTAATATAGCTCTCTTCAACAATTTGAGATACAATGGAAATGTGGAGGATTAGATTTAAAATTAATAATACTGATATGTGAAAATGTAAGATGGCAGAGAATTGTGATAAGCATAGAAAAGTCTAATCTTTTCCAGTTTTATTTCTAAGCGAAATAGATTTTATGTACAACTAGCTGGAGAGTTGTATATTTTCGATTATTGTTATACCTACCTTGCACAAAATGAAGGCTCAACTTTTAATTAAATTATTTGTTTCTAAATTACTCCTTAAATGGATATTTATGATATTTCGTTCATACATGTATCCATAAAGATCTCACCAATTTTACATTGTCTGATATTTAAAAATTTCATCCTATTATAGTCATTTCAGCCACTACATATATTCACAAAACTCTCTTCTGATTACTCATTAAACAAACTTTTCTCACCCTGGTATACTCATCAACTTATTAAAGTTCTAAATATGAAGGAAAAATATCATCGATTACATAGGGCTGGTAACCATCCGGAAATCTATAAAACTTTTTCTAATCTTCGAAAATTATCTAAAACATTAATCTTAGAATGTTACAATAGGTATGAGAGGTTAACTGAATTCTCGCTACAAGAAAACCGAAAAGCCTTCTGGGCTTTTAGCAAAAATTTCAAGAACTCGAATATGTTCTCAAAAGGGATGGTATATAACGAAGTTACCTCATCTTCACCTAAAATTATCAGTAATTTATTTTGCGAATACTTCAGGTCATTTTTTTCTGCGAGGGAATCTAACTTTGATTTGGCATCCTTTCAAAATTACAATAACTCACCTAATATTACCTTAAACTTTGTTTTATCAGAAGAGGTGCATGATATACTAGATTAATTAAATTGTGATAAAAACCCAGGACCTGATGGAATTCCAAAAATAATATATAAGAGATGCTATAGTAGCTTAGCAAATCCTCTAAGTATGCTATTTAATTTATCCATCACGCACAAAGTATTTCCCACCTAAACTAAAACATGGATTTGTTAATCCAAATTTTAAATCAGGTGATCCTAGATTCGTCACAAATTATTGTCCTATATCTATTTCTAATGTGTTGGCTTTAATCTTTGAAAGACTTGTGTACAATCAGGTTTTTCATCAAACTTTACTTTATACTTATATTGTGACCAGGAACATGGTTTTCTTCCTGGACGTTCTACAGCTACTAACTTAGCTTTGTTTACAAAAAGCATCGCCACTGCTCTTGATGAAAACAAGCAAGTTGACTCCATCAACACTGAATTTTCAAAGGCTTTTCAATAATGTCTTTTGAAGATGTTGAACATTGGTTTCAACATTGACACTGTGCTTTGGTTTATGTCCTATCTAGAGGAAAGAAATAGTGTCATGGTTTTCAATGGCTCCAAATCAAACCTTTTCGAACAAACCTCAGGACTCCCTCAGGGTACTATTCTTAGTCCTTTCATCTTCCTGAATTTATATTAATGACTTGCCTATTGATATTACATAGTCCTCTTTGCTTTATGCTGACGACGCTAAAGTTTATAGGGTAATTTATGATGCAAATGATTGTAAATGCCTGCAGGATGATATTGTTAAGTTCGAATTTTGGTGTAAGGAAAATTATCTTGATCCGCGGAGTTTAATATTTTCCGTTTTTTTCGTTAGTTTTCCCGAGAAGAGAATATATTGCTCTTTTCGACTCCATCAATCAAATTTTCCATATCACAATATAATTTTGATTTTGAAATTCTCAAAAATACGTTTTTTGAATTCTTGCACATAAAATGTAAAAAAATATCTTTAAGTGGGATTAAGTGGTTTAAGTAAAATGTCCACTTAAGCCCCCACCACGAAACCAAAAAATAAGTAAGTGAGAGCTAAGGTTTCTCTATCAAAGCTTAAGCTCTCAATGTAGAATTGGGCATAAGTGTCTCCTACTCAATTTACCAATTTTGAAAAATTTGCGCGTAAAGTGTTGTGAGGATCATTAGAAATTATTTTCAATTAAATTTCAAAAGTTTACAAATCTGTCATTCTAAGCTAACCAACCCTTCTATAATAAGTCAACCGAGAAAATTTCCCACTTTAGAATTCACATATACACGTAGACAATATATTCATAGACATACTCACCTGTAGGTACTAAAAGGAACAGAGAAAACAGGACGGAGACATCCAATCGTCCAAGCATTTCTGCAGACAATGGTGCCCAATCGGAAATGTATTTCTCCAATTTCATTCAAGCCAAAACTCTGCGTTCAATTCTCATCCATATGCTTGTTCACAGTTTTACATTGGCAAGGACATGGCATCCTGAAACGTGCCACCCCATCACATGGAAATTCAATTGTTTGTTGAATATTACCAATTCAGCGACCCCTACTTAGCTTACATTTGCACGAATAAAGACTTTCTGACAAATGATTCGGGATGGAATTAATTTGAAGACAGGCAGGAAGGACCAAAAGTACCGTAGATACAGATATAGAAGAACGGAATAATTATGACAGTTATTCTCGGTGCACATCATCAAAATTGTTCAAATGAACATCAGAATGATTTCCGTTCATTAATTTACTGCTGCTTTTGTAAGACTGAGAGCTAAGTCGAAATTCTAGAAAGACCTCTCCGGAATTCCCCCACATCCCTGTCCGATCGTTCCTTTGGTTAGCTCGGGTGGTACATAGCATCAACTAAGTGTACAAGTAACTTCCCCTTTTAGAAAATTTATAATTTTCTGCAATTATATTGCATTATATTTTATTGTAGACGATAACTCGCCTCTGCCACGCAACACTTGCATCTTCATCACACACGCACATGTATGCGCATACATAGCACAGTAATTGTGTGCAATCTTGGAGATAATTGGCCAAGATAATTGGCATATTGTCAATTAGCTCCGCTCAGCAGAAGGGTTTTATTCAACTAAGTGAATCGTTTTTAAATTCATTCCAATTCAATTGAAATGAATGGCGGAGAAAATTGGATAAAATTACACGCGCGCTACATTTTACTGTATGTATGATTGCAGCACTAGGACATCATGACAGGAGATGAATATATATGTATGTATGTATGGGGATATGTATATCCATTGTAGGACGAATTCTATTCTTCCATTTAGAAGGCGGCGTCGTATAGATGGAAATTTTTTCCTTCTCGGCACTGAGGATAAAAACGTTTAAAATTGTTGTTTTTTTTTTACTGCGAAACTCAGTTGAATTTATGAAATGCCTTTATTGGAAACAAAAGCTGTTTCTATTTTCGAACCACTTTAGCGCTAAATAACCTATTGAAAAGGAAAATTAGCCCTAAAATCCATATCTTAGGCATTTTCAACAGCAATAATACCAATATATTCCGTTTGATACATGTAGGCATGTGTCAATTTGAGTTGAAAACCAGTGGTCAGCTGGGCGATCTATATTCGAACATCGATATTTTGTATTTCCATGGCTGTGTCTTTTCTGTTCAGCTTTATTTTTCAAGGAAAACCCATGGGTCTAGAGCTCGGACGTTTTGAAAACCTGCGAGCCCATATGCCCGACTTTTATATTTCTGAATTAGATTAACATTGCATGGTCTACTAGTGTATGTAAATGTGTTGATAAGAACTTCAGCTACATGCCTTTGAAAGAAACGAGGAGAGGAGAAATAATCATACCTGTAGTGCCTAATGTCGTAACTTTTGATATTTCAATCCGTTTTCTGAGAAAGCATGATTTCCTTCACCTTCTCTACTTTCGGATTAACTATGGTAAGAATGGCCTATCTGTTCACATTAACATGGCGGCTCTTTAAGACAGATCGGTAGCATAGCATGGCATGGGATATTATCTTGATCTGTAATCATATCGCAATCTACAGGTAGCTTGTATGGCTTTCACCTTAAAGACCATATCTAGAAGTAGAAGATTAATAATGATTAATCATAGCTACAGAGCACATGTAGCCCATGTTACTTAAGTCTTCCGATCGATATTATTGAGATATAGATCACTCTGGGTTTCAAATCCTATCCAAGAGATTTCATACACTGTGCAAAGAGTAGCCTCACAGCCACATTTATTTCTTCATTAATATGCATCTTCCAATTAGCTTCGAGTATATATAGCCACCAATGTGGTAAACAATGGAAAGAAGTTTGAAGGTCACGTTAAGAAGCCTTGGAAGTATGAATTCATTTGGATTTAGTTTCACTACGGTTTAATGGCGGGCATATGGATTTTAATAATCTGCATGAATGTACAATAACTGGGGGTGCTTATTGATAACTGGGTGTTAAGATGTTTTATCCTAGAAAATAAAAGTGATTATCTGACCTGCTCCTTCGAAATACATATTCTTACGTGCGTGGCCTGGGTTCGTTATTTAAAACACAATATTTCTTATATCATTCAAAAGTTCTTTTTTTATTCAACTTAACTGTTTACTCTCACTAATTTACAAACAATTATCACATCAACTCTTTATAGTTAACGCTAGTACTGTACTTCTAATTATCACAATCCAAATAGTTTACTTCGTTCACTTCACTGTCTGTAATAAGACTCCGCCTCCTGGATGTGAGTAGCGCCGTATTTATACTCTACAAATTATCCTAGTAACTTCCTGAATATTCCGTTCTCCGAACCCATAGTTTACTAGGATGTCACTAACCTAACGTTGTTTCCATTTCCAACAGATGTCGCTTGGCTAGTCTACGGCCTCCCTCTGTAGAAAGAGGGAAGGTGGTTGTAAGTCAAGAATGGCATCAAGTGTTCGATAAAGATAGGATGCGAAGGCGCCAGTGGCCCCTTAATAGGTCTTCCTTTGCACCTTATAAAGGGTTCTCTTGGTGGTTGTCTGCACTAGACGTTTGCCCCGTATGAAGGTATGGTTCTAATTATATGCTCTGAAAATCCTTAAATTTATTTTTGGCTTTAGCGTACGTCCATTTAACTCAAAAGCTGGGCACTGGAGGCTTCGTTTCTTTATGATAGATATTATTGCCATTACCGATGTAAAAAGCTGTTTGCATAACTCCCTCGGGCTTAAAGCCTCTTGGAGTAGGTTTCACAGCTCAAGCATAACCAAGAGCCATAGTAGTATTGAAAAAACTTCGCCTTTGTGGGGAGCCTTTAATTGCTCTGATTATTGTGAATTCGCTGTTTAAAGTAGTTGTATGTATCATTTTTCTAGCATATTACCAATCCATTAGACGATACAAATGTCGATGCCTCTGTCTTCGGTTACCCTGTTGATCGAGTCAAAAAGGATGTTGTCAAAGGCACCATGAAGGAATATAAGAAGACCGTCTATATGATTTTGGCTCGCTTGGACATATTTCCCATAAGAGTCACTCATTTCCCGAGGCCACATAATATAATAGCTGTGATGTAACTTGATCTTTGCGGTTGTGGGACAGGTTTGCGGCTCAATGCTTAACTTTAGAAGTGTTTATTGTGTTTTGTGATGAGCATTTATATAATACCTCCTCAAAATCTTGTGTCCAACTTTTTATATTAACATTCCAATTTAGTTATCCCTTTACTATTCAATATTTATTGCCTTCCTTGTATATATATCCATCCAATTAAGAAATTCACCCCCCATAATGTAATTAAAGTGTGTGTGAAGGTGTGGTTGTGTGTGTGTGCACATAAATGGTTATACAACAAAAAACTAATAATAATGCATAATGCCATTACCCTTAGACAGTAGAAGAAAATTAGACGAAACTCAATGTCAGGCATTTCGACATGTATTCAGAGTGTTAATGCTCACTCCACATTCTCACGAAGTAAAAAAAAAAATGCGAATTTGTCGTCTCCATAGGGTTTGGGGTTGATATCAATTGTCAAAAACCATTCGTGTTTGAATTATAGCAATTATACAAAGGAATTGGTAAAAAGGAGCGCGCATATCCGTATGATTACTCAATGATTTTAACTCCTTCCCGTGGGTTCGCCAAATTACAGGGCTATGGATGAATTTTATTCATGTTCCCGTCATGTGTGATGTAGGAAGCTAATGGTACGCCCAACCGCTTAATGTTCTTGTATTTGTGTGTGCGGACAGAATTAGGTGAGCGTGCTAATATGAAAACAAAAAAATCTGTTAGCTTTAATAGGAAAATCAAAGGACGAAAAGCGCCCATTCTCCCTTCTTCAATAGAATCATGGGAACTTTTGCGAACGAGGTAGTTTGTCAACGAAGAAGTACAACAAACCTTCTTGTATGTTTGTTTACCATTTGAAAATCTAATTCATTAAGGACTTAAGTGAGATCTTGCACACCCTTCAGAAATGATTTTGATTGTTCCCGCAGTATACAGTAAATTTGAAGTGGAATTATAGTTTTAATAATTTATTGTTTTTTGTTTTGAACATATGCAGTGTGGGACTAACATATTTTGGGTCCACAAATCCAAATTAAATAAAAAAAAACATATTTGAAATAATGAAAATTTGAGTGACTTTTTATTTTCTTACTCTTATTATTTCATATTTAGAAGCGATGTTTCGATGCTGGTTAATATTTTAATTATTGTAACTACTAATCTATCTTCATCCTTTCAGATCCAATACTGTTATTACTTTCTGTGGTGTTAACCAGTGCCGGATCTAGGAAAGTTTTGAAGGGGGGGGGCAAATACGTTAGTTGCTGTTCCCTCTAACAACGATCTTTATTTGGGGCAAATTTTATTACAGTTCCAGGGTATACTAGACCTCATATGTATATGATAGATGACCTATTTATACTGCATGCCCTGGAACTAGAACCAGAATTGTTAAAAACAATTTGAATTTGAAACAAATATTGTTAAATAAAAAGAATTTGAAATTCAAACAAAAATTAAGATCCATTATAGATCTTAAATGCCGTTTTAGTCTCAAACAGTTTTAAAATAAAATGAAAGTAAAAAATCGTATTATTTACAAATACAGTTTATTTTATACCAGAGACAGACTTGGAATCTCAATATTGATATTTTGATAATGCAATTATGTCAATTGTAATAAAAATTTCAGAGACATACTTACGGTTTACGATACTAAAAATTTAATTAGAGAGGGGCAAGGGCAATTCGTTAATCCATAGGACGACGAATTCAGTGGCTCTTTTGCCCCCTTTTACGTTCTTTTAATATAATTATGTTATTTTTTATTTGATTCTTTTTTGGAATGAATTCTTACTCCTTTTTCTTCGAAACACTATAAGATTTGTTACATGCAATTTTCATCTTTATTCCATTATTCTTTTTGTTTATTTTTTTGTCTTTATATCTTACCTAGGCTAATTTTACTTATTTTAGCGCCCGTGTGCTACAACTCACTAAATTTTGAGGCCTACTCATTTAAAGGCATATAAGCTAGAAGCATGTATATATATATATATATAAATTAATAAATAATTAAACAAACATCTAGCTACGACAATAATTAATATATTTTAAACAATTAATTTTTCACACTAACCTCTACACCTGGCCAGGTCTCCGCCGTACTCGCTGCTAAGATTTCTCCCACTTGGTTTTGTTTTTTTTTAAGCTTACTTACCTTAACTTCTTGACTATCGTATGTAGTCCGTGATTTCTTTCTTTACCCCAGACTTTTAGGTTAAATATTTAATTTAATATTTCATAAACATACTATTCTATTACCAAATTTCTTCAAATTTCTTCATTAGACAATTAAATTTTCTGATATCTCACTCTCGGACCACTTCGCAAGAAGAGGGAGCTAGAATTTTCTCGGTCAGAGGTACCCATTCTTCGAATTTTTTTGTAAGGCCACTATTGGTACAGTCACGTATATTCGAAATTTTGATCGTGTGATGTGTATTGACTACAGATCGGGTTTTGAGATTAGGGGTTACGGATTCGGCTATTTGGTAGGATGTAATATGGAACGCTACAAACTTACATTTGATTTATCACTTGATTTGTCATTTGACTTAAGAAAGTTCCGCTCAGGTACAAAACGCGAGCGAATATTGTAAAATTATTTGTCTATATGAAAAATAAAAACGAAATACACACTACAATTTGATAAGTGTCAAATATTAAATGTCAGAAGAATTTGTTGCCAACATTGCAGTATTAAATTCGGTTCTAAAAGATTCGTTTATTAAATGATTATGGTTTATAACTAGGGTCTCGTATACCGCGTACGTTTTTCACAATTTCAATATTGAGTTCCAATGTACTACATATTGAGTGTACACCGAGCGTATACCGAGCTATTTCTCAGTATATAGAAGCAGACTTTCGGTTGAACGCAAAATGCAATATTGAAATTGCAAATCTGTCTCCGGTATTATTAACACAAGTATAACAAATTAAAAATTTAATTATGTTAGAAACTAGTTTTTTATTTTTGCAGCTTTTCTATATGAATCTTCTCGGCTAAAACTACTAAAATTCGAGACGGTTTCAAAAAAAACTCTGGTTAGGAATTCTGGCGAACTGCCGTTCAGGTTGAAAGGATTTATCCGATTTATTACTCAGATTCAAAGGCCCTAACTCTGGCTAAAATGAATAAATTTAGCTGCCATAAAAATAATTTTCTGGTAACTCTGTGCTTGTGCCTACTGTAGGATTGTAGGTAGGATTGATGGATGATGGAGAACATATATGATTGCCAGCCACATTTGTACAATTTTTGAATTCAAATAGTGGCTAGTGGTAATTTAGAAGATCTGCTTGTACTACTCTTACATACAGTTTCTCTTACCTGAAGTAGATAAAAGTGATCTTTATTAGACAGATAGTAGCGGCTATGTAAATGTAAAGTTTTACGACATTATTGTTATAAAAACTTGAAATGTCTCTTAAGGTTTTACTCGAAGGAGAGAAGATTTGTGAAGGGCGGTATATATCTTACAACAGGAAAATCGATGGAGAATATAATCTTAAATAAAGAGCACACCATAGGGACGTGCTTGATATTGAGGGCCCATTGAGCAGTATTGAGATACACCTATGCCAATTCGGAGCAATTCTATGGGCTGAAATCCTACTAATTTTCTTTCAATGTTAAAAAACTGTCTAATAAACGCCGGATTATTTAAAAGTAAGATAGCATGTGCAAAGAAGTTCGATTACTCTCACCTTTGCTGTGGTTATCATTAGTCACTTGGAGCTGATCGATTTTCATTGTACTGGTAGGAATAAGTTCGTAGCGTTTTTATCAAAAACTCTTATTTAAACAAAAATCAATAGTTATAACAATTAATCAATTATGTATTCTCCGTTGCTGTTTAGGACTTCCTACCACCTCTCGACCAATTTGTCGATGTTGTTGCGCCAAAAATCGCCAGGTCTGGTATCGAACAAGTTGTTGAGCCAGTTTTAAGGGTCCTCTACATTGTCGAAGGTAACGCCCCTCATATGGTTCGACAGGGAGCGGAAAAGATTTGAGCTCTTGGAATGCGGCTTTGACGACTTGTGCAACATGGGGCCTGGCATTGTCGTAAGGAGTATGTTTGACCTTGCCGATGTGGTCTTTGCAGTCGAATAGCCTCTTTCACGCGGTGTAGCTGGGCTATGTAGAGCTCTTTGTTGAACGTGTCATTCTTTTCGAGCTTTTCCCAGTGCGTCATGCCCTCCCAGTCCCAGCAAACGCAGATCATGGTCTTCTTTGGATGAAGGGTAGGCTTGACTCTCGGCTTTGGCATATCTCCTGGAGCCACCACTCCTTTTCTTTGCTTCATATTTATGTATAGGCACCATATCTCATTTCCCATCACGATTCGGTACAAAAAGCGCTATTTATGACCGCGTGTTGCTCGATGGCGGACGAGATGTTGGCAAGAAATTTGAAGGCAATTTTACCAGGCTCCCAATTTTCGGAACATCCCATTGAAGGAAGATGATTGAGAATCGTTTTATGATCGCAGTTCATTTTTTCGGCTAATTCACGACTGTCTTTTTTCAAAAGTGCTTTGAGATGCTCGTCGTCGAATTCAGAAAGTCTTCCGATGCGGGGCGTGTCGTCGACGTCAAAATCGCCATTTTTGAACT
Organism: Dioctria linearis; assembly: GCA_963930735.1. NCBI lineage: Eukaryota > Metazoa > Arthropoda > Insecta > Diptera > Asilidae > Dioctria > Dioctria linearis. The sequence goes on along the minus strand of OZ005740.1, from coordinate 266,237,297 downwards.
TTTCAAACTACTTTCGGGCTGTAGACCTTGCCTACGACACCATTACATGCATTGCAAATGTCCCGGCTGAAGCAGCTTTTTGGCCTCGATGAAAAGCGAAGAAGAGCAGGTGTCGAAAATCGTTGATTTTTTAATCTCCTGGATATTCCATTTCTAAGCCTAAAAAGTAATAAAAAATTAAATTTCTCAAAAAGACGATTGGCACAGTTTTGTAGTGCAGAAAGAGCTCTATCAAATGAATATTACACTTTGTCAAATAGCAAAAAAAATCGTTGTACAACAAAAGAAAATATAAAAACGCTACGAACTTATTTCCCAACCTATATATTCTATAATTATTGACATAAGTGAAACCAAGATCATTTATAATACTGATATTAATCAATATGTCGTTCCTGTTTACAGCTTGGATTTCTTTTCTTTCTTCATGGTAAGATCACCTTATTAAATTTAGATTAAAATTTCTGGAAAGCTGTTCAGCCGTTGGCCTCACAGATCTATTGTTAGTCCTCGTTCAATTTATTCCTTTTCTAGATTTAGACTATTCATGAAGTCTAGAAGCATTTTGGGACTTAAGTTCCACATTTATTTTGGTGCAGGAAAAGCATGTTCTCCTAGTTATTTTGAGTAGCTCTGAGGTAACACTTTGAAGTGCTATAAAATAGCTCTAGTCCGGCAAAGGGGGCTTCCATTCCTATTTTGGCTAGGCCGTTAGAAATTTCATTGCGTTTATAGCCTTCATGTCCAGGTACCCGCATGAAGATAACTTTGTTTCTCCTTGATAAAATTTGAAGGGCTTGCAAATATTCCCAGACAAGCCTCAACTTTATAGTGTAAGATTTTAAGGCCTTCAGAGCGGCTTAACTGTTGTAGAGGATATTAATGGTTGTGCCATTTATGGCTATTTCAATGCTGGCACATTATACATATGTACGTAATGCTGTGGGCTTAACCGCCCTTAGGTATTCTTCCGAAAATTCAGAGATTACTACCTTTTGATTGGATTCAAACTACACAGGGATAACAGCTACTTCCTTTATCGCGGTCTAATATCGGTTCGGTATTCGTCTTTGATCCTAGGGATCTGTTATAACTCTATCTCTCTCTTCTTAATTTTTATTAATTATCTGCTTTCCCAAACATAGTTTGCTGGTGGCAGTACCCTTGATTTTGCTTGCTCCTTTGACACTTTTGGGGCCTCCAGGGAAAGGAGATTGCATAATAAGAACATCGAATTACAATCTTCACGAGATCCTCACTTTGGACAGAGTAGATCGTGTCGAATTCGATGCGTCTGAGACCCTAAAGCTGTCTCTTCTATTTAAAACTAGATGATCATTTTACCACTCCCGTATTTTTTGATGATGCATTGATTTCTGATATATCGTGACTAAACATTCTTGATATGCACTAAAATTTTATTAAGTCTTTTAGGCTGATCTTAAATGGAGCACAATTCCCATATCTGGGCCGGGGTTGGTCGCACAGCTTTAGATTTATTAGATACTATCCAAAACAGAGCCTTCAAGCTCATTGGCGATATTGTAATAACTTAACATATCGACTTGCTCCAGCACAGCCGTAATATCGGATGCCTTTTGCTCCTTTATTGCTAGCTACATACATATGGTTAGTGCTCTGATGAAATATCTAGTCTGATTAATTGTAGATTAATTCCTGCATAAAATACTTGCGCTGAATAAAATACAGCAAAATTCCGTGATGCTCCCGAACTATGTGAATGACCTTATCTTATCTCCTTTATAGGGTATTCTTTGAATTTGGATTAATAATATTAAAACAAAACCTTATGTAAACCTTTTTTACTCCAGATTTCTACTTACATGTAACATGTAAACTTGTAAGTGTTGTTCGACTAACTTTGATCAATTTGCCTAAAAATCTAATAATAACATAAAAATAGATATAATACAATTGAAATTTAATCGATGGAAACAATATTTTATTGATATTAAAGTAGAATTTAACTTGAAATAATATCACTAATAAAAATTCTGTTAATTTTTCTCGTTGCAGGTGTGGTTTCAAAATCGTCGAGCCAAGTGGCGGAAGAGGGAGAAGTTCCTAAATCAAGATAAAAACGGATACATGCTAACAGAACAAGGTTAGTAATTCATGTACAATAAAAATGAGCAATTACAGTTTCATTGTAGAAACGCAAAAACATTTTATTTCTTGCTGCATAAACCTAAACAAATATATAGAAGCCAATAAATTCAAGTCGCTTAATTTACCCTAAAACAAGAACCACAGCACACATAATTACTCGAAATAGTTGAGGGGAAATTCGTGATTAAATCTTATCTTGAAAATTGATTTAATTACACAAAATATGCATAAATGAGCCTCGAACTGCTATGGAAAACTGAATTTCTCTTTTTTTTTTGTTTTGTAAACGAACCTATTTAATGCGCGGACACCTGTTAATTGATATTTAATTATGGGACTGCGTCGCTCAGGTTTGGAAATTATTTTGAAGTAAGTATGTAAACAGCGCGCGCTATTTGAAATTCGTGTTTTTTTCGATTGTACATACACGTTTTCAAAAGTTGGCCTAATGTGTCAGGAGCGAATTTGTTGGCTTTGGATTACTTAACCAATATTAAAGGCAATACCCGTGGATGCAAATTTGTCTGAAAATCAAAATCAAAAATAGTTATGGGAGAAGGTGAATTGAGTTTTATACTTTGTTGCAAACTTCCTAAATGAATGAGAGCCAACATAATTTGCAATAATTGCTTTAGTGTAATTCCGAGGCTAATTAGTCTGCGATAATGTATTTAATGTAATTTAAAATTTCATTTAGGCTGGCATAATCCTAATGAATTAGCCGTGCATGAGTTTTGTTGAGAAAAGTTCGCGGAATATTATAGTTAAAGAAGAATCAATGTACCTTAAGTATAAGAATAAATTTTAATTACAGTATACAGCTCCTCCTAAGTGAGAGTTCAATTAAAAGTAATTCACACAATTTCTCTGCGCCTAAGAAATACCGCCTAATAACATCTGGTGTAATATTGTGAGAATTACAAAAGCGGATTATAATGCACATCGCTTTTGAATTCAATTGAATGAAGTAAAATCATTATTTTTATGCGACCATTTATATAAATGTTGATAAAATCTTCACAACTAAAATGTTCGAGGGACGTCAGACGAAGTCGCTTTTAAAATTATGTAAAATGTATGCTTTGCCAACGCTCATAAATATCTTTAGCGGCCCAGACCAGCCAATGTACCTGAATCAGTGTAACTCATTGGAACCATGACTGGCCATCAATGGTGCATTAAAAATCTGAAGAAAAATTGTCAAATCATTCTAAGAAAACTGAATGCTTGTGCCCTTGTGGCAGAAAGAGTGAACCACAAGAAACAATTTACCAATGAACCATTGTCGGTGAATAGTTACTCATTCAAAATCTTAAGAACAATTTGTAAGTCACCCCCCGATTCTACATAAGAGAGTTTTAAGAGATCTCTTAACCTCTTAAAATTTAGCAAGTAAGAGATCTTAGCACAATTAGTTTTCTACAAAAAATTTTTGAGCTGAAATATTAACTTTAAGAGATTAAGAGGATTTGGAGAATTTTTTAGTCTCCAGCTATTAAAGACGTTTACTTTTCAAGAAGCAAGAAGAAGAAGTAATACTTTTGGCGAGGCGATAATGGCAATATGGCCAACCCACAAGAAGCTATAATTGTGTGCGTCTTTAATCAAGTTACAATTATCGATATAAAATAATAATTGTAATGATAAACTCACAGCACGTAATGATAATTGAATTATTATTTTAATACCTAAATCGCAGGTAAAGAGTTCCACAGCGGTCGTTACATCCAGCAGATTTTCGTATAAACCTGTAGCAAAAAAATTAATTGTTAACAAAACTTTAAGGTGACGATAATATTGTCGAGTAATGGAGATTATCGTAAGGCCATGTCATTTCTATCACTTTAAAGGCAAAAGATTTTAGCATTCTGAAATTCTATACAGACTCAGAAATAGCAAAATGATTCAAGTTTTCTCTCATATTGCTCACAAAGGACTATCCTCTGCGCATGGCTTCAAATTGTATAACTATATTATATTTCATAAATTTTTACATTATTTATGTAATATTATATACGTAATATGTAAATATGCACTTACTTTACAGCATTTTTATCCAACGTTTCGGTATTTTCAAACAAAACAATTTTTGCAACTATCACAATAAGAGATTTAAGCGTACCTCGATGAGGAGCTGTTATGTTAAGAGATATTTGATAGATATTTTCGTTTGCTAGAATACCAAATCTCTTAAAAAGAAAATCTCCACAAAAGTTAAGAGATTAGTTGACGTCTGACATCTCTTAAATCTTTACGTAGAATACCAATGTCTGCTAATGGGCTTTGACAGCCCAGTTAAGAGCTCTTATGTAGAATCGGGGGGTAAATCGGGGGTTCAATTTCTAAGAAAAATTTAATGCTTCTCTAGAATCGTAAATTTTTTGAACAACCTCAAACTTGAAACAACGGATGGCTATTCGTTGATTGAATGGAACTAAGATTCTACTGGAAGAATCCTAGAACAAAATTTGTTAAGTCAGTTTGTTTGCTTCTTTTGCGAGACCCCCACCAAGTTGTCCTGCCATCGATTTTATATCCGAAAATCAGATAGATAAAAAAAATTTATGATCGCTGACCAATTTTCTTAGAAAAAATAGCTGTGTTTTTCCCGCATTATGGGTCCGGGTCAGGATCAGACGCAATCTCCACATGAAATTATTTCCAGGGTTTATCATAATCAACTCATCGCTCAACTCAGGATTTGAGTCCGCTCAATCATTGAGTCCGCTCATCCGTTTGAGCGGTGGTTCATCGCTCGAAATTTGAGCGGACTCACTGGTTGAGCGGACTCAATCGTGAGCGGACTCATTGCTTGAATGGACTTGAGCGAACTCAAGTCTTGAGCGGACTCACTGCCTGAGCGGAACTCATCATTTGAGTGAGCGGACTCAAATCATATTTTAAATAACATAAAGAGAATCTGATTTAATTAAAATTGAAACTGAACTTTCAATAAAGTAAGAAAAAGCTTATAAAAAAGTCATTCATATATATTTTATTAATTTATCTTTTGCTAATTTTCTTAGCCAACATTTCTTCTTCCTCCTTCCTTCCTTATTTAAAATATGATTTGAGTCCGCGCAACTCAAATGATGAGTCCGCTCAGGCAGTGAGTCCGCTCAAGACTTGAGTCCGCTCAAGTCCATTCAAGCAATGAGTCCTGCTCAAGACTGAGTCCGCTCACGATTGAGTCCGATCAACCAGTGAGTCCGCTCAAATTTCGAGCGATGAACCACCGCTCCAACTGTTGAGCGGAACTCAATGATTGAGCGGACTCAAATTCTGAGTTGAGCGATGAGTTGAGTCAAAATGTGAGTCCTTTACATCCCTGATTATTTCGATAGAGCTATGATTTAAAATATTTTTGGCAAAATACAAATTTTCAATCACATTGCATTGTAATAATGAAAAATGTAGATAAAAAAGAGTTAAATTTTGAACCTAGAACCCATATGGATCAATATTTGCCATATAGAATTATTAAAAACAAATTGTGCATTTTGCCAAAAATATTTTAAATCAAAGCGCTCTATCGAAATAATTAATGCGGAAATACTTCACACAGCTAATCACTTTTAAAACTCGGAATTGTGTGCTTTTTCATTTATACAAATAATTGACGCAACAAAAATATAGAAGCATCATAATAACCGGATTGCTAAGCATTATAAGCATTTCATGCCTTTTTCTAAACAATCAAATACTCAAATAAATATGTATTTCAAAATTACTAATCATTCCTGTGATAGGTATGAGATGACCTTTCGACACTATATAAAAACACAAATAAAATCTAAAAAAAATTCGTACATGGTTCAAAGACGATGAGCTACGAGCGAATGACTAATAGGTCCCATCTACATCGAGAGTTACACACTGCAAGTTACAATCTATACGAAGCTCTATTTCAGATTCATGAAGCGCAATCTGCTACAAAGAGCGCTACTAGCTTCACATTCGTACTGACAACTTAACATGAATAAAGTGAAATGAAATGAGTTTTTCAAGTTTTAAGTGCCACAGAATGTTTTTGATATGAAACATGACTTTTACTTCATCATCATATTGGTGTTATTGCAGGTACAGCTACAAAATTAGAAATTTGCCTAAAATCAGCTTTATGTATTGCTAGCTAAACCATGTAGCTTGAAGCTCTCTATGTAGCAGTTTCCACAGTGGGCCATATGTGCAAACTGATATTTTATATCTTGAAGCTTGCAGCGTGTAGCTCTCGATGTATGTATATTGGCCCTTATACCCGTTATTACTACTCATAAGAAGACAAACAACTGCCCAGTTGTCACATCGGATTAACTCTATTGACGCAGCAGCGCTAAAGTTAAAATTTGGAAAAAGTTCGCCCCAGCATTAAACGCCGGGCGTCAGCTATACACATTGTGGCCGTTACAATACGAAAATCTTCCTGTTCAAACTTTTACATCTCGCTTTACAATCCAGCACCACATTGTGTTTTCCAATTCAATTCACCGCGGAGGTGTGGTGCCGTTTGGGGGTGGCGGGGGGTCAAGACCCCTCCTGTGACCCTCCCCCTGTATATGCACCTGTGTGCTAATTTAGTAGCAAGGAAAACTTAAAGACGCTACGAGCTCAAATAAATACGAATTTTACATGTCTCTTGACAATGGAAAAAAATGCGGAAATGTGAGCATTACCCACAGCTTTTTTTGCTTTTTGCTCAATTCTTACGCTGCAGAGTATTAATTTCTTCTACATATATGTACATAGCAGAGCTATATGAACTAAATGCCCCGCTCAAGCTTCATCAATTCTAAATCATATCGCTAAACTACTATCCATATTTAGCCGTCATCCTAAAATTTTTTTTGAAAATGAATAGAAATAAAATTAAAAGTTGATGATGTGAAAGGGCATTATAGAGACAACCAATTTTTCAATAGTATTTTATCTAACGTTGTATCCACAATAACGCACACGAGCGAATAAGCAGTCGTCGAATTTCGCAAACAATGAACAGGGTCTTCCAGTTTGAGTATGCAATACTGAAACTCCTAAAAGATTATGTGATTTGCAATCGAAAATGTTATATCAATTTTTTTCGAAATCATGTATATTTCCAAACCACAGAAGATTTTAGATTTTATCGAAAATGCGGTCCTTACAATCCTGTAACTATGCTCGTTTTGCGTCCTCAATTGCCATTTTATCTTGTTATTTGGTATTACTACTAGCTTTCATTTATAATAATTTACTATCAAAACTGTTTACAGATAAGTAAAAAATAACGATATAATTTCCAAAATGTTTTTTTCTCTTGAAAAATTATCTTTCTTGAGGGCCAAAGTTCTCCTAAAGTAGCCATATAGGCAAACAGTGCCGTACCCATAGCAAATATCTCTAATCTCTTACCGTTTTGATAAATCCAACATTATTAGCCTACCTCAAGTACTCCCTGAGATATAGGAAAGTATGTCTTGCATTATCTACAGGGTAGTAGTGCTGAATTAAGGTCCCCATCAGGAACCGGATGTGTACTTCTTCTCGGTTGTTGTAGGCACAATTTGTATACCCGGGATGAAATCTAAAGGGTATACTAAGTTTGTCATTCCGTTTGTAACAACTCGAAATAATGATGGGTAGAGCAAAATGGGTGCGTGTCCACGCATAATGTTAAAAGTTATTTTGAATATTGTATGTCCGTCCGTCTGTGCGCACGATAACTCGAGAACGCGTTCACTTGGAAAGCTAAAATTTTGTACACGCAGGGCGGATTAACAGTCAGTGGGGCTCTAAGCAGTGAATGATTTGGGGGCCCCTCATTTTTTTTTGTTATTTAATTTAATTGTTAATAATTTTTTTTTGTTTATGAATGCAAAAGTGAGACACAATTATTTTTATGTTGTATATTTATTGAAAGAGCAATATTCAAACTAAATTCATTTTTAAATTTATTTACAAAAATACTTAAAAACGATCGCTTACAAGTTAAACCTTCTTTTTTCTGCACTTTTTGACGAGCAAAAATCTTCTATCAATTTGTCAAAATTCATGCGACGCATTACATCCGATTCGATACACAGAAGAGCTAACGAACATAATCGATCTTGTCGCATCGTTGTCCTTAAAGGATTTTTTTATTCTTTTCAACTGCGAAAAAGAACGCTCTCCAGAACAATTTGTTATCATTAATGATAAAAATATTCTGAAGCAGATTTCCAAGTTAGGGGAAGACTGTTTGAAGTTGATCATTCACAATGATCTTGTAAAAATCAGTGAAATTCGCACTAATACTTTGATCCTTTTCCATTTTTAAACGAACATACTGGTGAAATTGTTGTAATTCATCAGCAAGGTTTGAATTTAAATCCTCAGGATACGATGCGACAAGCGATTCAACCTTGGCAAACAACTCATCGTTGCTTAAATCCATTTTTAATAAAAACGAAAACTTGTCTGCCAGCTTTTCGTAAACCTCGCCTCTCGTTTTCATCTCGACTTGAAGAATTGTCGACAATGAAATAAAAAGTCGAAACGCGAAATTTGTCCCTTGCAGATAAAACAGCAATCTTCAGCTGGACCATCATTGACTTGTACTCTCCGAGTACGTCTTCGGTTACCATTTCCCCGATAATCACCGTCGGGCAAAATTTCTTTGGACTTGTTTTCGAATTCATCAAATCTTTCTCTGAGATTTAGTAAATAAAAAGTTAACGTTTTTATACAAATCACTGCAAACTTGCAAATTAAGTTCTGCATTTTGAAGGGCTTGTGATGTCCTATGAAATTGATGCAAAATATCATTCCACATATCGTAACCATGAAAACAAACTCAAAACTCTTGCATTTTTTTTTGCAATATTCATTGCTTCTTGTCTCGTTTCCCCCTTTTTGATCCTTATCTTCCGAAATAGAATCTAACGCGTCGAGAATTTCAGGATACGATTTTAAAATTGCATCTGTGGCAACTGCGTGTGCTTCCCACCGCGTGTTTGAGAGTTTCTTCAAAACTTTTTTCATCTTTGATATGATCCTTTAGTACTTTCCATCTCTGTGTGGAAGCAGAAAAAAAATACGTAAACTGTTTGTACCAACGAAAAAAAGTTGACAGCCTCCAAACAACAATCGACTGCACTACGACCGACAAGATTCAATGAATGTGCTGCACACGCAATGTATATTGCATATGGGTTGAGTTGTAAAAATGATACTTTGCATCCCTTTATAAATACCGGACATGTTTGCTGCGTTATCATAGGATTGCCCTCTGCACTTTAGAAAAATCAAGTTTGCAGTCTTCGATCAAAAATTTTAAAACCGCATCCGCAATATCTTTTCCAACGTGACTTTTTAATTCTAAAAATGTTAAAAATCGCTCTACAGGCAAATCATTCAAACGGTGAAACGTATCTTATGATGACGCACAACTGGTCAATGTGAGATAAATCAGGAGTTGAAGTCGACGGACAAACTAAAATATCCAGCAGCTCTTATTTCAGCCAAAATCGCAGCCCGGACTTCCTGACTCATTAGTTCAATGAGCTCCTCGCAAATAGTTTTCGACAAGTACGACACATTCCCTGTAAAAAATGAAAAGTATACGATTATTATTCATCTATAATATAGTAAATTTTCTTGAAAAAGGTCACATATTGACAATACATTGACAATATATTAATACTATATTGACAATACATTAATAATATATTAATAATATATTGACAATACATTGATAATATATTAACCATTACAGTGGAAAATTGATCCGAAAATTAAATCATGATTAAAATGTTACCTTTTCCTTTGTTTCCATAATTTGAAATGTGGGGAGGCCAAAAACGGATCAAATTTAGCGACAAAGTTCTAGCAATCCTAAGTAGTTCCCGTTATTCACGGATCCAAATTTTTCATCTGAACCTCGGAAAGGCAGTCCTCGTTCCGCCAATGTTTTGAACGACAGATACAAGTCGGTGCAAGATATGCTTCCAGTATTTAAATTCTTCCTCCATTTTGGTCATCAAACTGAGATTTTATGCCCAATCCCTTTCGTCGAATCAAATATGCAAGCATTGCTTCTCTATGAGACTGAGAGAATTTTCGTGTTGATCAATGACACAAGTGTTACGCCAATCACTGAATCCAGATACCAACCGCGACGAAACATTAGATGAAAAAAGTTTACAAACGAAACAATACACGTCGCCCTTTGACGGAGGAATACAGCAGCCATTCTCGAGTATACTTTTCACCGTTGGCCTTGGTACCATTAAAAATGTTGCGAGAGCAGAATCTTGTTTGTTTTTCCATCTTGGAAAACTCTCCGCGAGTTTTCCAACGAACTAGAGTGGTGTTGACATTTTTGTGGTCCCTCATTTGTCCAGTAGCTAATATCATCCTCAGAGAGTTCAGTCCACGTTCCAGAATCATTGTCCTAGTTTCCTCGGTGTGCGAGATTTGGAACTGTTGCATCATTGTTATTGTCAACAGCGAGAGGTGGTTCCTGAATTTTTTGCCCGCCGTCTTCTTCCGCCACGCTCGACGCACCAGCAGGATTCTTCGGCAGCGATGTAGAGGGTTGAAAGTATGTCGTTAATTTCGGCACTTTTCTGACGACTTCTTCATCTTTTTGTTTTTTTTTCTTCGGCTAGTTTCCGTTTTCGTGATCCACTCGGATAAACTCTCGTCATTTTTACACGTATTTATCACACATTCTAACACTCAATCAACTTTTAAAAACGTTAAAAGCAACTCTGGAGATGTAACGTCTTCGCTCCTCAATTAGAACTAACTTGCAGTCAACAAGGTACAAACATTTATACTTAATTTTTCTATTGTTTGATGAAAACCATATATCCCCACATTTTCGGTTTTTAGTTCTTAGAATTTTTTGCCCGCCGTCTTCTTCCGCCATCATTTTCGGTTTTTTAGTTCTTAGAATTTTTTGCCCGCCGTCTTCTTCCGCCACGCTCGACGCACCAGCAGGATTCTTCGGCAGCGATGTAGAGGGTTGAAAGTATGTCGTTAGTTAATTTCGGCACTTTTCTGACGACTATAATAGCCTGATCTTAGGGGCCCCCACTTCAGAAGTCATTATCCAAACTTTTTTCAATTGAAAAGACTCATTGTATGGGAATTCTGATGTTCTTTTGATCCAGAATTTCCTGTTGAAACTAAAAACAAATAATACTCTTAATCTTTGGGGCCCCCATTTAAAAAGGCATTTTCCCAACTTCTTTTATCTGGCTAAGAAAGACTCATTTTATGGAAATTGAAATATTGTTTTGACTTAAAATTTCTTATTGATACTTGGAAAAAATTAAACGCCTGATTTTCGGGGCCCCAATTTTACGGGGGCCCTAAGCAGCTGCCTAGTTTGCTTATGGGTTAATCCGGCCCTGTGTACACGGACTTTAAACATAAAGTAAAGTTAAGTTCGAAAATGACACAAATCGGGTAACTCCTTCGTGGGGTTGCCATACAAAAATTTCGTTTTCCACTATATATTTGGACACTGAATTAAACTGTTTATAAGGCAACAGAACGAATGGTCAAAAGTAGTGTAATTGGGGTGACCTCAGAATATAGAGAATACAGGAAGTGTGATAAGCTAAATTTAGCGTAGTCAAATTCTGGTTGTGTTAGTATCTGTTGCCGCTGTAGTGAAACCTCAGTACAGCCGTATAGTAGAATCAATATAAAGAACGGGGCAACAAGATATATGGTTCAAAATATTGCGTTTGCTCCCACCGAAAAGGTTTTTATTCGATGTCACTACGCCAGGCTACCCAGATATTTTCTCAGCTGTCACAAACGTACACAAATCTCGGTGGAGGAAGGAATTTTTAGATATTTTATCGTTTTTGTTATGAATTTTAGATTTAATTTAATATAAAACGGTGTGTAAAGTACACAAAATAATATTTTATAACTATACTTGCCTAAAAAATGATTTCAGACGTCGTACCTTGGTGTTGTTGTGGCAAATTTCCACCGAACACTTCATTATGAAAATACTATATATGTAATATAATATCAACAGATAATTACTTACACTCTTTACTTTATTTCGCACTACTTTTAAATAAAATATCTTTCACTTTTCACAAGTTTTAAGTTAGTTTCAAATTGTTGCAAATTAGGAAACTTCGCTTGATAACTGAAAATACATTTGTCTCTTTCTTCAATATAATGCTGACCTACTTCACGGGACGCTGAAAAAATCCACGCTCATGCACACGAATTTTACAGATATCAACACTTCCTGTTGTCTCTATATTCTAAGGGGGTGACATTTGCAGATTTTGAAGGCATCATAATAAATCAAAGTAGTTTAGTAATTTGAGAAGATTTATTACAAAAATAAATTAACAAAAAATCAAAGGTAGCTTATGCACAAAAAAAAAACGTAGCCGTCAACTTAACATTTTGCATATTCTTAAAACGGATCCTTGCTGGCAGTATACGCGTACCCAATCATGGCAACTGACGTACTGTAGCCAGTCTATGCCTCTAAAAGTGCTCCATTTTATTTTACACAATGAGTACAGGCAAAACTCTCGAGAATTCTTAATCTCACGTTGGTCATATAATGAGAGAAAATGTAATCTGGTGACTCAACGACTCATTTCTACTCAGCCATTGAAAACGCTCCTTAAATCTTTCTTCGAAAAAAACATGTGGAAATATCATCAGGAGTATTCGATTTAATTGAAAATATTGCAGATCGCGTCTGTTTATTATCGACGCACTTAATATTGGAACAGTGCAGAATACAAGATATTAATTATTGTGGTCGTTATCTGTTTGGATCCATGCTTCGATATTAATATTCGGTGTATTAGAGAATCTATGTTATAAGAAGCTGAATACTTCCTGTTCTATTCGACCGGACGCTCGTGCGAGTTACATACATTAAATTCCCAGAAACCTCCATGATATCCGATATACCGGATTCATACAAGGTCATGCCAAAAGACAAACCAATGGCTTGGTAAACATCTACACATAAAATATATTCTGTTTCTGCAAAGCTTTGAACTAATTCATGTCGCATCAGAGTGTGCATTTTCCGTTCCTACGAAAAATGCTTACCTGTTAATTATTTAAAGTCACGTTGTCATACCAAGTCAGGGAAGATGATATGAAATGTAAAGATAAAGTAGTCAGTCAATAGTGATCCGTCGTGAAATTAGAACGAAGTTTTTGTATTCTGTAAAGTCTCTGATTGTGACTAATAAAATAATTAATAATTTTCCAGTGAGATTTTTGATTTAAAAAAGCCTTTCGCTTTGGTTATCCCAAAATATATAGAAGTGAATTTAAAAGTAAAATATATATATTTAACTTGCGCTGGATCCTTCCTGTTCTATTCGACCTGATGACATTCCTATTATTGTTCTTAACTTATGTTTAGATAGTTTTTCGTGTTAACTGATGTATAAATTATCTGTTATACCCAAGCTTTGTGATAGCATGGTTTGTGAACATTTGTGTGACGTTCGGTTGTAAACCATTAATTAGGTCAAGACAATATGGCTTCATTAAGGGCAGATACATACCTATATATAAACCAACTTGATATTTATTTTCAAAACTTACTTTTTCTCGCCATTTTGATTATATTATTCAGAGATACTTTTCAATGCTTGTGTTTGTTACGCGCTGTGGTAAATAATTTAATGACCCGTATGCATTAGGCCCCTTGTATGATTCATTTGGGAGGTCTATAGTGGAATACGGTTGTTAAGTGTGGAGTAACTACTTATTACGTGGTCCGCCATCTTGGATTGCAGGTATAAAAATAATTATTTTTAAATAATTCTCCAACGGTTGATCCTACGACAAAAATGACTGATACAAATTTGAAGAGCACTAAATTCCTTAAATTTCTTTTATAAACACTTGTTCTGTAATCCTGATATGTAACGAGTTACTGCGGCGGAAACAAGAACATTCTTCAAAAAAAAATGTATACATCTGGTTCCCCTTTATACAGGGTGTATCGTCCATCGTGGTCCATAGGACAGGAGGTGATTGTATAGTTACCGATTAAACCAAAAAATTGTATGGCAAGGGAGGAGCGGCATCTCAACCGTTTCAAAGTTGCAGGGTGATTAGGAAAATTTGTAGTCCTTTACAAAATACCCTGTACCTTAAAATGCTCAAGGTGAGCGATCACTTACAGAGCTTGCAGAACTTCATTGCCTTTCCAACGACCAGCCTCGTACTACTCTCCCCTCAGGAGTTATTCTCTTCTAAACTAAATATAATTTGTTCCCTTAGTGACTGAAAACATATCAATTTAAAAACAATATCGTCTAATTTCGGCATGACCTGAATAGGTTATGAGCTAATAAATGCTTGATGGCTACAGTGACCACATAAGTATACAAGCTGAAATTAAAAAGGAGAGTCCACAGTTTACAGATTTTATAAAACAAAATTATGTTAAGCACCTTTTTGTAAAAAAAAAGAGGTCAACAAAAGGTAAGAAAATCCGTAATTCTTAGTTTAGAACACCATAACTCCTGAGGGGAGAGGATCAGGTAGTTGGTCGACATGAAGTGCTGCATACAATGACCTCTGTCAGTGACCGTACATCTTGAAATTTTTAAGATCAGGATATTGTGTGAAAGACTTACATATTTTCTTAATCACCTTGTAACTCCGAAACGGTTGAAATGCCGCCGCACCCCGTGCCATACAACTTTTTGTTTGACTAGGTTACTACTATCACCTCCTGTCCTATGAACCACCATGGACGAAACACCCTGTATAAGGGAACTAGGCGTATATTTTTTTGGAAGAACGTTCACGTTTCCCCAGCTATAACTCGTTATACATCAGGCTTACAAAAAAAGTATATATACAAAAAAATGTAGGGAATTCAGTGTTCTTCAAATTTTTTTCAGCCATTTTTGTCGTAGGATCAACTGTTCAGGAATTATCTAAAAAGAAATTTTTTTGTACATTTAATCCAAGATGTTGGACCGCGCAGACCCCAAGGGTGAAAACTTGGACTTTTCATCGCAGCCTGTAACTAAGTAACATATATGAAAATCACAACTACCCTACCTTTTGTAGGGCGAACGCCTTATTTAGTCCGTATTGACTGGACTAATAAGTTCTTTATATATTTATATATATATATCTAAATTAAATTAAATTAAATTAAATTAAATTTAAATAACCATTTTAAACTACTCTTAAATATGCAAAGATGTTTTTGTTAATGTAGCCCTTATATATCTACATTTTTATGAGGTAACCAAAGCACTTATGAAACCCTGTAGATTTCACGTATCTTACTTGAGAGAATACTGCTTCTCTGCAGTGAAATAATGCCTATTCAGAAATGCGTTAGCAAGTAACAACAACAGTGTTATATATGTTAAGCTAGTTTAGAGAATACTCTGTGTGCATTTTTCAAGTAATTCTTTATAATTGTCGAGCCTATACTTGTCATACTGCAATATTTGATAAGTGTAAGCTTAAATATCTTCTCATCCTTTACTATTTTTTACCATTTATCTCACACGTTATATTATTAAACTAAATTCAATTTTATTTTCATTCCAGGTCTACCAGATTTCCATTTACCACTACCGATGCCACATAATTTACCAACACCTCCTCCTTCATTACCAGCAGAATTTTGGTCACCAAACTTCGCTTTACATCCACAATTTAATCCCGCCCTTATACAACAGAGTCTAATACCGCACTATCGGATTCCCAATTTTCAGACACTCTTGTCACAATATATGGGCTTAAATAATTTAGGCGGAATTCTAGGCTATCCGCAAAATTTAGCAGTACATTCTCAACTTAGTCCTCAAACAAGTCCAGGGGAAAGCCCACCCCAACCCAGAGCCGAGGAATAAGTCTAGTTTGTAATATTATATCGACATTAGTCTATAAAAAAAAAATTTAAATAAGAATCGACAAAAACAATAAATTCAGCATACCCATCAGTCATCATCAGTCTCATATGAGCGTTGAATATTATGTTTACATTATGTATAAAGTAAAATTAATTTCTTAAGTAAAATTGTGATTTAATCAAGTTGGGTATGCTTGTGTTGTGGTTTAATTAAATGTAAATATATGTTTCGAATCGATTTAGACATTTATCTGCACAGCGTTCTGTTGAACTGATGTATGTAGATAGTATGTGCAATAAATCTTAAGTTTTTTCTTGCAGTACATTAAAACACTTCGAAACTGAATGCTAAATTGAAAGTAAACATTTCAAGTAAATTGTAAAAATATGTATTTATTGCGTTTAGAATGTAAACAGAAAAATGAAAGATTAATTCATAATAAAAAGAAAAAAATGATTAACTCTAAGGAATTTAGGACTGTTCTGTTATTATATTGTGTAAACTGCGCTCTGTACAGTGTACTTATAAGTGTATATAAAAATGGAATATATAGGATACTTTATAGAAAATTTGTTTTATTCTGTTCCTTATGTACTTTGCTTTTATCTATGGCAGGATTTTTTAATGTTTTCAAAGGGATGACCATCTTTAAGAAAATAAAATCATATTAGCCCTCCGTTGGTTGCCTTACTTTTTGTACTCTTCTTTGATCTATCTATGATCGCTTTATTGTACGTAGCGCAACATCTACATTTGAAGAGCACATCAATTTCCATAGAAACACGTAATAAGTGACGACAAAAATCAGGAGAAGTGTAGGCATAGACATCGCTATTTGTCGTCTATATCTCCCATTAATAATTTTCCTCCGAAGTTTTGGAGTCAAAAACCAAAAACTCACATCAGGGCTTCGTTCAACACTTAAGCTTTAGTATAATTTGTGCAGATTTGATCTTATGATTTGTTTGTATAAGTTAATATCTGGTCGAACTAATGTACGGCGAAACTTGCTTCTGCAATAACATCATAACAAACATCGTTTATTTGGGGGAAAAGTACACAATTAAAAATTAAAAAGCTTTTTTATATACTTGTTTCAAGTTTTTTTTCTTTTCTTTTCCGATACGCGTATTTCAGCTTATGAGGCCATTTTCAAGGAGTTTCTAAATAAAACTAAAGTACAATATCAAATATTGCAGTCCAATATCCTGAGACTAGTAAAAGACCAGTGAGGGCATTTACATGTGGAGATTTTTAACAATAAAATAATTCAATGGTGAATGTAAAAAGTCTATGTGCTCATTTAAGAGACTGTAGTGTCCTTATGAGGCTGTTTATTTATATAACATGATTCCAGAATATTAAGTCTTTTACTTTTTTCTTGTTCATGTAAAACCTTTAAGCTATGTTATGTCCGGTGTCACTCATATGTTTTGCTACCATTGAGTCTAGTTTATTGTATTTAAATGAATTTAGATGTTCTTTAAATATTATTTTAAAATTACGTCCAGTTTGTCCCACATAAGTGCTATCACAGTCATTACAACTTATTTTTTATACTCCTGAGCTCTGTAGTTTATCTGGTTTATGATTACTTTTACGTACATGTGTCTTTAATATATTATTATTATAATTATTGAACAATCTTTTTGACTTTTTCACTTATTTTTGTAATATATTTTAACTTTATCCATCTCTTACAATTATTTTCTTTTTGTTTAGGATATATAGAATTTAAGGCTAGTAGTTTACATTTTTTCCCTATCAATTTATCTATTAACTTCCCTTTATAGCCATTATTTTTGGCTATTAGTTTGATTGTTTCACATTAATTTTTTGTCGCCTGTTTAGAGAATGGAATTGTAAACAATCTATTTACCATAGCAAGGAATGCTGATAATTTTAGCTTATATGAATGGGTAGAATTATTTGGAATAACTATGTCAGTATATGTAGACTTTCTATAAATATCAAACATAAAACATTGATCTCTATAAACTATTTTAAGATCTAGAAAATTAATTGCGCAATTTACATCTTTTTCCATCGTAAAATGAATAGATCTATTTTAGGTGTTAATCCAATTTAAAAACTCATCTAATTCGTCATCAGCTCCTTGCCATAGGCAAAGAACGTCGTCTACATACCTAAACCAAAAACCTATTTTATTATCAAACAGACACTTTTCAAAAATAGTAGGTACTTTCGAAATACGCCATAAATACTTCTGACAAAAGAGGAGACACAGGTGATCCAATAGGTAATCCATCTTGAAATTTATAAAAAATTTCATTTATTAGTTTCATGGTATTGGTGCAATATTTGATATTGTACTTTAGTTTTATTTAGAAACTCCTTGAAAATGGCCTCATAAGCTGAAATACGCGTATCGGAAAAGAAAAGAAAAATAAATAAAAAACTTGAAACAAGTATATAAAAAAAGATGTTTTAATTTTAACTTTATCCTAATATCTTTCATAAAAATATCACGGCTCAGTCAGTGAATATAAAAGTACACAAAACTATAATATTTTTTTATATTTAACACAACTGGTCTCAAATAAGGAGGAAGTCCTTAAAGGTATAGTTAATTAATTATCAATTTATAAATAAATAAATAATTAAAAAAATAAACAAACAAATTTCTAAATTAATATTAAAATGAAAAGTTACAATAATTTCCGAAAGTGTGTACTCCACTGTGAGAAGTGAACGAGACAAGACAAATTAAGTAAATTACAGGCGTTTTATTATAAAATGGCCATCAACGGGCTTTTAAAGGAATTGAAAATGCTTGCATTTTGGATACTAGATGGGAGAACATTTAAAATGCGCGCAATCTGGATTCGGTAAAAAGACCAACGAAAAACCTTTGCTTTCAAATACGCTCGAGGCTTTGTCTGTGGAAAAATTATACTCCAAGAACAATTTCTGACACTCCATTGAATTTTGGTCATCTTCAAAATCGGAATCTAGAAATGGCATAGTGTAGAAGAAATGTTGGCTAAGAAAATTAGGAATAGAAAAATTAATAAAATATAATATAATGAATGACTTCTTTGTGAGCTTTCCATATTTGAATGAAATTTCAGTTCCAATTTTAATTAAATCAGATTCTCCTTAAAACATGAGTCCGCTCAACTCAAATGATGAGTCCTCTCAAGTAGTAAGTCCACTCAGGCCGTTCAAGCAGTGAGTCCGCTCCAGCAGTGAATCCGCTTAAGATTGAGTCCGCTCAATGGGTGAGTCTGCTCAAGTTTCGAGCGATAAACCAACGCTCAAGTGTTGAGCGGACTCAATGATTGAGCATACTCAAGTCCTGAGTTGAGCGATAAAAATTATAGTAAACCAATTATATTTAATTTTTAATATAAAAGTCTCAACGAAATGGTTCAACTTTACTCACATAGGGTTTCAGTCCTTTCGAAATGCTTATGAAAGATTTTTATTTGTTTAAGTTATTAATAATCGTTATGAGATGATTAATTTTTTTTTCATCTGGAATAAAATTCATTTCTGATTTCTATTTTTCCTGATCACATATAAAAATCGCATCATGATTTTTATTATTCTTGATCAGAAATAATACTTATGAAAACATTTTTATTTTTCTCGTCGGCAAATAAAAATCAAGTAATTTTTATTATTCTAATCATGAACTATTTACGGCGCTCCGTTAAAATAATAGGTGCTAGTATACAGATGTTCAGACGAAATATGAGGTCTGAAGATAAGTAACGAAAAGTCTGAACATCCGTGCCTACTAATTTGTAGTAATTATCACCTTGTACTTTAATTTTTTATTGACTGATAACTTCATCATTCAAAAATAAGTATTATATGAAAAAGAAGAAAATCATTTGGTGATTTTTATTTGTCGACCAGAAAAATAAAACTCACTTCATGTGATTCATGACTAATTCCTGATGAAAAAAATATTAATCATCTCATACAAAAAAAGATACATTCGATATACTTTTGACGAGACATAGTGTAGGTTGTAGGTCTAGTGGAACTAAAAGTAGCGGCATACTAGAAATTTCCCATATACCCTCAAAATCTCATTTTAGACCATAAAAACCGTTATATGTATATAGGTATAATAATTCATAACTCCGCCATTTTTTACTCATTTTTTCAACTTTGACAACTATTTGATGGCTTATTTGCTCTACAATATTTTTTGTGTGTTCATATCATTAGTTGTGAATTCGAATCTGCGTCTAATGAGCATTTGCTAACTAAAATCGCTCGAAACTTGATTGAGTTATAGAATTTTGGATTATTAAGCAGCTATATTTCCATATAATAAAGTTGAAGAAGCACTGAGTTTTAACTTCAAAAACAGTTGAAAACGTGAAAAATGCAATAAATAACAACAACAAAAACAACAACAACTGCAACAAATACAACAAAAAATTCAAAAGCAGTTGTCAGCAACACCCATTTAGAATTAAGTTTCATGGCGCATGCGCGTACGTATGAGACAGTAGTTTTAATGACAATTTTATTTGGAATGTAAGATAGTAATACCAAGTAGCCTTGTTACTTTTGTAAGTATGAACGAACTGAGTGACCACCACACCACGTACATAGCTTCAAATTGGGACATTCCATTTTGCGCGTCCCGAAGATGTCATCCTACCGCCACTGCATTTGAAGATCGGCTACATGAAGCAGTTCATGAAAAAATTCAACATTGATAATAAAGCATTTAGTCAACTCAGAACAAGGTGTCCTGGATTGAGTGAAGCTAAAATCAAAGAAGTTGCCATAGATCTTCATTTGTTGGCAATAAGTGCTTAAAAATTATAACTGATTTCGGCTAATTTTCAGGAATATTCGTTCGGTCACATTTTCAGAAAATTATGTGGGACAACGATTTTGCAATCAAACTGAGCACTATCAAAAGACGAGTCTGGAATAATTTTGTCTCATTGTGCAATAATTTCCTTGATAACAAGAAAGTTCCAACTACGTAAACGTTGCACGCGAATTTTCGAGTGCCTACGGTGAAATGGGCTGCAATGCAACATGTCAATCAACATTTACTTTTTGCACTCACGCTTAAATTTCTTCCAGGACTATCTCACTACAATAATAACAAGGATACCTGGTATTACCGCCTTACATTCTAAGCAAAATTGTCCTTAAAACGGCTGAATCATACGCTTGGGCATGCGTCATGAAACTGAATTCCAAATTGGTTTTGCTGACAACGGCTTTTAAATTTGTAGTCGCAGTTGCTGTTGTTGCTTTAGATGTTGTTATTTTTTTTTATATTATTAAGCCAAGCTCAGGGGATACCCTATGATGCAAAGCACAGCGTGGCAGGAAGGAGATAGGGAAAGGATTAAGGGATATGAGGAGAGCGGCGGAGGTGCTTTTTCTCATGTTTTCACACTTTCAACTATTTAGTTCAATATTGTACGGAAATACAACTGCCTAATGAGCGAAAATTCGATAACTCACTCAAATTTCAACCGATTTTATTTAGCAAATGCTCATTAAATGCAGAGTCGACTACACTAGTAATGATAAGTATAGAAAAAAAAATTTGTAGAGCAAAATAAGCCATCAAGTACTTGTCAAAGTTGAAATAATGAGTAAAAAATGGTAAATTTCGAAATATTTTCGACTGTAACTTCGTCACTTTACAGGGCAAAGAAATACGGAATATATGGTTAGAACGGCCTATCTCTCTTCTTCCATATGCCACATCGACATCGAATAAAAAATGGCGGAGTTATAATTTATTATTAGATGGACCTACTTTATAACGGTTTTTTGGTTCAAAATGAGATTTTTAAGGTGTATTGGAAATTTGTAGTATGCCACTACTTTTAGTTCCAATAGACCTAGAACTTACACTATGTCTCGTCAAAAGTATATTTTCGCTTTAGCACAGTGTTATTGATGACTTACAAAAATAAAAATCTTTCATAAGCATTTCTCAAGGACTGAAACCCTACGTAAGTAAAGTTTAACCGTTTCATTGGGACCTTTAAAGTACAGTTCATATATAAACTCATTGAACAATGAGTTTTGCGATAAAGCTTATAACCGTTGCAATCCCTGGATAAGAGTCTTCCATTACTAGTCTTGCAAAGCGAGGAAAAATTACGTTCCTGTTTCGATGTGAATTTGTAAATTTAAACATTTCTCTGAGGTAATGTGGTTAATTATTTTGTTTGCAGGTTAAAAAAGAACACTAAGGCTCTTTTCTAAAGGGCACCTTACCAGAACATCGCGGTAAGGCGAGACATGGTCATATATGCGAAATCCGAAAATGAAGAGTAAGCAATCGTTAAACGCGACCTTCATTCTATGGGTACAAATGCTATCAAGTCAGGGAAAAATTAAACTTCAATAGGTGAAGTAAAGCAGGATTAGTGTCTTAATCAATTTTAAGCGGTTCGCTTTTGGCAAAATACTGTTTGTGAACTGGAGCCTACGGAGTCCGGAGTAAATCTGACTAATTGTAGAATTTATATTGTCACAGCAGTTCATATATTAGTTCAATATGATACCCAGATTCTTGACCTTACTAACAAAAGTCAATGGTTTACCGTCCATAATTAAGGGTGGGATATTAGACAGATGTAGTGGCCCGTTGTGAAAAATAATAAATTGCGGCTTGATGGGATTTAGTCTTATAGCATTAGTCTTTCTTTAACCATGCGCTGATTTCGCTTAAATCATCATTAATACGTCTGATGCCGTCATCAAATAGGCCAATAGGTCTCTTTAGATATATCTGGAGGAAGGTCGTTGATAAATTAGCTGAATAGCAGCGACCAAAAGATTGAGCCCTGAGGTACACCAGTTGGGAACGAATCAAACAACTTCTCTTCCACATTAACCTGTTGGTGGCGTTCTGAAAAGAAGCTCCCCAGAAGAGCAGAAACGGAATGCGTAAAACTACGAATATGAGATAGCTTATGCAGTAACAACCTGTGATTAACACTATCGAATACCTTTAAAAATAAAGCAGAACTAAAATGCTAGAATTATTCATGTGTAAAGCTGCTCTTATTTCACTAGTCACTTTTAGTACGGCAGTCTCGCAGCTGTGAGGATGACGGAAACGAGACTGCCAATATGGTAAGAGCTTATTACTTTCCAAGTGACCAAAAATCTGGATGCTAATTACCCTTTCTTGAGCTTTCGATAAAAAACTTAAGATACTAATTGGTCTAAAATCTCCAGGAGATTCTGAAGACCTTGTTTTGGAGATAGGAAAGACCAGTAGGTTTCCAAGACTTAAGAAAAGAATAGGACTTTAAACAAAAGTTCAGGATGTGAAGAATATATTTGTGAATGGAAGTAGATTCTTAATAAAACATGGCAACAGACAATCAGGTCCAGTAGCATGAGATTTAATAGCATAAAAATAAGCAAGCAATTCCGTTCGATCTATACCCCGAAAATAAAAAGAAGGGCTTGTGCATCTGGTGTCACTAACACTAGCCTCAATATAACTCAAGTTAGGTCTATTTAGGTTTTTGGATCCCGGTCGCAGCTAGCATGTAATGACGGCACAGCGTCATATACAATGATTATTCAGCTAAGAGTTTTTGTTGGAGGACTCGTAGTCATTTGGTTCAGATAAATTTTTTAAACAATTTTGTTAGAAAAGGTATAAAAATGTTACTTCGGCTCGGAAGATAAGAAAACAAGCTTAAGATTATCAGAACACCATTTCTCTGCATGAAAAAAACGGACTCCCAACGAACACAAATAGATTTCTGTTTGAAGGCTTGGGAAGTATTCTCGAGGGTTTTGGCTATCCACATCCCAAAGTAGGTTTCGCAGAATAATTTACTCAACGGCTCTAATTAAAAACAAGGTAAAAAGCAGAATTGGTCTAAGACTAATTCTTATGTTATCCTAGATGATTGTCCGAATATAATTTCGTATGAAATGGAAATAGTTTCGCATGAATTTTAGAACTAGTAAAGGTTATTATTCTTTACTTGATTCATTAGATATAAAAGTTTTTTATTATTGTTATTATACTTAATACACTCCTTTTAATAAGGCTTTCCTTTAATTTGTCGTTCTTGAAAATATCTGACTCCTTTTTTTTATGCTTTTTTAAAAAATCTACTTTATTCCAACCTATTATTAACACGGTCCCCATTTTGGGTTATTTTTGAATGGATTTAAAAAACGCACTACCCGAAGTTTGGGCTCACGGCCCTCAGGTAATAATGATTCTGTTGCAGAGAAATCTTGGTCAAAAAACATTCCTGAAAGAAGTTACACACAAAGAAACCTTTCATCTTCGCATAATAAACAAAAAAACAAAAACAAAAATAGATACTTATCTGACAATGTCAGTCTTACACTTTTTGTAATCTATGTTGGTCGATAACATCTTCTTTATATCTGAAAATAATAGAAATTGATTAATTAGCGTAGGTAAAGAAATTATAGAATGTAAACAAATACGTTAGTAGTGAAAAACTTACCACAACCAGGACGAAAATGGTAGACATATCTCGATGAGCTCATCAATGAGCTCCTCATGAGCAATGGATGAACGTACTAATGAAATTTATTCGCGTTTGAATCAAGACCGGGAAAAAATCATTTATGTACTTATTCACAGATAGTGTGCATGAGAATTGCATCTCTTTCACTTATTTAGAAATGTATGCTGTGCTTCTCTTTTGTGCATTTTACAATATTAGATGGGCACGTCGATGAGTACATAATGAGTGTCACAATGAGCTTATTAATGAGCATGTCAATGAGGGTCTTGATGAGCTTATTAATGAGCAATTGCAATGAGTGTCACGATGAGCTCATTAATGAGCATGTCAATGAGTGTCATGATGAGTTCCTAAATGATAATCTTATTTTATGATTGATTTCGTATATATTTTCGAATTCAAATTCCGGTTGCAATTCAAAATCTTAGACGCGGAAGCCTAAGAATTTTGGGATAACGCCTTGTTCAGTGCGACAGTCTTTTCGGGGGAAAAAAATCAAAAAATTAATTTAAAATAAATAATTTAAAAACTTAAATAAATAAATCTCAAAAATCAGTTCAAATTTTCCTAGAAATGTCATCTGTTACGGTGATGACATAACATATATTTATTTAGTGCTGGTTTAGTATATACTGAGCAGTTTCATTATATCCAATAAGCCTTTCGATGATGTTTAATGAATGCTCATCAGACGGCTGATCGGGATTTAATTGATGATGTTTTCAGTCACGTTAGTATTGGTTTACATAATAACTGCGGGGCTTTGATCAATTTCTACTAGAGTGATTTCAATCACCCACAAAAATCAACAACACATCAATAAATTTCACTGAACATATACATATATCACATACCCTTAAGAAAAAGGAAAGTGTTTTTCCTGCTGATTACCTCAATATTCAAAATAGAATTTTCCTGTCGCAATCACATTATCGATGTTCTATATGCAGATATCGAAATTCGATCAGTTTCAGAGAACCTAACCCTGGAACCAATAATTTATCATGACTTTGTTAAATATCTAGAACGGGTACTGAGACCTGAGACAACATTATGTTCAGATGGTAATCGCGACGGAAATTTTGAGGCAAGCTCCATCTTTGAGACAATTTTTGTTTGGTATTTGAAATCGAATCTGAGTTAGTTCAAAAATCGAAATCGTGAACTTATGGAATACGAAATTAACTCTATAGAAATCTAGAAATCGCGTCATTATTTTGGCTAATTTGTAGTGCGGTAACGCTTTAGTTTTGTGTGAAACATTATAGTCATCCTGGTACTTGGTGGAATTAGAAAATAGATTTGTACTTAAGAAATTTTAAAATAGATTTAAATTTTCAAATGAGTACCTTTGTTGTGGTAATAATTTAAAGTAATTAAATTAAAAGTGTGTATCGTAGAAAATTGTGCTTTATAAGAGTAGTGGATTTGGACAATATAGTATTTTGAACTTATTATATGAGGAAGTTGCAGTTTTAATTAAATATTTGTATCATAGATGGCACAAGAACAAGATGTCGCATGGCATATTAGAGCAGAGTATACAGTAGTGCATTCTAAAAAGGACCATAACATGTTTCAGAGCATGCCGAAAGCAAATGTTTTTCTAATAGCAGTTTTGTATACATTTGATCGACTTCCTCAACACTTCAGATACGAAAAAATACGAATCACTCGACGTATACATTATTTGAAATTTTGTGGTCCTTTCCGGAATAGACCACCCAGCCATATAAATTTTGAATACTATTTTGGTACTGCATGGGAAATCTAGTTTTTGTGTCATCTATGTTTGTATGAAATTTATACTCTTGGTGTAGTGGATACAGTTCTGGATTATAACACAAAAACCGCAGGTTCGAATCTCAGCGTTGCTTGAACGTTTTTTTTCTGAAACTCTTTTTCAATCAATTTTTTTTCTGGGTAAATATCCTTAGAATCCTGCACACTCTTTTAATACGAAGAAGAAGGCACTGTTATAGGCATTACCGTGAGAATAATCTGGAGTGTTTCTAGGGTATAAATATAACAGTTGTCACCGCCAGAAAAAAGAGTCTTCACTTAGACGTTGCACTATTAACAAGCGAAAGTAATTAAGAAGCGAAAGTGTTGTAATTGGATTGCGATAATTGATTGAACAGTATTAGCGATAATTAAAGTTGAGTTGATTAATTGAAGGTTTATGTAATTTATATGATTAGAGTGAAATAAAGAACTTGCATATTAAATATCTAATATTGTGTTTTAAATAACGAACCAAAGGCCACGCTCGCAACAATGTGTTATACATATGTACATACATATCTCAATTCGTTCCGTTCGTGATAGTTTTATGGTGAACTGGAAATAATCTAAAAAAGATTCAATACCGACATGTAGATTAACTTTTTTCTACCTCATTCATTATGAAAGTATATAGGTATGTATAAGTGAGTTTTTTGCAATGTTGTAGACCTAAGCTTATCTAAAATGGAAAATATAAAATAATTACTTTTTTGTTTAATTTTCATGCATATAAGCTAATCATGCGTAAAATATGATTAGCTTATCTTCATGAACGACGAAGAAGTTGCCATCATCAATTTCTTTAAATTCCTTTGTTGAAAATAATAAAAATAATTTTCTAAAAAACGACTTGGGAAAAACAATAGTTTTAAATTACAACCCAAGTCGTTTCAATAGAAAAAAGTCCCACGGCAAATCTTACCTTCAGCAATATTTGTCAAAAACATAATATGTATGTTCGCATGTACATTGTATGCAGAACATATCGGGCACATAAATTGTACACGGTGAAGCAGGGGTGGATCCAGGATTCTTGTGAGGGAGGGGCGCAACTTTGGTTTAAAAACGGTATAAGCTGGAAACAGATCAAAAGTTCGAAGACACTTGCAAATGTCAAATACATAAAATTTATCACTAAGATACGTGTCAGGTAAGGTCAGATAAGTGAGTGGCTACCACTCGCAACGATGAAAGTTGCTCAACGTTCAACTTTTGCCACTCGCGAAAGTCAAATGAATTTCAGAGAACATTGACCACGCATATAGCGATAAGGGAGTGAAGGGCATCCATCATTGCGGCGTTGTTCGAGTGAGTCGATATTACAAGTTATTGCCACATCGCCAGTGAGATTGAAGGCTCTGTTTTGGACAGTATTCAATGAAGGTAAGACTGTGCCACCAGCCTCGGGCCCAGATATGGAAATTTTATTATATTCTAGGTCTGGTGTAGGATTTGTAGCGGTGCTCTAGATTTGATGGGTTGAAATATTTGTAAACCTTTTCAGAAATCCTAGACATTTCGCTGCTTCTTTGGCAAAACAAAAAATGGGATCGGTCCAGCTTAGCTTACAGGAAATATTACTGCCAAGAGTGTAAAAAGACGGTGTATCGCAAATCAGTGCTCCATCAAAAGAAATGGGAGTGAAAAGCTATAATTTTGCTTCAAAGAGATGAGACTTCTTTTGCACTTAGATGCCTTGAATTCGACGCGAATCTCTTTACTCCAAGCGAGCATATGATCAAGGTCGTAATTCATTGATCTAATACCGCAATCTCCTGTGACAGATGTGACGTTCCTTCTGGAGTCCATAAGAGTATCAAGGATACTGTCAACGGAAAAATTTGTTATTATCAAGGTCGTTACAGAATGATCTAATCAAGAAATCTTGTTTGACAGATATGGCATTCTCTCTGTCTAGAGTCCACAAAAATGTCAAAAAAATAAGCGAAATCAAGGCTACTGCCATAGGCAAAACTATGGATTGCATTAAAAGTGCGGGAAAGTAGATCATTAATGAAAATTAAGAAGAGAGATGACAGAGCCCTGGGATGTCTCGGCATTTATAGGTTGAGGTTCTGGTGAAACCCCATCTAGTACAACCGGTATTATGCGATCAGGTAAGACACTTTCAATCTATAATAGAAGATGAAGAGAGAGACCAACTGCTTTAAGTTTAACTAAAATGGCTGGATGCCAGACTCTATCAAAGGCCATTTAAATATCTAGAGCAACGATTTTGTGATTACAAAATACCAAAAATGTTCCTTAAGAAAAGTCTTCAGATGAGGGTCCAGTTCGGAAGCCATAATGCGGATCATCGATGAGTTGTTTGGTTTCTAGATACTTCATTAATTTGCAGATAATGGTAGATTCAAAAAGCTTTGAAAGAATCCAAGTGATTGCTATTGATCAATAATTTGAGGCGTCGCTACCCCTACCTTTCTTGGGAATAGGCTGAACGTGAGCTATTTCCAACCATTTGGAAATTTTCCTCTCGAATAAGACAAGTAGAATAGCTTGCGCACAGGTGTAGCCAAAGATAAGGCACAGCTTAGAATTAACAGGGGTGAGAAACCATCAGGACCTACGGCTTTGTAGACGTTGATTCCCTAAGGACCTTGAACACATCCCTCTTACGGATGTGTATTGGCTGTTTTATAGAGAATTCGCAGGGAATTTACCAGTGAAGATACTAGCTTGATGAAGGGAGTCAGAAACCACTTCACCGATATTAAGTAGTGAAGGCATAGAGAAATTACTGAAGTTGTTTTTGACGGTCTTAACCGGGGACCAGAAGCCTTTGCTATCTTTGCGGCTGCCAACATTCTGATCAAAAGGAAATTTTTCTCTCCGGATAATGGACTTCTAGGTGTTCTGTGCAGTCGTGTCGACTTGTTTCAATTCTAGACATGAGTAATGCAATTGATACGTGCGAAAAGCAGACTCTTTCGCTTTTCTTACATTACTTGGTTGAACTTATCCTTAAAGCAAGAGCGATTTTACTGTTGTTGATATCTGCTGTAAGAATACGGGATGTATTCACACATGCCAAGACTTCTCTAAGGTTCTGATTTAGAATTTCCCAATCAGCATTTAATTTTTTTTTGTTTAAAGTTTTAGCTAAATATTCTACTATTGCATTTTCCGAATTAATAAAACTGTTTTTCCAAAATAAATGTCTTGCTTTAAATATAAATAACTCACTACATCAATATACAATGATTTTTATTAACTTTTCCCACGGACGGGAATCGAACCTACACTTGTTAGAATCGGTCAATGATGGAGAAAGAAGAATTTTAAGAACATTTATTTTTAAAGATTCTAAATCAAATTTATAAATACAAGAAGAAAAAACACCCGCCTCGTCCGGGGTTTGAAACCGGGACCTTCCGCTTGCCGGGCGACTGCTCTTACCACTGAGCTAAGGAGGCAGATGATTTTTTCCCTCTTGCATTTATCAAGTTTGTAACTAGCCTACTACAACTACTTGTACTACTACTACTACTTGTATTTATAAATTTGATTTAGAATCGTTAAAAATAAATGTTCTTAAAATTCTTCTTTCTCCATACAATGATTTGTTTGCCGTTGTGTTTTCAATTAAAAAAAATCTCCCATCGCTTTTACCCGAAAAAGATCTGATTCAAATTGAACGTTTCCAGACATTTTTGTGGCTTTTGCACAAAGTGCAGTAGAAGAATTCAGAAGATCTACTGCAGTTGGTCTTCAGGGAGGGGCGCGCGCCCCTCGCGCCCTCTAGCTGGATCCGGCACTGCGGTGAAGCAGATATGATCAACCCAAAAAATTATTGTTTTTAGTTTGCAGAATAATAACTAAGACATTTGTTACATTAAGTTCAGAATATAATGTCCAAGACTTTTATTATATTAATGTTATAAATTATTATCTGCTTTTTTCCCAGTATTAGTTCCCGTAAACAAAAAAAAAGGAAATTAATTTATTCAAGCAATTCCGAGTTGGCTGCCCTTTAACTATAAAAGTAAAATAGAAACGTTGAAATACATAATCGTTTTTGGTAAATTGAAATACCTTACTTACAATTGTATTTTTATTTTGTAGTAGGGGGACCCTGCCCCACAATTTTAATGGTAAATAGCCGCCTGAGTACGGTTATAAGTCTATATAACCTCGTGCATTGCTAAATTGCATGGACCAACTTTGGCAATTTATTACTTCGTGGTGATCATATGGAGCAGCATGATGCTTACTGGACTATGCGTCATTTGAGTTTAAGGCCTAAATGTAAGAATTTCAACCTTGTAAACTCTGCCAAATTGTTGCCAGATACAATACGAACTTTGACAGGTGTTAATTGGTATGTCGACTTGAATATTCCAATTATTTTACAATAATTGTATATAGCAGCAATTGGCAGAATTTAAGTACACCTTAGCAGTTTTATCTCATAGCAGTACAGCAGCAAAAATAGTTTTTTCAATGCTTTATAAAATAAAAAGAAGAGATACCGCTTACATTTAAGTACCTAAAGCCTTATAGCCTGTACTAAGAATAAAGGGTGTTCCGTATGTGGTGTTACACCCGAAGGCTATGGATAGGTCAGGCTCAGGTAAGCAAGAAATAGTATTGCTTGCGGGTGGTGAGGGGGGGAGGGAGTCTCAATAGGACTTAAAGATAATTATGTACGTTTTGTAGAACACCCTGTAGATTAGATTAAGATTAAGCGGAGCGATTGGTCTTTGTAGTGCAGCTATTCATTGGCTTATTGTGCACCGCTTTCTTTAGAGTTCATCCAACAATTCTACTCTTCCTAGGGAGAACAGTAATTTTTGAATGATGCTTCTTCAAAGTTGGCCAAAGGCCGGAAAGCTACTTTGTGCAATGGTGTCGCATTCGCATAAGACGTGTTCAGATGTTTCATAACCTGCATACATCAGTGGGTGATATACCTATCCGATGCATGTGTATGTTGCGTTTGAAGTGTGCGGTTAGGACTCCTGTAATGATTTTAAATTGGTTCCTAGACAATCTTATAAGTTCCAAACTCTTCTCTGCTCAAGGTCTGTTGACGAATCTTTTCGATTGTCTGAAGTCCATCTCTGGTCCACTGGGTTCTAGATTCAGTCTTGGATGATAAGTTTTATGGTGTTTTAAAAAATACCACAAAGTTGTTCCGGTCTTATGAGGAGCATGGAATCTCTCTTCCAAAATTCTCAGGAGAATGTGATTATAATGATTGGGTTTCCTTTAAGCAATTGTATGTTTCAATGATTCATCAGATTCAAAACATTGAAGAAGTGAAGAGGTTTCATTATTTAAAAATAAAGCTGCCAACGTCATAAAACAATATAGCATTGCATATGATAAGTAACAGCCTGAAAGGCATTGATCGAGCGACGATCGATATAGAAATAATTGCATAATAGCACTTTGGATGTTCTAAAAAAAAAAAGTTCAATGCACAAATGGGATAAAAGCTATGTTGGACGGCACAACTGAATAGTTAGCATTGCATAATTTGCAAATTAATACGCTATAAAAGGGTCTCCTTAAAATATCTTCATTGACTCAAAATCTCTCTGCTGAGATTCATAAAATATGGAAAGTATTGACAAGCAATTCCTAAGTGGGACGATCTTAAAATTTTCCTAGAACTCCTGTTCCGAACGTTAGAGGCCATACCTGGTGCATTATCGACGAGAACTAAAGAGAAAGTTATGGATTTAAACTGATTTATTTATTTAAGAAAATATAAAAAAAAAAAAATTATTTTAGAAGTTGCTTGGTTATTGATCTGAAAAAAAAAGTTAATGGCCTTCAAAATTTTTCTGTAGCTATCGGTTTTATTTACTATTGAATTTTGTCATTATTAATGTCTTCAGAACTGCTATCTGAAGTGATATCTTCCACCAATCCTGTCAAATTTCTATAGAAGTCGCATGGCTACATAACATACCTCGTTGCCAGATCTATTACATCTGTTAACACAAATGGTTTGTTTGGTATAGATTCATCATATAATAGATTAGAAAGTATTTTTATGGGGAGTTATTTTTGGGCCTGTTTCTATTGCGAAGATAGATTCATCAACACTAAAATGTTTTATACCGAATTTGAAATAATCGGAATTAAGTGGCTGCTACACTCAAAAACTGTATACTTTGTGAAGATGACCTCAGGCCGTTCTATATTAGTAATGACAAATGGTCTTTCACGGAATGGAAGTTTTTTGAGTATCGGTTTACAAGGTTGAACTAAAAACTGGATAATGAAAATGATGCTAAATCTTTTAACATCTACTCTGTTTTACCAATATGTAGAGGAAGGAAAAGAACTGAAGGCTCTTGGTTTTATAACTGCAATTATCGGAAAATAAATACAAAGCATTCAAGGAAGTGCATATTTAAATGACGAAGAAATCAGGAATTAAAGGAAACAATTTCATGGAAAACTAATTTTGATGAATAACTGGGACTTGGAAGGATATGAATATGTAATCTCCCAATGATCTACCTACTTTTCTCCCTTTGGAAGTTATCTATCTTGTCTTTGGAAATTTATTCACACTTTACGGACACCCTGTATAATTAAATTCTATAAGCTGTTATGTTAAATATTATTTGTTAAAAATTTCCATATTGTATCCCTCATACTCCTTATAACTAGATTTTCTGAAGCCCAGTATAAATCAATCCCCAATCAAAGCTGTCACTGTTTGCACGACTTTCTATTAAAAACTGATTTGTAATTTTCTGCTGAAGTAGAAACACGCGCTAATAACTGTAGTGCCAAAATGTTGAAATGAAATGAAAGGCTCCCTTGTACCCCTCCTATTAAAATCCACACTCTTAAGAAAGTCATAAGGGCTGCCAGGAAAGTATCAAACTCTTTTTGGGCAAATAATGAAATACTTCCCCACGAAATGACTCTGCGGGTTACAAATATATGAAATTTATAAAGTACCTATCAAGTGGAATCCCATGGACTGGTTTTGGAGAGAAGACGACGGGTAAATTCTGAAGTAGGATGAATTGCATGAAACATTCGCATATATACACATATATACGTAAGTATATTTCGAGTAATGATTTGTAAAGGGCACTCGAAAGCATTAAAATCAAATGAAAAGATTTAGTGTGGTACTTAATATCGTTCTACTATAGGATATGAATTCGCGATCCATTTGGAGAGAGACTTTATAACCGGCGACAACGACATTGCAGTGGTATGGCAGTGTGGTAGCAGTCCTGAGAATGAACTTTTTGTGTGGCAGCGAAAAGTCTTTGAGGGATGAGGACGTCCTTCAATTCTGCAATGACTGAATGGTGGTATAATTTTTAAGTCTTTGATTAAACTAAGCCCAATGATGAGGATCACAACTGATGAATAGCTCAGGGAATGAAGCATGCCCAACTCAATGAACGAAACCACAAGGATGATGAGCGACATACCATAAGTACAAGAGATTTTCTATTCATTATACCAGCATTCATTGCGATTTTCTCAAGTGTCACATCATTTAATTTTTGAAATAGATTGAATTTCTTTGTCTATTTAAAAGTTGATTCGCCGTGTATGATGAATGTGACATTATTTAAACCATTTTAAATAGATATATTTATTTCCAAGTAGTGAATTTAAACATTGCAAAATATAACCGTGTTTTCTGAGCCAAGCAGTTGTTAAATCACGAAAGAAACAGCACTGAGATTTGAGAGCCATATGTTTATATTTTTAAGTCTTTCGTTATTTAAAACAAATCTGTTTTTTTCTCGGTGAAATATCAGGTGGAGTTTATGAGTTTTTTGTTGCCCACATTTGTTGAATTGCTGCTACCTTATATTATTTCTCCTGTCGCTTATTTTCATGTGTTTGTTTTTCCTTAAGTAGTTTTAAATATTCCAACGTCATACCTATTCCAAGCATTTTTTCTATCATCTTATTTCTATTCTTCCCGTTATATCGAAAGTAATTGAAAAAATTATTTCTCTGCAGATAAAAAGTTATCTTTTCTGGAATGGTCCTTACAAGCAGTATTACTGCTTTATTGAAAATAATGAATGACATTTATTGCGCTATAATATTTACTAATGTCATTGTTATACTTTTCAAAAGCATTCGGTTCTGCTTAGCACGGATAGGGCTGCCATCTGTAAAATAATTAAATAAGGACAACGACTTCGAAAGCCCCGGATTTTTTATCTTGAAACCCGGACATTTTCGCCAGATAATTTTCTTATTTTACTTACTAATAAAATAGGTTCAAATTATTATATAATGTCTTCCCGTATTTATTTATTATAAAATTCGTCAGTTTACAAAAAGCAGTAAAATAAAACGATGACAATGAACTAAATTGAATCTCTCTTCAATTTAGAAAAATATATCTTAAAACGTATAAAAAGCTAGAATTAGTATAAGACCAATTCTTATGTAACTCTAGATGAATACCCGTAGGTAATTACGTATAGTCGCCTCTCTGTACAAGTTTGATTATTGAAGTGGGTTTCGTATTTATTTCTAGAACAGCTCGTCGGACAGTAAAAATGTTTATAAACAATTTCATAGGGTTTCATATTCTGAAGAACTTTTCAGTACAACAAAAACCTCTAGGACAGATCATTTTCACAGTATACGTAAAAAACATTTATTTTTATATGGCAATACCAAGAAGGAGTTGCCCGATTTTGTCTATTTTTAAAATTTTATTTACTATTGCTATGAAAACTTCATGCGCCAACCGGACGGACAGACGGACGGACGGACATGCTAATATCAAAACAGTTTTCAATATTATGCGTGGTTCTCCAATCCATTTTGCCCTACCATCATTATTTCTATGGGTTACAAACGGAATGACAAACTAGGGTATACAAATATAGATTCAATTTCACTTCTGCAGAAATAAAATATTAAAGGGACTTTTTAGTCCCTGTTTTTACATGCACTTATTACATTTTGTACTTTTTAGTCTGCCATATAGGTCTCAAAATAGTTTCCTTGCTGAGTAAATGTGAAGCTACATGCGCGAGCCTTTAGCTTCCAGAACCACTTTCTCGGGCTCTGGCCAAGCGCCGGATGTATACTCTTTAGAAATGAAAAACACATCTAGCGACTCTTTTGATCTTCGGTCTCCCGTTGTGTATTTCAAACTAAACGGGTTTCCATTTTCGGTTTCCGTTCTCAGGTCTCCCAAGCTTACGAATTTTTCATCTCCAGGTCATCGGGAACTATATGTGGAGTTGTGGGTTGATAAAGTTTTTTTTATTTAATTTATTATAGGGAATAGAAAAAAATATATTAAGAATGCCTGTTGTAAAGCAAACAATTTATGGTAATAAAAATATGTTTTATGTCAATATGCATCTTTTCAATTTTTCTATAATAATTGTTCTTTAAATTAAAATACTAATAATGTTGTTAGTGAATTATTAAAGCCTGATATTTGGATAGTGATAACAAACCCATTACGGAAAAGAATTTGTTTCGTCAATGATTATTTTTGAAAAAAAAAATCATACAAATTTGATGTATTATCATTTATCTCATAAAATGTTTACACCAAGGCTACATTTTTTTTCAGTTTTTTTCACTTTTCGCATGATATAAAAATTGTAATAACTTTTGAGATAATTCTTTCTAACAATGTCTTTCTTGACAATGTGTCTAGATTCTTTTTTTCTTTTGATCTCCAGAGACAATAGTCTCTTTGCGGTGTAAACAATTTGGAGATTTTAGTTTCTGTAGAGCGGAGACTAGAAATCAAAGATTTCTCAACGTGTATCTCTACATTATGAATTTATAACAATCAATTACAATTCATTCTTTTATCCAGTGCTGCGAAATAACTGAAAACACTTTCGATTCGTTGGCATTATGAGTTGGTATCCAAAATACTGTACAATCTTGACGTTAAAAGCTTGTATGTTCGTTTAGAAATTGACTGAAAGTTTTTAAATTCACCCACTCATCTATGAATATTTTGCCATCAATTTTGATGTTATTATTATGTAAAAATAAAACCGTATTTTCAATTGCAGACCATGGAATATTCTCAGTTATATTACGAAAAATTATCCCGTAAAATTTATGAAATTGTTGTAAAGATTATACACTTCTACTACTCTTGGAACACCATGTTGAGTAAGAGTCGAATCAGTCTATCTGTCGGCAATATCAGGTAAACCATACACGTGAAAAGTAAATTTTGATTTAATGTTTTCGAAAATTTTAAAACACGGACGGTATAGGAAATCGCGTTCGGACGCTTCCCGGATGCCCCCAAACTAGGACAAATCCGGGGAAACCTAGACGGATGGCAGCCCTAATGACGGAGTATTCTATCCACAATTGATTACGAACCTCCAATTCAGCTTGCAAGCAGTGGCTATTGGCACTCTTATTTTAAGTATTTTAAGTCAGTAAATTGCAAAGATTCGCAGGACTCAATTTTGGGTCCCTTATTTTTCGATATTGGTGAGCGCGATATATTTCATTACTTTGACAACAGTCACTTACATCTTTATGCTGATAATTGCTATCCCTAGGATTCATTAAAGTTTGAGTAGTCTGCCTTAATCAGGACTTTGAGTGTATAAATCAATGATAAAAAAATTCACTTATACCCTGAAAAATCTACATACATTGTAATATGTAAAATATTGTTAATTTTTCTCCTGTTAGGCTTAATGGGATATACATTGCGTTTGTTGAGATGGCTATGAATCTGGATTTGCTTTTAATAGAAATCTAACGTAGGATGATCATTTCAGATTACTAGGAGGGTACTCGACAGTGCTCACTGTAGTTATCTAATTGCTTTATCATGTATGGATGCGAGGTTCTGAGTAGATAAGATTCAAAGTCATTTTATAGGCTCAACATTGCTTTTAATTCAGTCGTAAGATATGCATACAGTCGTCGTAGATATGATAATATTACTCGCTATCTCCAGCATATTTTTAGCTATTGCCTACCACTTTTTCGTAAATTTCTTGTTATTATCTTAAGTAATTAAAACTGAAACACCTACATATTTACATTACTGCCTGTAATTTAGTAGATTGACTAAAACGATAACATTTATTATACCCAGAGCTATTTCTTTCACTTAAAGTCGCCAGTTTTCTGTCCATACTATTAGCGTCTGGAATATCTTATCAATTTCCTTAAAAAAATCCTTGGGGGCTGTCACTCTTAGTTATTTTAAACACCTGCTTTTAACTTATATGAAATCGAATACTTCCATGTTTAATTAAGTAATGAATGTCTAATTGAATGAATTTGAGCACTTTACTTCGCTTTTGATAGTCTAGAAGTGGCAATTTAAGGACTATAATAACATATTTCTCTCTTATATTTTTTTCTATAATTCATACATATATATATATTTATTTATTTAGCTAAATTTATAATATTGTTACGAGCGTGGCCTTAGTTCGTTATTTAAAACACAATATTTCAGATATAATTCAAAAGTTCTTTCTTTATTTAACTTTACTGTTTACTCTCACAAATTCATAAATAATAATTAACAAATTAACTCTTTATAGTTATCGCTAGTACTGTACTTCTAATTATCGCAATCCAAATAGTTTACTTCGTTCACTTTACTGTCTGAAATAATTCTCGCCTCCTGATATGAGAAGCGCCGTATTTATACTCTACGAATTATCCTAGAACTTTCCTGAATATTCCGTTCTCCGAACCCATAGTTTACTAAGTTGTCACTAACCTAAAGTTGTTTCCATTTCCAACAAATGTCGCCTGTGTTACTTTGTGGCACGTAACACTGCCCCTTCTTAAAATTTGTTCGTCCCGAACAGCAGATGGTCCACGGTCTTGATGCCCTCCATATTGACCCAAGCGATCGAGATGAACGATTTTTCTTTTGCATCTTGTACCGCGCTGATTCTTGTATGGCATGTTATTAATTTTAGTTTTAACTGCACATGGTCCCTTCCACTGTTGTGATAACTTTGGAGAACGTCTCGTGGCCTCGTGCACATCAGCTAATCATTGTCTGAGCTTTGTTACGTAGTCTTCTGGTAACTTTTGTTTGCCGTTGGGTATACCAAACTTGAGGTCGCTAGGTATGCGCATTTCCTTTCCGAATATGACCATAGATGGGTTTTGTCTGGTCATATTGTAAACAGCTGATATATAAGCCATTAGAAATATAGGAATATATCGAACCCAATCGCGTTGATTATAGTGAAGACTTTCCTGAGATGTTCGATTAATGTTCTGTTGAAACACTCTTCCATGCTTTGATTTTTCTTTCGTCTCTTATCTGTGATTCCTTTGTCCTCAAATTTCTTGCCCTTTTGATTGCCATTGTCATCCTTGTCATTGCCGCCTTTGCGCTTCTTATTATCATCATCGTCAGAACCTTTGTCTTTACCTTTTCCGACCATCATTATACCCTTATCATCGACATTATCAGCATCTTTAGACCCTTTACTTTTCGTATTTTTCTTTCTTTCATTGTCCTCGCTCTTGGATTTCTTTCCTTTCTTCTTTTTATTTTTGTCACCGTAATCATCATCGTCTTTGGATTTCTTTCCTTTCTTCTTTCGACTTTCGTTACCATCATCGTAGTCATCGTCATCTTTTTCTTCTATCCGGCCGCAATGTTTCCATTCAGGATTGCATGGACGTTGTGAAAAAGCTTCTGCATTTCCGTGGATACGTCCTTTGCGGTATGGGATTTCAAAGTCATGAGGTTGCAGTCTAGTCTCTCCACGGAAAGCTTGCTCTCTTGCTCACCATCTTCTCCCTTCTTCTTCTGTTGCTTGCATTCGTCCTCGTTTCCTACAGTCGTTTTGCAGGTGTCCCAGTCTACCACATTTCCAGCATCGAATGACACCACGCGAAGGAGTGGTCTCTGATGACGGTATTTTGCTGTGAGTCTGCTGCCCAGCTCGATATCTTTGCCCAGCTCAATATCTCTGCCCTTTTTCTAGCGCTTCCATTTGTCGGTGTTTTCTGCAGTCCCTTTGGAGGTGTCCGGGTATATTACAATTCCAGCATCGAAGAATACCACGTGACGGAGTCTTCTCTAATGATTGCATTCTGTTGCAAGTACATTCCTCCACCGAAATTTCTCTCACTCGTACTGCACTCCGAGAAGTTTGTCTAGCAGATTCATTAGCATAGGCTAGCGCTTCTGCTGTTGACTTCTTTCCTGCTAGCCTTAGTGTTTGTTGTAAATTTTGATCTGCAATAGCATTAACAAATGCTTCTGTTGCCACTTCATTAAGGAATTATGCATTGACGCTAGAGTATGAAAGATAAGCTAATCTTTCCACATCAGCCTGCAGTTGTTGTAGTGATTCGCCATGCTTCTGAATCCTGTTGCGTAACTGCAAGTGATATACTTGCCGCATGTGTTTATCTCCATAACGTAATTCTATCGCCTGTACTAATGGAGTGTAATCACGTTGCCTGTCAATCGATATAGTTTGTAATAGCTCTGACGCAGGACCTCGAAGTGCTAATACCAGAGCTGTAGCTTTGTCTGCATCATTCCATCCATTTACTTTGGAAGCTGCCTCGAATTGTCTCTTGAAAATATGCCACGAATTCTGTCCATCAAATATTGGAGGTTTCATTCTGCCTGCACCGGATATTTCAGTTCCTTCATGCCGAGGTTGTCTATGCTTCATCTTCTCCAAATCTGCTTTAAATTTGTCAAGCTTCTCGGTAACATTTTGTTGTACTTCCGACACTTGTTGTTGAACTTCTAGCACTTCCTGCTGGATTCCTTCAATTTTCACATTTTGTTCATCTAATGAATTTTTAAGAAAATTCTTCTGTTCCTCCAAACAGGTTTCTAGACAATTCTGCAAAGAACTCTTTTGTTCATCCCAACGGGCTTCCGGAGAACTCTTTTGTTCTTCTAAACATGCTTGCAGAGAATTTTTATGATCCTCATTAGCTTTCTTCTGCTCATCCAAACGGGCTTCCAGAGAATTCTTTTGTTCCTGGAGAGAATTCTTTTGTTCCTGGAGAGAATTCTTTTGTTCCTGGAGAGAATTCTTTTGTTCATCAAAACGGGCTTCCATTTTGCTCATTAAAGTGCTTAAAAGCTGTTCTATGTTCATCGCAGGCTCTTCTTCAGCTTCAGGCTCTTCTTCGAAAACAAATGTCTCAGGATTCTTTTCTTCCTCTATCAAAGCTTGTCTAAGTCGCTTCACTAGAACATTCTTTAGACCTGTCGTTTGCAATGACCGCTTCCCCAACTCCACTTTCAATTCCTGTATGCGAAGCTCATCTAGTTTGCGTCCCATTACCTTTGATACTTCACTCACAGTTTAATATAAAATTATCTTTCGAAATTTTTACACACGATTTCACGCAATTAATCACTCTTTGAATTTCAAAGTCAAATGCTACCACTTTATTTCGCGATTTTATTTTACTTCTGACACCAGTTGTTACGAGCGTGGCCTTAGTTCGTTATTTAAAACACAATATTTCAGATATAATTCAAAAGTTCTTTCTTTATTTAACTTTACTGTTTACTCTCACAAATTCATAAATAATAATTAACAAATTAACTCTTTATAGTTATCGCTAGTACTGTACTTATAATTATCGCAATCCAAATAGTTTACTTCGTTCACTTCACTGTCTGAAATAATACTCGCCTCGTGATGTGAGAAGCGCCGTATTTATACTCTACGAATTATCCTAGAACTTTCCAGAATATTCCGTTCTCCGAACCCATAGTTTACTAGGATGTCACTAACCTAAAGTTGTTTCCATTTCCAACAGATCTCGCTTGTGTCACTTTGTGGCACGTAACAATATCAAACTTGTGCCACTAAAAGATTTTATATCTTAATCAAAAATTCAATTAATATTCAAGAATTGAATTGAATTAAAACAAGTAAAAAAGCTAGAATTGATCTAAGACCAATTCTTATGATACCCTAGATGAATGGCCGTATAAAATTGTGTATGGTCACCGATTTATGCAGTTTAATTTTTGAAGTGGTTTTTTGCATATATTTTTAGAACGGTTCGTCGAAGAGAAACAATTATTATAACCAATTTTATAGGATTGATTTCGTATTCTGAAGAAGTTTTGAGTATAATAACAATGTCTAGGACTGATTGTTTTCACAGTATATGTAAAAAACCTAAAATCTTATATGGCACCACAAAGAAGCGGTTGCCTGATTTATTTCATTTTTGAAATTTTACTTGCTATTACCATAAAAACTCCACGTACCAAATTTCAGCTCTCTACGTCCACGCGTTCTCAGGCAGTGTCCACATATGTAGTGAAACACGACATTTTTATGGCACCACACGAAGGAGTTGCCCGATTTGTCTTAATTTCGAACTTAATTTTACTTTTTTTTTAAAAGCGCGTGTAAAAAGTTTCAGCTCTCTAAGTATCCGCGTTCTCGAGTTATTGTGCTAACAGGCGGACAGACGGGCGGACAGACGAACGGACATGCAAAAATCAAAATAACTTTTAATATTATGAATGGGTGTCCAATCCATTTTGCTCTACCATCATTATTTCGAGGTGTTACAAACGGAATGACAAACTTAGTGTACCCTACAGATTTCATCTAGAGTATAACGATAGGACTAAAGCTAGAATTGGCTTAAGATTATTTTTCCGAAACCCTAGATGAATACCTGAACCGTATGTACATTGGTATGGTCACCCCTCTGTGCAAGTTAGATACTTAAAATGTTTTTCGTATCTCTTTGAAGAACAGTAAAAATGACTATAACCAATTTCATTATTCTGAAGAAATTTTCAGTACAATAAAAACGTTAAGGACTGATCGTGTTCACAATATACATAAAAAATTTTAATTAATCTATAGGGTATACTAAGTTTGTCATTCCATTTGTAACACCTCGAAATAATGATGGTAGAGCAAAATGGATTGGACACCCACGCATAATATTAAAAGTTATTTTGATTTTTGCATGTCCGTCCGTCCGTCCGTGAGCACGATAACTCGAGACCGCGTATACTTAGAGAGCTGAAACTTTTTACACGCGCTTTTAAAAAAAAAGTAAAATTAAGTTCGAAAATGAGACAAATCGGGCAACTCCTTCGTGGGGTTGCCATACAAAAATTTCGTTTTCCGCTATATATTTGGATACTATCTGAGAACGCGTTGACGTAGTGAGCTGAAATTTGGTACATGGTATTTTCATTGTACTAGCAATTAACATTTGAAAAATGGAGTAATTCGGGCAACTTCTTCTTGGTGTTGCCATATAAAAATTTAGGTCTTTTACGTATACTTTGCGAACGATCAGTCCACGACAATTTTATTGCAGTAAAAACTTCTTCAGAATACAAAATCCTATAAAATTGGTTATAATAATCTTTTCTGTCCGACAAACCGTTCTAAAAATATATGCAAAAACCACTTCAAAAATTAAACTTGCACAGAAGGGTGACAATACGAAATTTCATAAGGGCATTCATATAGGGTATGATAAGAATTGGTGCTAGACTAATTCTAGCTTTTTTACTTGTTTTAAAAAAGGCCCGTGTACAAAATGTGAGCTATCCACGTCGCCGCGTTCTCAGACAGTTTCCATTTTTGAAGTCATATATTTA
Organism: Dioctria linearis; assembly: GCA_963930735.1. Lineage (NCBI taxonomy): Eukaryota > Metazoa > Arthropoda > Insecta > Diptera > Asilidae > Dioctria > Dioctria linearis. The sequence goes on along the minus strand of OZ005740.1, from coordinate 266,194,440 downwards.
CTAATATTATAAAAACACCATGCGCCAAATTTTAGCTCCCTACGTGTTCTCAGGTAGTTCCCAAATATACGGTTAAAAGCGAAATTTTTTATGGCAATCCTACGAAAGATTTGCCCGATTTGTCTAATTTTTAATTTACATTTTTTTTAAAAACCGCTGTGTACAAAACTTGAGCTCTCCACGTCGACGTATAGTCAAAAACCAAAAAGGGGTTGCCAGTTCCAATTTTTGTTTCCCCAAAAACAGACTTTTACAAATGTATAAAAAAAAATTGGACAAATCGGTCCAGCCATTCAATAGTGATGCGGTTACCAATTTTTTTACTGGCATGTCCCAACTCAACGCATGCAGGGTCACATGAACACTGTAGATAGCAGTTCGGTCGCACATAATTCTCACTGATCTGCATAATATGAACCACTGACACTACAGAAATTGTAACATTAGCATGGGATCACTGTTCTATAGTTGTCTCTTTTTGGTTTAACTACTTTAATCCGCTAAGCTTCTAATAATAAGTTCTATACGAAATCCACCATAATTCAGTCGATTTTTCAAATGAATATGCAGGGCGTCCCGTATATTGTCTGGCACCCATAGGCTGCCGATAGGACATGCTTAGACAAACAAAAAACTTTATGGGTGGGGGGAGGAAATTGTAACGGTTTCCGAGATAACGGGACTTTAAGATATTTGGGTATGTTTTTATAGATCACCATGTAACTTTTGAACGTTACAGCTTATGATGATGATTTGAACTTTGGTCGATAGATAATCGTTGGATCTTTCCAATGATCTATAAAATTTTTCCCTCACCCTTTTCATTTGAAGTTATGGCTCAACAAAGTTAAAATTTTTAGTCGTTTTTTTTTTATATAACTATTGTTTTTATCAAAAAACACGTCATCAATACCAATTTTTCATATTGAATTTAAAAAGCCCAAGAGCTTAGCTTTAAGATGACCTATCACACTGTGTACCGAAAATGTAAGCCTTTGTGCGTTTTTTGCACTTTTTCTTAAGCATCTCCAGCGAAAACGGCTGAAAAAGGTCATTTCCAAAAGATAATTGCCTACTATATGGCACTTCTGCTCATCATTCAGATGTTGTTTCTATCGTTGACGAAGACGTCGATATTTTAGTTCTGCTGATAGTATTAAGCTTGCTTCCCATGGCGCTTGGTTTCATGACTAGCGTTAGTCCGCGTCGCACATTTGAAGTTACCGACTCGAACCAGACTGTGTTTACATGCGGTTAGCGAATGTGAACTAACATTATCTCTCTTAAACCAAGGAAAACGAATTTTTTTCGTGTATCCAAAAAAAAGAAGAGGACTCAATGCCCAACCAGAAGACATCGCAGATGCTAGAGCAGAAGATATGGCTGGAGGAATGGTGCGTTGAAGTGCTCTGTATGCGGATTCTGAAATGCTGAGTCATGCTAGAATACACGAGAGGTCATCATCGAAAGCGACGACGAAGATGAGGTAATGGCATGGCTGGAAGTGCTGATTCTCAGTGCGGAAAATGGGTTAAAGGATAACACTAACGAAGACGATTATGAAGCAACATCAACCGACTCGGATCATCAAAAAGAAAGGAATATGTAATAGAAACATACTCGTGTCGGTGGACATAACTTACGGAACACGAGCCGTTCTCGATATAAAAAAAAGAACATCTGTAGATTAGGCCTACTGGGGCCGGATTCACTAACTCGGAGAATTGTGGAGTTGTGGAGATGAGAGTTCTTTTGCCACTTAACTCTCCACTCGGAATTCTATAACTCGTGGAATTTGTATTGAGATTTATCAAACTCTCTATTCAACTCGGCAAAACTCTCGGCTGTGTTAGTTGTGGAGAACAAGGTAAAGGTGATTAATTACGTTAACGCCTACCAGGGGAGGACCTTGCCATGCAAGGCACTCTGTCAAGACCGTCCGTACGTGACGAAGAGTCACATCCTGCCCGAGGTGTTCTTGCACAGGCAGCTGGTGGGCATCCCCTGGGGTGCAGCTGGCTACCTGACTGAATACGGCGGATCTAGAGAGGAAAACTCGATAAAACCCGCAATCCCAGGTGTAAACAATCGTGCCTATGGGATGAATGGCACTGCGTGAGTGTGTCTTATAACGATGGACTCCGGATACCAGGCGACCTCCGGTTTCAAGCTTGGCCTTATCTCAGCATGCCGGCTCTGCTGAGATGGACCAACCTTTCCGAGCATACTCGTGGGACCAAAATTGATAAGCCCGTTTTTTCTGAGGGAGGTGCACCTCTAAATGTACCAAAAACCCAATCCGGGGCTCTTATCGAACCCGAAAATTTCCAGGTCATTACAAGTCCTTCATCTGACGGCGATGCGATGGATACACTCCCCCTAGACGAGGAGGATCTCCTTAGATCACCAGACCATAGCCAACAGGACAGCGGGAATACTGAAGTTCCCACATCCAAAGAGCGCAAGCCAAAGCTCAGTGGCGCGGCCAAAAAAAGGTTTAAATGGCTTTTAAAACATGGCCACACAGAGGCAGAGGCTAGAAGGATTGCTGCACTTCAGATAGAACAGCGGAATGAGGAGAGTCTTAAAAAACGGACTCGCTCTGACGACTCTTCTCCTAAAGTGGAGCAACCTAGCGCTAAACGCAGCAAGGCAGCAACGGGGAATCCTTCAAAGAAGCACGTCTCCCAGCCTTTGCGTAAGCAGCCCTCCTATAAAGAGGTTGCAGAGAGCGTTCGGGTGGGTATTCTTCCCGTCGGTTATCCTGAGGTGGCACTCAACATGGATCAATTGAAGTCCGTACAGAGTGCTATATTGAGAGAGATCGCGGCTAGAAAACAAAGCCCCCTGAAGCCAAGATTCCTGGGCTCCACATTTAGACCAGGGTGGATGGTCCCCAACTGCGCCAATCAGGACACCGTGACGTGGCTAAAAGGTGTAGTTGGGGAGCTAAGACCCTGGGAAGGAGCCAACCTTGTCCTGGTCGAGGAAAGTGAAATTCCTCGCCCACAAGTTCTTGTGGGATACTTTCCCAACAGCGCTGAGGACCCTACGGACTTGATTCTCGACTACATCGAGGGTCAGAACGCGGGGTTAAAGGTGTCAGAGTGGATTGTGTTACGCAAGACACAAAAATCAAACGTAACAGAGCTAACCTTCTCCGTGGACCATACGTCCATGAAGGAGCTAAAAAAGGCTCATTACACAATTGGGTACAAGTTCGGCTCAGTCCGACTTAGGCCCAAGGGTGGGGCAGTAAAGACTGTGGCGGAGGCTGGGGATGGCCAAGGTCAAATTAAAACTCTGACTGATGAGCCTCAGCCATCGACATCAGGAACCAGCAGGCCTAAACTTTCTGTCAAGGCTAAGGCTGGCCCCGGTAAAGCAGTCGGAACTGCAGAGGCTAAGCCGGGGACTTCCGCAAAGAAGTCCGAAGGTACTAAGAAGAAGCCTCCTCCTGCCCGTGCGAAGCAGGGCAAAAAAGGAAATCCGAAAGGATCTCCTATCAAGGCTGCTAGTGGCCATAAAAAGCCATCCTAGTCATGACTAATCATCATCTAAGTTGCCTCCAGATAAATCTCCATCATGCCAAAGCGGCATCAGACGTGCTTAGCAGGAGATTTGTCTCGGAGAAACTTATTCTGGCGCTCATACAGGAGCCCTGGGTACATCAAGGCCGCATTAAAGTACTTCCCACAAAATCATGTAAGTTAATTTATAGTGATGAGCAAGAATATCCCAGGGCAGCATTGCTGCTCAACACTAATCTACATTTTATTCCTCTTTCGCAGTTCATTTCGAGGGACGTAGTTGCAGTAGCTCTCGAGGTACCAACTCCGGAAGGTAGTCACGAGGTAGTAGTGACCTCAGTCTATTTTCCTGGAGATGCGGATACACTACCACCTACAGAGCTAAAAAGACTCATCAGCTACTGCAAACGAAGAGGAAAGCAATTTATCGTTGGATGCGATGCGAACGCACATCACACACTATGGGGCAGCACGGATACCAACATCAGGGGTGAGTACCTCCACGATTTTATAATATCTAATAATTTAGAGATACTAAATCGAGGTAATAAGCCAACCTTTATGAACACTATCAGACAAGAGGTCCTGGACCTAACACTTGCCAGTATGTTCATAAGCACAAAAATAAGCAGGTCACATATATCGAACGAGATTTCCATGTCCGATCACAGACATATCAGGTTCGATATAGAAGCCGCACTTTACTCAAGTATAGAGTACCGAATCCCTAAATTAACTAACTGGAAACTCTATCGACAACATCTTAAGGCTGTAGTTAACTCTCCCGGTAGTAGCATTAGCACAACGGAGGAGTTGGACTCAGCCACTACGCAGCTACAAACGGCTGTACTGACTTCATTCGAACACAGCTGCCCTCTGAAGCAAAAGACTTGTAATCGGCAGGTACCTTGGTGAAATAGGGAACTCAGTTTGAAAAGAAAAGAAGTCAGAAAACTATTTAACAGAGCCAAGCTCTCTGGTACCTGGGGAGAATATAAAAAGGCTCTAACGGAATATAACATAGAATTAAGAAGATCTAAAAGAAGAACCTGGCGGACCTTCTGCGATGGCATAGATCAACTGCCCGCAGCTACCAGGCTCCATAAGGTACTTTCGAAGGATCACACGAATGGTATATGCTCACTTCAAAAAGAAGATGGGAACTATACCGAGAGTTGTGAGGAAACAGTCAGGCTCTTATTAGAAACTCACTTCCCCGACTCTACCAGTCCCGTTCAAGGAATAGTAGCTCCAGACCCAATCGAGGTGGGCAATTACAGGGTCTCTAACAGGAGTAAGAGCCTTGCGGGAAGAATCTTCACTCCTAACAAGGTATGATGGGCCGTTGGTACGTTTAAACCCTTTAAATCTGCTGGAGGGGACGGCATCTTTCCTGCCTTACTACAGCAAGGGGTTGAAGAAATACTTGTTCCACTACAAAACATTTTTCGAGCCAGTTACGCTCTGGGGTATATTCCCCAATGCTGGAGAGACGTCAGGGTGGTATTTATACCCAAAGCAGGAAAAAGAGCTAGCTCTCTAGCCAAATCGTTCCGACCCATTAGTCTCTCGTCATTTTTACTTAAATCCATGGAAAAAATCCTAGACCTACATATTCGAAGTGAAGTTTTGATTAAATCACAACTTCATTCTAAGCAAAACTTTAAGCTGTACTATCGGAGCCAGCTCTTTCTAATTTTGTTACCAACTTCATAGGATTTGCTCTGTACTTTCTTAATGCCAGAACAATATGAATCAAGTTGCCTTTCGACCAACGTAAGGAGAACATTTGAATCTTTGACAGCATGAATAGTATTAAAACTCAATATTGTATTCTTACGCACAATAAATATATACATACGTATAACTTTGAGTTTGCTCAGCATTACTTTAAATTTGTTCGCACTTATATTTTTCATGGTGCCGAAACCCGGGACTGAACCGAGAGAACAAGCATAGAATAGTTGCTGTAAAAGGAAACGTGTTCCATTGAATTGGATTAGAACGCAGACTTTAAGTATGGATATACAGTATCGCGCAACCATACGGGGCCAAGTTACAAAATTGGTTAAAAGCATCGAGGACTATTTGCAGAAACTTCCCCAGTCAGTAGCGGCAACGGAGAAGATTCTAGAGGATTTAGAAATTTTCCTCTTTAAGATTCAGAGCTTTCAAGCTTCTCTTAGATCAGCAGATTCAGCAATAAGAGAAAATATCGAGGAAAGCAAATACACAAACGAATGTAATACTATAATTGAATACGATGATAAAATCTTCGAAGCAGTCGCTCGCCTCCAACACCACATTAACGCTCAACGTAAGCGTCTTAATACTGTGACTTCAACTTCTACAAATTCAGATTTAACGAACGGAAGTAACAGTTCTAGCATGGTGTCAACGAATCTGAAAAGACTGCAACTAAAAACCTTCAACGGCAACTTTGATCAATGGATTCCATTTTGGGAGCAGTTTAAACGGGCTGTGCATCTTAACGCGGACCTTGATGGAGCTACTAAATTCAGTTATTTACAGGCACAATTAATTGGCAAAGCAGCCGACTCTATCTCGGGGCTCACAGCTTCGGAATTATGCTACAACGAGGCTATAGAACTACTTAACGAGGAATACGGTAACTCTGACCGTCTCATCGACAAGTATATTGGACAACTTATGTCTACTCCAGCAATACGTTCAAAGAATGATGCTATTGGCATGCGTAAATTGTATAACTCCGTCACTGCAACAATGAGGTCATTATATTCTCTGAACGTTTTTCCTTCACAATATAATATAATTCTAAAATCATTAATTATTCGTGCTCTCCCAAGTGAAGTCCGAGCTGAATTCTATCGCATAGAGCATTTTATGGATGAGGAGTGCACTTCGCCACCCATCACCAACAATCGTACAATGCAATCGACTGCCCTGGAGACTACTACTACTAACGCAATACAGTGTGACGCGCAAATCAAAAGGATCATGTCGTTTCTAAAGCGCGAAGTTGAAGCGTTGGAGAAGGCTATGGTCACTATGTGTGACAAACTGAGTGATGTTTCACATCACAATATACTGAATCGAACCGCAACGGGTTTGTTTACTGCTTCGAAGATAAATAATTGTTTCTTTTGCAGTTCCAAGGCGCATGCTACCGCTGAATGTGATTCCAAGCATCTAACACTCAAGCAACGGAAAGAAAAGTTGAGGGATAATCGAAGATGTTTTCGATGTACGCAACCAAAGCACTCGTCGAAATATTGCAAGAGCAAGTCAATAAAATGTAGACAGTGCAATGGACGCCACGTGACCTCAATGTGTGACCCTACATTTTCAAGTAAACCAAATCATGGTAGTGGAATTACTGCAACGTACTCGAATCGCCCGAGTGTAAATGATAGTGTATTACAAAATAATTCAGTGAGTCTGACTTCTTTTAATCGAGAGAACATTTTTTTGCAAACGGCGTGTGCTTTTGCCTATCATGACGCAAATAATCAGAAATATATTCGAGCGATATTGGACAGTGCTAGTCAGCGTACCTTTATACGTGAGGACGTTTCAAAGGTACTCAATTTACCAGTGGTTGGTTTAGTATCAATGAGTATTCTACCTTTCGGCACGGGAGAAATTACTGAAAGAAGATTATATCGTTGCGTCGAGGTAAAATTACGAAGCCATTTTAGTGAAGAATGCCTAATAATAAAGGCGATTGAAGTTCCACAGATTTGTATGGACGTTTTGGCTGCTCCAGATATTAATCATCCTAAGCTAAAGGAATTTATTTTGGCAGATGCTCCAGTGCCTGGTATAACTTTGATCGATGGCATATGTCTTCTTATTGGAGCTGATTATTATTGGAGTATTGTCACAGGACAGCGGGAAATGGTCACTGATAGATTAGCTCTTGTTGCAACTGAATTTGGGTGGACGCTACACGGACCTTCAGCATCAAACAAAAGTTCTGAGGAATCAGGTATGGCTCTCTTCATTAACTCTGTAGACGTAGAGAATTTTTGGAAGCTGGAGGCAATTGGAATTTTTAACGAGAATAAATTCACAAGTCATTTTACCGAGAAGTTTTTGGAGGAAAATGTAACAGGAACCGGGAAACGTTTTGAAGTTAAACTTCCTTGGAAGGCTAACGATTTTAAAATTAACGATAATTATTTTGGTGCTTTAGTACGATTAAAATCTTTAACGCAACGCTTATTGAAGGATACCCCCAAATTAATTGAGTACGATGCACTTATTTGGGACATGATTAATTCCGGTATAGTAGAACCTGCCAGCAATGAAGTGGGTATTACACATTATTTGCCTCATAGGGCAGTTTACAGAGATGAAAAATCAACGACAAAAGTGAGAATTGTTTTTGATGCCTCCGCTCATTTGCCAGGTCATAAATCTTTAAACGATCATCTGTGCCAAGGTCCTAATTTACTACCGGACCTTCTCAGCATTCTTATAAATTTCCGAGTTGGTCAAGTCGGAATTGTTGCAGACATAGAAAAGGCCTTCCTTCAAATAAGCCTAGCTGACAGTGACCGAAACTCTCACCGATTTCTGTGGTACGGGAAACCATTGGTACCAGGAAGAAATCTTCCTCCAATAAAAGCTTACCGAATGACTCGTGTAACATTCGGCGTAAATTGTAGCCCTTTTTTGCTCAATGCTGTTATTACGAAGCATCTAAAAAATTGTCAAGAACGTTATGCAACAACTTGTGAGGTACTATCCAAGCAATTTTATGTAGATGATTTAGTAACCAGCCTGCAAGATGCAAATGCAGCTCAAGGTTTATACAATGAAGCCAAGCTCATTATGTCAGAGATTTCCATGAATTTACGCAAATGGAACTCGAATAGCGATGAATTGCGAGAACTTTTCAACAAAAGGTGTGATAATGGATATGTGGACGATATCCAGAAAGTTCTTGGGATCACATGGTGTACGATAACTGACGAAATAAAAATCGATTTCTCATCTATAAAAGCATTCGTGTTGAAGTCTTTCAACGGGACAAAACGTAGCGTTTTACAAGCACTATCCAGGATATATGATCCTTTAGGGATTCTCGGACCTTTCACCTTAAGAGTAAAAATTTTAATGCAATCCATATGGAAACTCAAACCCGGATGGGACGATATTTTACCAAACGACATTTTAGCAGAATGGGAAGGATGGCGCTCTGAGGTAACGGATTTAGAAGACTTTTCCATTCAACGATGTGCGCTAAATCCAATTACTACCGACAACGTCGAAGATATTGAGCTTCATGTATTTGCGGATGCTAGCCCTAAGGCATTTGGAGCTGTGGCATATGTTAGGCACAGGAAGAAGAATGGAGAATTCTCAGTGAACTTATTGGTATCTAAAAATCGGATAGCACCTCTGAACGCTAATAATGGAAATGAGCTCTCATTGCCTAAGTTGTAACTCACAGCAGCGCTAATAGCCACGCGTCTTAAAGCATTCATAGAAGGAAATACCGAATTTAAATTCCATACCACTTATTTATGGTCTGACTCTTGTATAGCTCTCTGCTGGATTCGCGGATTCCTTCATAAGAAATAGCAACAATACGTCGATAACAGGGTCGACGAAATACTTCGATTTTCTACAAAATCTCAATGGTTACATTGCCCTGGGAACGAGAACCCAGCCGACTTTATAACGAGAGGCATCCACGCTAAAGCTTTAGTGTATTCAGAGCTTTGGAAATATGGACCATCTTGGTTGTCCGAATCTCAACACTGTTGGCCCCTGCAGACAACATTAGAATCATCTATTGTTAATATAGCTCTTTCGGTAAGTGTTTCAACGATCGAACTAGCATATGAGACTCCAATACTCTCCATCGAAAAATTTAGCAGCTTACATCGATTGCTGCGTATTACAGCATATATTTTCCGATTTATTCACAACGCTAAAAATCGGAATGGACAGCTTCAAGGTGACTTAAGTGCAGATGAGATAGAGCGAGCTCAAATTTATTGGATTCACATCGGACAATACCGATACTTCCCCAACGAAATTGCAATGCTTAAATCGGAGAAACTATTGGACAGTCACTCTAAGATTCTAAAACTAAATCCATTCTTAGATGAAAACGCTGTGTTGAGGCTTGGAGGTCGACTTCAGGAAATTAATGATGAGACGAATGTTGCACATCCGATAATATTATCGAAAAGCTCGTATCTGAGCTCACTACTTGCCCTGCAAGCTCATAAGGACACTCATCACGGTGGAACTAACGTTGTTCTTTCTCGATTAAGAAAACATTTTTGGATAATTCAAAGCAGAGTAATTGCAAAGAAGGCTGCTAAGGGATGCTACGCTTGCAGACGATTGTTTGGGAAACCGGCTTCGCAGCCTTTCGCGCCGCTACCACGTGATAGATTAACTTTGGTCAGGCCCTTTGATGTTACAGGAGTAGACTTTGCAGGCCCACTTTATGTCAAGCAAAGTCCCGATGGTCAGCCTATAAAGGTTTATCTGATGCTTTTCACATGTGCCTCTGTACGAGCTTTGCATTTAGAACTCGTACCTACTCTAACGACCGAGTCGTGCCTTTCGGCTATACGCCGTTTCATTGGACGACGAGGAGTTCCAAAAGTTATGTATTCGGATAACGCCAAGACATTCAAGCGCGTCGATTACGAAATAGAACAACTATACAAGCAGATAAACGCGAAACAAATAACGTCGTTCGCCTCACACTACGGTATAAGATGGAAATACATAGTTGAAAGGGCCCCATGGTGGGGGGGCTGGTGGGAGCGTCTAGTTCGAACTGTGAAAAATGCTTTAAAGGTTACAATCGGTCGAGCCAATTTGACATTTGAACAACTTGAGACAGTGATTGTGGAGGTAGAAGCTACTGTAAATTCCCGGCCTCTAACGTATATATCGGATGATCCTCAGGATTTTCAGCCCTTAACACCTTCAAGTTTATTGCTAGGTCCAGCATCAACCTTGTTTCCACATTTACTTCCAGCAACAACGAGCATGAACAGAGGTAAGCTCAACCTCCTTTGGAAGCAACGTCAACAATTTGTGAATAGGTTCCAACAGAGATGGATAGTAGAATATCTTCATCAGTTGCGGTCTGCACATTACACTTCTGATTGTCCATCGACCAATTTAAAGCCAGGCAATGTTGTCATTGTCGCGAATGACAAATCCAGGCTGCTGTGGCAGTTGGGAATGATTTCGACGGTGTTTCAAGGACGCGATGGTAAGATACGCTCCTGTGAAATTAAGCTTTCGGATGGAAAAAAGCTTCGTAGACCAGTACAATTACTGTACCCACTCGAGGTACAAAACTGACATCGTCCATTTTCGGCGTGGGAGGATGTAGAAAACTTTAAGCTGTACTATCGGAGCCAGCTCTTTCTAATTTCGTTACCAACTTCATAGGATTTGCTCTGTACTTTCTTAATGCCAGAACAATATGAATCAAGTTGCCTTTCGACCAACGTAAGGAGAACATTTGAATCTTTGACAGCATGAATAGTATTAAAACTCAATATTGTATTCTTACGCACAATAAATATATACATACGTATAACTTTGAGTTTGCTCAGCATTACTTATTCGAAGTGAAGTTTTGATTAAATCACCACTTCATTCTAAGCAATTCGCTTATCAAGCAGGCAAGTCTACCGAGACTGCCATCCACACTTTGGTTAAAGACCTCGAAAAAGCTCTTGAAGCAAAAGAGGTGGCCTTATGTGCATTTGCAGACATAGAAGGTGCTTTTAATAACACCTCCTTCGAAGCAATTAAATCAGCTGCCGAGGACAAGGGCTTCGAGCCCCCCACGGTTAATTGGATAGACTCCATGCTTAGAAGCAGGAGGATAACTACTACTCTAGGAAACTGTTCAGTCACGATCACTGCAGCTAAAGGCTGCCCACAAGGAGGAGTTCTCTCTCCACTCCTATGGTCGGTCGTGATTGATGATCTCTTAGAGAAGCTGACCAGTTCGGGTTTTACCATGCAAGGCTACGCGGATGACCTAGTAGTCACGATACGGGGCAAGCATGACCAAGTCATATCCGACCTCATGCAAAAAGCCCTTTCTAAAGTCCGCACTTGGTGCTTAACCAAAGGCCTCAGTGTAAACCCAAGCAAAACGGTTATCGTTCCGTTCACGAGAAGATCAAAGCTTTCACTAAAGGCTCATCTTCTCGATAACACGGAATTGATATTTTCAGAAGAAGTCAAATATCTGGGGGTCACCTTAGATAAGAAACTTTCCTGGAATTCGCATCTGTCTAGAGTGACGGAAAGAGCGATAGGATCTCTCTACACGTGCCGTCGCTTCATTGGCAGAACATGGGGTCTGAAGCCAAAAATGATGTACTGGATGTACACCACGGTTGTTAGACCCATGGTGGCCAAAAACTAATGAAAAGAAGGCTGAGGCTCTGCTTCAAAAAACACAACGGCTTGCCTGTCTAGGAATAACTGGTGCCATGAGGACCTGTCCTACAGCAGCCATGGAAGCCTTACTAAACCTTCCACCCCTACATCTGCAGGTGAAAAAGGAAGCAATCTCCAGTGCTATTAGACTGCAAAAGGAGAAACAGTTAAAACCACGGAATCTGGTTGGTCATTTAAGTATCTTAAAACAGATACGCTTTGAGCAAATGACGACAATATCTGATATAATCACACCCAAGGTGGATTTTGTAAGACCATTCGATGTGGTTTTCGGAAACCGACAGCAATGGCGTTCCACTAAACCGTCCTTTCAACAAGGATCGATGGTGTGGTATACAGACGGTTCAAAAACGAACAGTGGAGTCGGACTGGGCGTATACGGCCCCAGATGCCATATATCAAAGGCTCTGGGCTCTACCCCTATCGTATTCCAGGCCGAGGTATTGGCCATAGAAGAATGCGCCAATACCTGCATTAAAAGGGCCATAAATGGCTCAACTATTAATATCCTCTCGGACAGTCAAGCTGCCTTCAAGGCCTTAAAGTCCTACACCATCAAGTCAGGGATAGTCTGGGAGTGTCTACAAACCCTAAAAGATTTATCAAGAGGAAACAAAGTTATCCTCATGTGGGTACCTGGACATGAGGGCCATAAAGGCAACGAAATTGCTGATGGCCTAGCCAAAAGAGGAGCGGAAACTCCCTTTGTCGGACCGGAGCCATTCTGTGGCACCTCAAAGTGTTACCTCAAAGCTGCCCTAAATAACTGGGAGAACAAACAAAAATCCCTATACTGGGAAAGGCTACAAGGACTTCGTCAGGCAAAAAAGTTTATCGACACCTCTGGAGGAAAAACAAAAGGACTATTACTCCTCAAGAAAACAGAGCTCAAAATAATTACAGAACTCTTCTCATGCCATTGCCCCTTGAGGTATCACCTTAACAAGATGGGCTTGGCTGAGACTTCGTCCTGCCGCTTTTGCCAGGATGCTCATGAAACCTCGGAGCACCTGCTCTGCAACTGCGAAGCATTGACCAGGCGGAGACTACTCCATCTCGAACATGCTTTTCCTACACCTAACTACGTACGGAACCTCAATCCCAGAAGGATCCTAGACTTTATTAACAGTCTGAACCTAGAAAGGGAATAAATTCAACGGGGACTCACAATAGATCTTTTAGGTCGCGGTGATTGCGAGGCTGACGCCTACACACCCCTCTACGAATCAAATCTAATCTAGTTGTGGAGAAGTAGGAAAAATATTTCTCAACTGACAGTATTTTCTGCTTTTATTGTCCTTTGTGAAGGTACCAATGTACCTAGGATTTTCAAATTGATTTATGTATTTACTGCATATCCTGGCTATATTTACAAAATAAAATTATAGAAATCCTTGCAATACTTACAGAGAAATAAGGATTTTGGTGTCTCAAGTCAAGGTACCCGCTAAAAATTGTAATTCACGCGAAAATGGTCAATTTGGTCGTCTTCCAGTACAGAAGAGATGCTATACAAATTTTAAATATGCACGTTAAAGCTTGTATGTAGGATGAAATCGCATCTACATTTTGTCCCCTAATCAGATATGTAATTATTTTATCAATCCAATAAATGGTTTTGGAGATAACTGCAAAAGAAGTGAAGCAGTCCTTCTTAAGATGATAAAATTGCCGTTTTCTGGTACAAAAATGGACATATTTTAAAAAATCCGTCTTTCGGCGGTAAAAAGTCAGTTATGAAGTTAAAATGATAAAAAAAAAATAAACCACTCGATTACCCGTTTCTCCCTCTTTAATTTGATACCAAACATGACGTATTTTGGACAACCTCCAATGGCGGGTGGTACGAGCCTCGATCTCCAAAAGCCATCTATATTTTTGTACTCTAGACTGTAAATCCGTATGAAAAATCCGCAATGCTCTACGACCCTTCCACACAGAGTTATCCGTCTTTCAATATTTCGATAGTTCTCACGTTTTCTTTAACTCCTCAAGTATGTTAGAGAATCTGGAATGGAGAGTTAGGGAGTTTTAATCGGGGAAAACGAAAATTCTCATCTCCCAAGCTCTCAAGCTCGCCGAGTTAGTGAATCCGGCCCCTGGGAATGCCATAATTAAAATAATGCGCCGTTTACTCTACCTCGTGGTGGTGTAGAAATGAGTTAACTTTAAATATACAAAACTTCCGTCATTATGGATTGAATATCTATAAATGATTTGTTAAAATGAAAGAAAAAATGGGGAGTTGGACGATTTTTTGGACGAATGTTCACGTTTCCGCCGCTGTAATTTGTTACATATCAGACTTACAAAACAAGTGTTTATTGAAGGGAATTTTGTCTTTTTCAAATTTAAACTTTACATTTTTGCCGTAGGACCAGCCGTTGAGGAATTATTTTGAACAATTTTCTGTACCATTATTCCAAGATGGAGGATATCGCTGACTCCTCTCCAGGTCGAAAACTTGGACTTTTAATTGGGGCCTGGAACTAAATAAAATATGTCAAGATTGTTTCGCACCACATTTTGTAGGACAAAAATCCCTATTGACTGGACTACACAGACGCTAGTAAGTAACTTAAGAGTATCTATAGTGATGACTTAGTAGATTATTTGATGACGTCCAGCAGAAGTGCAACAAGGGCTGATTTATGTAATTGTTCACAATTGTGTGTATTTTTCCAATATTGTGCGATGTAACGCATTGTTAATTATTAGCAGTCTGAAGTTTTGGTTAATAAAAGTCATAATGAAAGGAGATAATTGGCTTATTTAATGCACTTCATGAAATTTAGTACTACAAAAAATCACAAGCAAGCGCATTTGCTTTACTACTGTTCTCAGAAAATAGTCTTGAAGTCCTCTTATGAGATTAACGAAGAAGCACTACGATTATTAGAAAAGCTCATTTAAGTCTTTTCGTCAATCATTTAGGATACTTCCTAGAGCGTTTCTTAAGAAGAGAAGTGAAGCGCTAGCCTCTGCAGATATGCGAATGTAAAAAAGCAATGAACTGGGATAGAGAAAAGAAGAGCTGCAAGCTTTCAGGGAACCGCTTCAGGAAGTTTCTTTGAGCGCTCTTTTTCCAACAGACTAAGCCTAAGAAAGACTAAGCCTACAAAAGAAGAGGCGATTACCAAATTTTAGTACCGGTGCTGGCGGCGCTCTTATATTAACTAAAATAGCTTTTTACTCATGACAATGTGAGTATACATTATGTGGTTGTATGACAAGTACCCCTTTTACTGAGCTGCTCGATGACTTTTGTCGCCAACTCATATATCAGCTCATCAATAAATTAGTATGGATACAGATCTGTAGGTTTAGTGCACCTAATGCACGAGTGAAAGGGAGATAAATGGTGTTGAGTAGTATATTAATGAGTTTAAAATCAGCATTACATTCATCCAACCAAATTTCATAAGCTCATCAGTGCGCTCATGATGATTGGGCCAACAGGGTGATGAGCGTGGGCTACCAGGGGAGTACTGCGTGTGCGTGTGTTATTAAATTGAAATCATTGAATTTTGGAAGCTCGGAATCGAGACCTTTATTTTCTGCCATTCAGCCTTAAGCATGATTTCAGATAATTTAATGAAAAATATCATAAAATGCTCAAAGCGGACATTTAAATGACATCATCTTTTACAACTGATGAAAAATATAATAAATAAAAGATAACGGATGATACATAGTTTTTGCTCCACCTCTTTCAAAGAATATTTTATCATCAGTGAGTTCTGCAAACAATGCGAGTTTCCAGCGGATTTTGAATGGTTGAAAAAAGAAAAGAAATATATTGAAACCAATCGTTAATAAATTTGGGAAGTATACTATGAAAAAACATAAAACATTCGAAAAGGGAAATAAAGTCTTATCAAGTTATATCAGAAGATTTCATTTGCATTTAGAGGACATGTAAACTATCAAAATTTATATAAAAGGATTTAGGGCCAAATAAAAAATTGTTTGTTTAAATTGATCAAAATCTTAAAAGTTTTGCTCAAAAGTTTCCGAAATTATTAACTAAAAAATATCCATAGATAAGGTGTGCTCACAGCAGTAAATAGTCTGGAGGATGAACTGCCAAATAAAAGATAGGCTTACTTATCTAGTATGCGTGGGTTATGGACCCTTAAGGAAGAGCTTTTCGATTTTGGAAGTCATGTAAACATTTTTTTATATTTCCGGTTTGGTGATGAGGAGGAGATTTCTTCCAAAACAACTTTTTGCTTGGATTGATATCCACAATTGCCTGGAGAAATGTTATACTACATATAGGTATATATATGTATAAATGCAGGATACTCTTATGTATTTCGGACTGAGGTTTCTCCATCAATGAAACGCTTAAGCGGAAGACCCGACTAGACTTCTAGTCAGTTGCACAGTTAATATGGTACAGAGTTTCATATATGATGTATACAGGATTGAAATACTTTTCCCAGATTCCCACAATATCGGGGCTAGTTCAGGATAAAAAAGATCTCACATTTCACGTGATATTTAATTTGTCAGCGGCGGCACTTAAGTTGTATGATCTATGATGAAGGCTTCACTATCATTAAAAAAGATGGCCCAGTTGGTTGTTATCCCGTTTTTTTCTAGCAAAAACCAATATTTCTGGTAAAAGTCATTGCAAAAAGAAATAAAAAAGTCTTCCAAAACGAGGGCGTATTGAACGTTTTAAATCAAAATATGACACGTTTATTTTGAATGAGGTGCAAGTCCATTTGGGTGTAGTATTTTTATTTTCTTCACAATTCTTTAATAAACATAATTAGTAAATAAATTTACACAATATTTAGCTTCAAAGATTTTATATTAATTTTTTAAATGAATTTAAACTAAAATATTTTAATATTCTCTCGTAAAAAAATGGACTTGCACCACTTTCAAAATAAGCGGGTCATATATTCAGGAACAAAAATGTCTTGAAAGTATTTTCGTGTAGTTTCATAAAATCTTTAGAAAGTTGAATCATACTTGGGCGGTATATTAAAAAGACAATCAACTTAATATTCGTAAAGCTCTTGAGATCTGCTAATAAGAATGTTTTAAATATCGCATGACATAAAATTAGGGAAAATTGATACCCATAGGTTACTCTGCTTACCGCAAACAATTTGCTACATCATTTCCGTCAAAGGAAAACAATTTGCGGAAAGAAACATGTAACCAGATACGTGGTAATTTGTCCTCGAAGTAGACCGGGCACCTTTGTAACTTATTCTTCCTGATTTCCTCCTAATCCTGATATTCTGAGCCAATTGCTTATGGATTGTAACAATTTAAGTGGCAGCAAAAAAAAAAAAAACGAAATTCCCGGTCGGCATATTTCTTTTCTGCTCCTTGGTAATAAAGTACACGGCGACCTTTTTCTTAGGATTAATTGCGGAGTAATCTCATGCGGCTGTTTTCATGTTACATTTAAGGTATTCTTAGTAATTTAAGAAAAGTATTATTTTATTTCTGATCCTTCTTAATTTGATTTATCTATGTATATGTGTGGGTCGATCGCAAATACATACGTCAAAGTTTTAGAAAAATACTTAGGTATATATTCTGATAAAGTTTTATTTAAAATTTAATAGAAGGGCTGTTACCACCTTATCATGTATTCAAGGCTTCAACAGAAAACGAAAATGAATTCCAGCAACTTGGGTAACTCATTCGAAGAAACAAAGTGTAACTTGAGGCATTGTAAAGGGTGCGAAACCCATCTGAACGTATTATTCACGCCCTCTTAAGAAGCTAAGTGGTCTCGTGAAGTGCGCTCGGGATGAAGCTCAAGAAAGGCTTTCAATTTTTTTATGTTTGAGTTTGTTTGTATCAAAACAAACATCAGCTGAAAGAGAGAAGGGACTATATGGGAGCAATGACTAGATTTCGCACCTAATAAAATGGTTTGCTTATGGCCCGAAAGAACACTAACATTCTCGAGTGTTTACCGATTTATTACTTTCATGGAAGACATTCGCAAGTGAAATCAGACAAGATAAATACCTACTTACCGTTAATCGATCGAAATAAATTCTAAGATTTTTGTTTGTTTTTTTTGTATTTTATTTAAACACAAATTAAAATATAAAAGTTTTGTATTTTCGTTGGGATACTGATTTCCTCGGTTTTGGGATAGGTTGACATACATATTTTAATTGGTAAATTGAATATGCTCCTGATTAAAGTTCTAGTTAATCAGTATGGGGATTATCCTTTGCACTGTAGTGCTTATTCCCATTCTGGATTTTCCTCCATTACTCTTATCTGGAATACATCTAAGGTCCGTAGTTTGTCCATTTGGTATGAATTCAACATGGCTAGTTTTAAGGTGTGAAATGTTTCAAGATCGAAAAGTACTTCAAACACCTTCTGATTGCCATTTATTTCTAGTGGATTACTTTTTTTTATCTAAGCAAATCTATTTAATATGTAGGAGTATTTACTGATTAGCAGGTAAATTTCACTGGACTTAGTGGATTTATACTCCTATTCACGATTTTTTCAATAGATTTTAAAATAAATGAATTTATGCTGATGCACAGTAGTTCATTGGAGCCAAAAGTGCACTTTATTGCTATTTTTTGAATTTCATATTTTCTAGATTTTGACTGGTGCTTCTTATTGTAAAGACTCTGGAGTACTTAAATACGATTTAAAAAAAAATGTTAAGTTGAACTGAACAAAGATATAAAAGGGAAGAGTGAGACAAACATTGATGAGTACGAAATTCATAAAATTTAATCAATGTTTTAGGAAGCTGAAAACCCATACTTTTTTTTTATAGAGTAAAAGTATAATATATTTTTGAAAGCTCCTTCCGTATATGTTTAACTGGTATAAAACGAAAAAAACAGATCTTATGCTATTACCTGTTCTCAATAACATATATTTAAGAATGTGATATTTTTATAGTTTTTGAAGTTTTGCTTGAAACTCCAAGTTAAATATACTAAATTGTTCGCAAATTACCCCTCTTACAGAAACCAACTACAGTTTTTCCTCCCTTTTTCAGAAAAACGATGTTGTGGTCAACAGGTACATGCACCTGGAGTCAGGTTTTCAACAAATTAAAGCAGAAGAAAAGTGATATCAAGTGAAGGCGGAGTTTTAATTTTTTAATCCTTTATGCTCCGCACAAAAGGCCGTGCTACCTGGTATTTCAGACAATGTTTCCCCTACCTTTGTTATTATTATATTCCTGTGTTATTCCTCTACAACACGTTTCTGTGAGTGTCATTTATTGCTATTTTGCAAGAAACGGTATATTTACATTTACACTTTTTTGTCAGGTGTATTGAATTCTATCTTTAGTTTACTAATTTTGGCCTAAAATAAGCTTTCCACAAATTCCGTTTGTTATAAGAAGTTATAAGAACGTTTTGAGCTATTGATCGAAGTGTTTGTTGAAAGAAAATTAAGAGTTGTGAAAAAGTTTAAGATGTTTAAGTTTATTTCTAAATTTATAAATTGAGATCTAATAACCAATTATACTCTTAAAGAAAAATATAATGAAAAAAAAACTGTGAAGAATTTATTTTATCGGAATATGGCGGACAATATTTCGATAACTTCATTAGTGAGGAACAAAAGGACCTTGAGCTTAAAAGTGTTAGCAAAATTTAAATCAAAATTTAGTGCTTTGATCAAAAACAATATCATTATGTATTGGAGCGATTGGTTCACGAAAAGTGGGTGCATTCATATTTTAAGGTACCCAACGAAATTGTGCATTTCATGCAACCAACAAACTCTATGTGAGCAGCAGCAGTAGGGGACCTTCAAAAAATTTTAAAAATAAGTCTAAGAAAAATAAACAAAAGAAATGTAGGCTTATGCTTGCTAGCAGCTCATAAAGCTGCAAAAATAAAACATATGACTTAGGTGCAGTAATCCAATATTTGGCTCATTCCCACGATACCTCATCTACGGAACTCAGCTTGATAAAGAAAAATAATGCCATCAAAAAGACAACTTCCTGAAGAAGTACTATCTATGATATTGGACAAATTTCTATCGAAACAACAATTCTCAAAAGCTTCCAACTATGACATATTCGCATAAGCTGTCTGCACACCGGAAGGTGAACTATTTACGCATACTTGCGCTGAAGTACCTATACACCATCTTTTAAATCATACAGCTAGACTAATCTTGACTTATCAAAATGAATTATTTGATCAAGTTGACGAAAGCAACAAAGAGGTAAAATTGACTTTAATTTGTTCATGGGGTGTGGAAGGTTGTTCGGGATTTTCCAATTACGTATAGTTAAAAATGGACAAATAATGGTTCATGTGACGATTCCAGCTTGTTTATAATAACTCTAAATCCTTTACGAATTATTGATGAAGATAAACCAAATTGTATTATGTGAAATAATAACAGTCTATTCGCTTCTGTAGACCTGTGTGTATGAAATTTCAAAAGGAAAACATCCCATCTATAAAAGCTGAGAAAATGAGATTTGATGATCATATTGGAAATGACGCGCGCGCAATATATATTATAAAGAGAATAGAATTGACCATGCCAGGAAATAAAATCGGATTGTAAATCTACAGGCTGTGTTTCATTCAGCCATCCATAGATTTCTCAGATCCTATAATTTCTTCTTTAGGAAACGTTGTGAGATGGCAAAGGCGATATAGAGAAGCTCTACCGGAGGCCGTTTTGCAATTATTACGCAATCAGAATGTTTCACTTTTACATAGAAGAAGATGACGACGACAACAACAACGCCGATGATACCCCATATTTCCAGAATTAAGTTTTATAGAATTAGAGAACAATAATGATTGAGCTCGTATTATTCTGTATTTAAAAAAATTGGTTTCTAAAATTGGAAATTCTTTAAAAAAAATTGTGGAGTCTTAAAAAAATGTTAATCTTTCAAACTGAACAATAACCATAGTTTCTTTGAATTTTAAATGAAATAAAACTAAAAAAAAAACGAATTGGGCAACAAAATATCTGTCGAAAATTTTCTCTTATACCTTTGACGTACAGCGAGTTTAGCTACCATAGTTCGGATACCATTATATTCACTTTACTATGGTAGGTGATACATCGCATTATAGTTTCATTTGACAGCTATTAAAACTTAGTCAGGTTTTCTTTTCAAGAAATCGTCGGAAAATTTTTTAGTTTCAACTTGGCGCATGTCATGAACTAGTGAATATTCCCGAAAAGGCCTACTTTGACAAAATGTCATAAGCTAGATAAAAAGTTAATACGTAAGCGGCGCTGAAATAATTAAAAAGCTCCGTACCTACACCTTGGAAAAAACCCAAGTATTTATACGAGCCTCGTATCAGTTTGCTCAGCTTGTATTATGCTGGTATGCAACAACACACAGGTGGGTTATGCGTGTATTATATGTAGTATATGTACTAGTTATGTGCCAAAGGTAATTACTGTCAATATGTTCACATCAATTTTATTCGTAGTTGGCCTCAAAAATATGTTCACATCGGTCTCTATTGACATCTAAGACTGGTCATAAGACCACTTTTTGGTGGTCGCATTGCTGGTCTCACTTTATTTTGAGTAAAGTTTCAAAAAAAGTTCAGCCAATAGGTTATAAGAAATTATTCATGTATCGATATGGATGGTAAGTAAGAAATAATAATATTTTATAGTTTATTTTAAAGGAGTTTTTTGTTAGACGAAATATCTTCAGTTTATAATTCTTCTTCATCTTCGTATGATTCCTCATCCGACAACGAATTTATTTCAGTGTTAAATTCATATAAATTTATACCTGCTCCATGCAAAAAGCGTAAGTATAACCAAGAAAATGTATTTGAAAAGTTCTCTGAAGAAGAATTTGAATATCGCTATAGCCTGTCAAAAGTAAAAGCTTTAGAATTGACAGAACGCATATATAAAAGCGAAGGTTGCATGAAATCAAGCAGGGCTACAAGGATCGCATTAAACCCATTAGAAAAAGTACTCATAATGCATAGATATTATACTACAAGTAGCTTTCAAATCGTGAGCGCAGATTTGTTTTCTGTCGACCAATCAACCATTTCCCGAATCGTAGGTGAAGTTTCCAAAAAAATTGAACATTTAGCAAAGGAGGATATTACAATGCCTGCAACAGAGGAAGAAAGACACATTGAAAACATTACCTTTTTTGAAATGCATGGAGTGCCTAATGTTGTGGGTGCTATCGATTGTGAGTAATGTTGTATGATATTCAATAAGGAAATGCTACATTTAATATTTTTAATTTTCATAAAAATTTCAGGCACTCATGTGCCCATACAGTCACCTGGAGGATACAGATCAGAAAGCTTTAGAAATCGCAAGAGTTGGTTTTCCATAAACGTACAAATTGTTTGTGATCACGATATGTGAATAATAGATATTGTTTCGCGGTTTGTTAGTGTTATATAAATGTCATTATTTCAGATGGCCAGGATCATGTTACGATCAAATGATTTTCAACTTTTCAAAATTACAACTTGAATTCGAAATTGGAAAATTTCAACATTCATTTCTAATCGGTGATTCGGGTTACGCATGCAAAAAATATATCATAACGCTCTTGTCTAATCCACAAAGTAGAGCTGAAATAAAATACAATGCTGCGCTTATATCAACACGACAAATCATTGAAAGTTAAATAGGTGTTTGGAAACGACGATTTCCTGTTTTAGGAATAAGTAAGTAGCTATTTTGTAGCTCTTGACGAAATTTCATACATTTGTGCTTTCAGAATGTCGATTAAACGTATTAAACACGCTTAATGTAATTGTGGCAACAGCCGTGCTACACAATATGTTGAGAAAAAGTTCCGTGCCCCCGTCAGAAGTAGAAATGGAACCGCTACCACAACGAAATTTTGGAGTATCACCAGAAGAATGTTCTGACTTTTCAACTAGGAACTATGAGATTTAAATTTTTTTCAACTAATGCCTGCATCAGTGGAGAAAAACAGGTACAACTACATACAGCATTATTTTATGTAATTTAAATTTCAACTCAAATGGAAAAACATTAAATAAAGTATAGGCTGAAGCTGGTGTGTTTTTATCATCCAATAATTTCTGCGATTCTTCTTCTAGTTGATCATTCTACAAAAAAAGGTTATGTCAAGTAATTTTACCTTGTTTAAATGTATTATTAGCACACAGTAAATAGAGAAATAATTCAGAAGAAAATGTAGGTAGCAGTATTTTAGAAGACATACAGTTTTATCGATACATTTTTCTTCGAGATGACTTCTCTATATGGTATGTTGTATGCTTAAAGATACCTACTATTGATATATTATATACCCGAGATGTTTCACAAAAGTAATCGCAACTGGAATCAAAGCTATTTTCCAAGGGAGTAATTTCATCAGTAACAATCAATATATTGTTTTCCTGAATATCACCAACAATTTTACCTCTCCCTGTTTTTTAACGTTCCTTTTTTTCATTGGCTAAGTTTTTCTTTAGCGAACACTTCGCATTTTTATAAAATGTTTTAATTTGTTGTACTGTTCTCTTATACAGGGCTGTTGCGTTGAATTCTTCCAGAATTTTCTCCCAGGCTCGGTTTCGGTCACTTACAGATGCCACATCCGTTTCCTTGCATTCAATAATGCTCTTATATTTCCGAACAACTTGGAAATTTTTTTCCTTTTCAAAACTTTTTAAATTCTGACTTTTAGACATTTTCACAAAAAACGTTTCACGCGATTTACTTTATCTGTCAACTGATTATGACTCTATGAAGGAAGAGTTCGGAAAATAAATTTGCTGTATATAAGTGTTCAAAAAGTTATTTAAGACGAAATTTGAGCATACCACTACCACACTGAGACAACGTTGATCGTAAATTTGATTGCGACCGCTTTAGGCTTAATACTGCTTTAATACCAATGTAAACATATGGCCCTAAGTGTGTAAAATTTCATTTCAATGGATTGCACTTTTTGGCTCCAATGAAGCACTGTGTGATTGAGGGATGTTCTAATGGTGAGAGCTGCTGCCACCTCCAGCTTTTGATATATACGTTGCTTTTATTCCTATTTTTATATATTGAAAATATGTGTATCTTCACGCAAACTGCTTTATATTAAAATAGCTAAGAGTTCATCTACTTTTTTTTTAAAGACCGCTGGTTTACACAGTTAAATATGTTTATACTCAATTAACTGAATTTATCCAAGTCGACAGCCCAATATCAGTTTCGCAACTTCTTCCGAAATAGTCGCTTCAATGACCTATTTATATAGGGCTCTTTGTGTGCAAACTCACATTCTTCTGGGCAACACTGGTGACTCTTCCTTAGAGCGATTCCTTTTAGCACGCGTGCCTACATCCCAAAGTCAGCAACTTCTATTGCGTCATCAATTTTATTGTTAATATTATGTATAAAAGCAGGAAATGTATATTCTTCAGTATGGCTAAATTCCCACCAGCCGCAGATGTCTGATCTCAATTCATCTCAGTACGAATAATAAGACAAAATGCTTAGCTAAATTCGCCCTGATTAGGATTTGATATAACTAACTACAAAAGTACGTAGGTTATGTGAATATGACATTTGATCTGGAAATCGCTTGGAAACCAAAGTTCACATACTAAAGACTAAGTACACCCTTAGAGATTTAGTGTACCAATACTGTTCTTCCTCTGCTTAGTATTAAAGGTATTTGTACGAACCACTTGTTAGGTCGTCTTAAAAAATTATAAATCAAAGTGCTAGTTACAATGAAAAGTCAGTCAGTTTTGAAATCATATTTTATTTAACACCAACAACAAACGTTTGACACAGGAAACATATAATAATGTAGAAAAACTTCTAATAACAACAATTCGGGTTTTCTTATTGTATTTAATACTAACGTTGTAGTTTTCGATCTGAAGTTAAATAGAAACGCAGTGGTTAGTATAATTGAATATTATGACTAAAAACGTTATAATCAGTAATTTATATACTTTAAAGCGGTGTATAAATTCAATATGAGAAGAGCTATAAACGTGTGCGGTTTATAACTCTTGAGTTAAAGAGATTCCAATTATTGTGTAATTGGTTCTCAATAAATAGGTTACAGGCACTGTAGCCAGTTTAAAGCACTGTAACTAAGGTCTAAACTGCAGTGTGTATTGTTCCAATCACCATATACACTTTAAAGCATCGTATCCCATGTAAGGGGGAAAACGCACCGAAAAGCGCGAAAAAAAAGCAATTTTTCTGGATTTTTTTAAGGTAATCTATAGCAGTAATCAAACCAATTCTTTTTTAAATGATTAAGCGCATTTTTAAGAATACATCAACATTTTTTATTGAGAAATATCAAATATTCGCCGAGTAATCCTCTGGTCCGTAAAGTACCGCAAAAAACAGGTCCTTCGCGGCACGCGTCCAAATAAAAAAAAAAAAAAAGATTATTAAACTGGACAGTATAATCTAGTCTTTGTCATATGCGATTTGGAAAATATCGTTTTTTGACAAAATAGGGGACATTTGAATTTACATAGCGATTTTTAGAGAAAAATACTACATTATTTCGCCGATTAAAAAAATCTAAGCCACTAAAAAAAAAAATCAATATGAAAAAAACTAGATAATTATGTGTAGAATAAGCACAAAAAAAGATAATTGCAATAGGTTCTTAGTTTTCGAGATATCTTGCGTACCGGCTTCAAAAACATGATTTCGAGAAAAACGCGTTTGAAAGTTGAGCTGAATAAATCGCAAAATTCTTCAACTTACATAGAATCATTCACTCCAGGTCCATAGTGTAGGTCCTCGGGGTTCTAAGATTTTCGAGAACCTTTTTTTTTTTATCCATTTTTCACCGAATATATTATTTCCGAACGAAAACTTTCGATATAACCCCCAGTTACGCAAACGATGTTACAATAGGGGCCGAAGGGCGTATTTCTACTATTTCGTTCGGCCGCTCGGCGCTGACTAGATCGGCCATAACTCTCGAGTTTTTGCGTGCGGCTTTCACCAGACATTCTTAAGAGGTTAAGCTTGAAGAAAAGCCAAACAAAAAAGTCGAAAATTTCGAAATTTCTCGGTGCGTTTTCCCCCAAATCACCATACACAGTTTATTGCACTTCAGCCAGGTTAAAGCACTGGAAACAGTTTATCGCACTGTAACTAAGGTCTACTGCACTGTGTATAGTTCAAATCTCCATATACAGTTTAAAGCACCGTATATCGATATTTCAACTATGAGGAATACTCTAAACATTGGTGCTGTTTATAACTCCAGATAGCTATTACCAAATCCAATTGTATAATTCAAATCACCATACAATTGGCGGGAGATAAACAGACACTGCTTGCCAGTTTGGTAATTTACCAGCATTACCAGTTGTACACGTGAAAGCTGTGTACTGATATTCCGGCTATGAGGAATAGTATAAACTTTGGAGCGGTCTATAGTTCCTGATAACTATGACAATTCCAATTGTATAGTTTACAGCACCATACAATTGGTGGCAGATAAGCAGTTAAAAGCATCGCTCAGCATGTTGGTAATTTCGAACATTAGCTAGGTCTGCTCAGGAAGGACTGCAATATTTTGAGCCTTTGTTTCCACTTATATAGTCAGTTTATTCGTTGCAAAGACTACTGAGGTAAAAAGATCGTCTTTCGTAACTTTGGAAACGTTTTTATTAGTTGAGTTGATTTTTACTTGGTGTGAGGAGACTATACATCTCAGAAGTCCTGGTAACGATTTATAAATTTGATATACGACTGTACAGTATTCGAGCATCCTCATTGGAATGCCAATCGCAGAATTTAACGTAATTCCGCTATCCAACACGTGCGTACTCTTACGTACTCTTGAATTGCTGTGTAGACAATTATTTTCGAATTATGTATACAATATTCGTGTAAAGGTGATCCTTAAATTGACTTAAAAATATTTGAAATATGGTTTTAACTTTATAATAAATTATAGGGGATAATAATATATTCTCTACTTTTTGCTGCTTTTGTCTCTACAACCTCAGTATTGTAAATCTTTCACTACAAAAGAATTATACTATTGGGCATTCTATAGTCCTATCTACCCTATACCCTGCCTTTTAACACATGGTGATAATTCATGTTCTTTATATTCTTTAAAGTATTTATATTTATCTCATTCAATATTATTATTTATTACCCAAATTATTTTGAATTTAAAGACGCAATTATTTATACATTTAAAATTCTTAAAAGTTTGAATGCTCACTATGTGAGCTACGAGAAGTGAATTGCATTTTTGGCTATCGCCCAAACATGTGCATCTACGCAGTATACAAAATAATGATAACATGAACACACTACGTTCTATGTCTCTTACGATTTTAATAAGAATTCCATTCATTCATTTTCTCTGTCTTGGCACTACATCTGCAGATCGTTTATCATTGCTTACAATTTCTTGCAATCATTAAAAAGAAATTAAACATAAGTTTTAGGTATTTAGTTATTTGTTTTGTCACAGAAACGGATGCTTCATTAAGATCTTGGGGTGCTTTCTGATTTAGAAGACCTACTGATATATTTGTGCGACGATGCATTGACTGCTTGACTGCCTTACAATTAATAAAAAGTTATCTTGTCAACACTTTAAGTTTTGGGATTAATTAAAATTCCTTAAGTTGTTTGATGTTGACTTACCCCACCTTATTGTATTGATTCAGAACATGTGAGACACTTACTTTTAAGATAGGTACCTATCTTCTAAAAAAGATTATTCAGAAATAAATTCCATTACGGCTCTTACAGGTGCTGTGGATATTCTATTTTAATGTGTAATACCTCAGAGCTTTCAGAGCGGAATTCGTCTTTTCAAGTAACTGTTTACTTCACTTGGTGTAACAATTATTTTCCGATATTTTGCTGCTTGCTATTTTTAGAATTTTATTTTTCATAGACAGACAACTGCAGTCTGAATAGAGTCAATGGAATATTTCAGTACTGCAAATGTATCATTAGTTAAAGTACTAGGTAGTCGGTATATAGAAATTTATGTTGATTTTATTTTCCGAATTAATAAGATATGAAGATTTCGTGCTGAAAGACTAGTGGTTAAAATTTTTTCAATTTTCTAATTGGAATATTTAAGTCTCGAGAAAAAGTCACATCGACATTGCCTCCATATCGATTATTCCACCCCAATTTATGATATTACATAGGTATTTGTATGTAAATATGTATGTGGAAATGAGTACATACGTTTTAGAATACTATCGGCATAAAAAAGGAAAGAACTATTTTCAGTTTTAAGTCCTTTTTTTGATTTAAAATTGGAATTATTATAGGTAGAACGATCTATTAAAAAATGTGACACTGATATGCTTTATTGCATCCCTTCTAAAGTACGCCTTGAATTGATCTTAAGATTTATCGCTTCTGGAGATTTTTATAGATCAGTGAAATATTATTCCGTATTTCTAGGAAAACTATCAGTAAATTCGTATCAAATGGTTAAGATGCGATATATAAAGTCCTCGAAGCATTCTATGTGAAGTAGGTGGATTATTTCTCATCTACAGCAGACTGAAATTCATTGAAAATAATTTCAATGAAATTCTAAAAGGCACTGGGAATGCAGAAAAAGTCGTACGTTTTGACCCAGCGGTCAGAGGGATTTCATGTCATTACTATGGTGGTCTCTGATCGCCTACCATACAGAAGATCGATGATAGGCTCACCTATAATTGTTCATATAAATACTTTTTATCAAAAGCAAGTATGAATTATATATGATCGTATAAGTGCACATTATTTATTAAAAAGCAACTGACTATGCAATATGATGTTAGTTTCCACAAACCCCATGTTAGGGGCTTTGGATGGGAAACAAATCCATATTATTGCCTCATCACAATTCGGATCAAGTTTTTATAATTTTAAAAGGCTCTTCAGTATAATTTTATTTACTGCAGTTAATGCACATGGTCGTTTCATTTATGTCAATGTTGGTGTTAATGACGAAGCTTCAGATAGTATAATATTTTTACAAGTAGCTCTTCATAGTTTTTTTTTTATATTATTATTAAGTCATGCTCAGGGGATGCCCTATGATGCAAAGCACAGCATGGCAGGAAGGAGATCGCGAAAGGAATTAGGGAATGTAAGGAGCGGCGAAGGTGCTCATGTAAGTCATATTTAAACTTTCGGAGATTGTATGCCAGAGGAAAGACAGAAGATGGTAGACTGTTCCACATTCGCATAGTTGGGGATAAAAAACCTTCACGGAATTTTACCGTACGGTCGAAGGTAATTTTATGGGTAAAATGATGTGCGCGGCTTGCAGCGCGAGTATTGCGTGCAGGAATCATTCTACAAGGGATCAGACTAGATATTTCATCGGAACATTGACCACGCATGTAAAGGAGCGATAGGCATCCAACATTGCGGCGGTGTTCGAGTGAGTCGATATGAAAACTTATTGCCAAATCGCTAATGAGCTGAAGTTTCTCTTTCGGACAATATCCAATGAAGCTAAGGCTTTGCGACCAGCCCCGGCCCAGATATGGGAATTTTATTCCATTCTAGGTCTGATGTAGGACTTATAGAGGAGCGGTAGAGTTGACGAGCTGAAATATTCTTACACATTTTCAGAAATCCAAGATATTTCTATGCTTCTTTGGTAACAGAGTAGATGTGATCTGTCCAGCTTACTATATAAATTAATCGTTTAAAATTTCCAAATTCAAGTCGATTGTCAGAACAAAATGCAGACATAACATGTTAGCATTATTTTGTTAGAGATGATCTGCTTTCATTAAAAACCTAACCGATCATACAATGGGAGTTTAAATTTGAATAACAATCCGAAATAGTTAGTATTTGGATGATTGGTTAATTGATTTAGAATATTTCATAAACCTAAAGAAATTTTTCTTGTTCCTTGTGTGAAAATTGTTACAGCAAAAAAAAAACAACTACCGCACAGCTCCTGTTGAAGGTACAAGTGGAAGGATTTTTATCGAAACATATCACTTCATTGGGGTTGGTGAATAAGAGTTAAGTTATTCGTGTATTTTATTAATGAAAGATATGTAAATTTTTAATGGAAAAATAAAATTAAAGTCGAACTAAGTAAAGAACGACATTTTAAATTTATTCGAATGTTAGAACAGCATTAATTTTGTTGGTGCTTCGCACAAAACATCAAAATTTGTATTTACTAACGATGCTGCTGATGTAAACATCGCCTAGGCATGCTGCAATTGAATGGTTTGGTATTTAAAATGGGCCAAATCTAGAATGAAAGATGAACTGGATCCAGTATGGCCTGCTGCTTACAATTAAGTGCCTCATCAAAGCCTCCTGTGTTTGTTCGGATACCAACTACTATTGGATATCTGCCAAGAGTTTCGTTGAAAAAAGTTGTGGCAGCTATTTTAATTGTAGAGCGATACTCGTGGCAAATCATGAATATATATGTACTTGCTGTAATAGAAAGGTGAATCCTGGCAGGGTCGCCATGTAATATAAAGACGGGATTTGTATTTCTTATTCATCTTTCCGCCAGCTGTACAGTTGTGGACGTGGTAATATAATAATTTCATGATGAGGCAGGAGCACCATGTAATATAGTATGCGTAACTAACTAATACTAACGGCTACGCTGTGCCGCCTTGTCGCGTTTACAGATAACGACGATGATCGGAGTCAGATATTAGGCAGTGCTCCTATAGAAAAGGTGGAGAAGCTAATAAAAGCAGATCTCCTAAGAGATGTTCAGAGAGCAGGTCTCTTTGTAGGTGCAGCTAGAACTAGCAGATGCCTAGCAAAAAAGGGAGTGCAGCTAAGGCTAGCAGACATTGGAATAAAAGTCTCGACTATCTAAAGGTAAAGACTAAATAACGACTTCTCTTTATTGAATTATTCCTAGCTTATTTATATACAATTGAATTTGCTAACCTAATCTTAATTATGATTTACACAATTATAATGTGTACACATGCCCGTGATTCGGGTCAATTGATTATTGCAAGAATGTTGAATATGCATTCTTGCATTTTTAGTTGTTTTGTTAACCGTTCGTATTTTTTATACGTAATTACATCAATAGCGCCGTTGTATTTGGTCTGTCTTCCTGATGATTTTTTACTCTCTGCTCATTTTGTTATAATATTGGACATCGTTCATTTCTTCTGCATCTTAGATTTGTTCTAGAAAATGATATGTTGCGTTAGTGGCATCATCGCTATAGTAGTTATAACCTTAAAATAATATACAGTAGTTAATTAAATGTGATATTAAAATTATTCTACATACATTGGGTATACTATTATGAGTGCACTTTCTCAAAACTGTCGTTTCATAAAGAATATCAAGCACCTCAAAGTAAAATAATGCAACTTTGTGAATATCCCCCGAGGATTGTGATTTCAAATTTTTTCTCATTTCACATAAGAAATTATTAGATACTTATTATATTTTAAATTACCCACTTTAATATTGAAATTGCTAGAAATATCTCTCCAAACTTGTTTCTTTCAATCATTTCTTTTGTAAAGTGTACTGTTTGTGTTTCACAATCATTTATATTGTCTATATATATTTATTAATTGAATCGTTTTTTCTTTGGTTATATTAACCTCACACATTGGAAGCAAAATAATAGAAGATATTAATAAAAATACACAAAGCTTTTATTACTGGTTCGCAACTTTAAACATAAACACAAACTGAATTTCTCCACTGGTGCCAACTTAACTGTGAACAAATAAAACAAATAGCAACAGTAAAAATTACATAATTATATTATTGGAAACAATTTGTAGATTCTTGAAGGCTTTACAAATAGCAACATCATTGGCCGAAATATCAGGTGAAATCAACATCACCGATATAACTAAATAATCTTTTATTCAATCAATAACTGAAGTACCTGATCCTAAAAAACCAAAATTCGTAACACGTTTGGTAGTTATTTCTGTCTCGAATTGGAAGTTGTGGGATTCACAAGAGTTCATCAGCTCTTTTGCTGATTATAATGTACCCGCAAAATTGCGCAATTATCTACAAATAGGATACCGATAAAGTGGAGTCACAATGGGCCATCGACGGTCTAAGTGTTTCTGATAGCAGGTAATTTAATAGTCACCACTCTAACCTAATCTAACTTATTGTACCAACATGGCTAATTCTGATTTTATAACTTTGGTGTCAATTATAAAAATATTTCGTTGACAGTGTAATGAGCCTCCAGTCTCATCACGTTACTCCACAACCCCAATAGGATAAACGGCAATACCCCATCAACTTATTACACGCCAGCACTCAAATTTCAAGTTCTTGTCATCTTTGATAATTTCTGGTGGGAGAAATAGAAGTTTCCATGAGAATTTATGCATAGAGAGACGTTAATTGATTTCTTGTTCTCTGATTCATGTGCTCTTTTCAAATTTTTTCAATTATGTAGTTCAGTTCTATTCTGAAGCACTTTATGCAGTATCTAATCCCAATTGAAGCTTGCACTTTTCTTTAGCTCAATTCTCTCTAAGATCAGAATGCTTCTTACATGAATTTAAGATATATAAAATGCCAGCTGTTATCAAAAACAATAAGAATTCTGTCAGATTTAAAATTTGATTTAACTTAAATGTTTGCAAACATTAAACTTCAAGGCTTATTTATTTCTTTATGAGCCTTTCATGCGTATATTTCAAGCATTCTTCTTCGAAGAGTAAAAATTTGCGGTAAATATAAGAAGCCAGGAAATCAGCATGGTGACAAAACTCCTTTTTGTCGGCAAGCGGTGTCCAATTGATTCCTTTTTCCTGCAGTATAATTCCTTCTTGGTTGATTGATCTCTCTTCTGGTTACATTATTCTTCTGCAATCTTAATGATATCCTCTCTTAGAGTGTAGTTACACTTAGAAGTGAATTAAACGTGCTGATAAGTACCAGTTCGCTCCCTTTCTCTATCTCACTCTATACCAGAATAAATCACTCAATGTAACTTCCTATATTGCCGTTGTTCCCAGTTCCCACCCTTGTCGCGAACAGAATGTCCTGCGTTAATCTCAACAACATCACAATTTGTGACAATAGACGAGGATCAATTATTTCGCCTGATTTAATCATCTGAATGGCCTTTTAAAGCAGTAAGTGGCTGTATACATATACACTATAGTCTCGAGCATATAATATACACTGGCACAAGAATACTCTAATCCTATCGTGTGTAGATGCTTCTGCAGACTCTATCAATCCCGGATGATTCTTTGAATCTATGAACTCTGCCTTTCGCCTTAAATGAATTTCCTCTCGAGTTATCTCAAGCGAAATGCTCCCTTCTACCCGATGATGACTGCTTGCCCTACAACTTGAAGTACCTACTATTCGACGTTTTAGCCATTGAAATGAATTCAAGATTGGATCCTGCTGATTATTTTGTAATCAAAATGAAAATTTCATGAAACATTTTCAGGGGACTGATAAAAGTTTCCGGTACTTTTCCGATAGTAATTTGCACTCACTTTTCTTTTTATCAGTGAATTTGGAGTAATTGCAAATACATGAGTAGGAAAATTGAGAAAAAGTAATGCGTGGAATATTTTTATTTCATATTTTATATAACAATTAATAACAAATTTATTATTGCGCTTATGTTTAAAATAAGTATAAGTATATGAAACGTTTGTGTACTTGTAAAGTTTGTCGAATCCGTTACTTTTACTGGAGTCGTATTTATCTTATTCTAGGCCATTGAGCGCCAGTTAGGGAGGGTGATTGGTATAGTCTTCTGTCTCTTAACTCTATCATCATTTCTTTTCTTTCTCGTAAGTGGCCCAGCTTGCAATCTACAACGAATGCCATCTTTACGGACTACCTACTTAAAAGTGCTTAGTCAGGATTTACGTGAATTTAGAAGTGCACTTCTTATCAGTGTTAACCCTTAGATTGATCTGATTTTATAAATTATATCTAGATTTACACATATATAGAAAAAATAGATAATACGTTTTTATTATACAAATATCTATATACAAAAGGTTTAAACTTACTTTTATTCTGTTGTAAATTTAATTGTGAAATGAAAAGGGGGAAATTCAAATTCAAATTTATTGTAACTAGATAATGAAATGTAGGGGAGCTGGGGGCTATAGTTGTAACAGTTTTGGTAAAACAGTTATATTACCAAAATTGCACAATGCTTTAAGATTCAGATATATTTAGCTGATGGTGGAACTATTCAAGCATCGTTTTCAAAAGAAAAATAATTGAATATATTTCAATATTTTTTAAAACTATAGTTTTTCTAAAGAGTGTGATTGTTACAAGTTTGGAGCAAGTTGTAACAGACATGGGGCAAGTAGTAACAAAAGATCGTTAACTCGGAATCCTAAGATAATTCATGATTTATTTTAATAAAATGCTAGATTTAGATGTAACTGTTTTTAATATTCCTTTATTGGAGTATAAAGTCATAATTCTGTGTTACAATTTCATTAACAAACTGTAATGCCATTACAGCTAAAATAAGCTTCTCCAGTTCAGTTAAAATGTTTTTATAAGTTTTTTTAAAAATAAATTTACCATTTGGAATCTTTAAACTAGAATAAAAATGAACCACTCTACTTACAACTCAATAATGATGTCCTATATAATCTAATTATGTACATTAACATGTTACAACATGCCCCGAAATTTTGTTACTACTTGCCCCATTAGATAATTTTTGAAATTAATTAATATTTATAAAAAACAAACAGATCTGAACGAAAATTAATAAAAAGGCTCAGCTAAGTGACTTCGCAATCTCACTGTGTAAACAGAAAAAAGTTAATTCGCAAAATAATATGTCGTAAATCTAAGTTTACTTTAATCTTATTTTTCCATTAACTGGCCAAATTGGAGCTTACGCAGGGGCGGATCCAGCTAGGCGGCACATCTATTCTACTGCACCTTTTGTAAAAAACGTAACAATTTCTGGAAGCGTTCAATATGATACATTTAGGAACTCAGGCCCTAGCTAGCATCTTGGCCTTCGGGCATGGTCGTTGAAGCAAAACAGAGTCTATTCATGTTAACGCGATGGAAGGTTTGTTTTAATCGAACCCACAAAGATAGCCAATATGGCTTTTCTTTTTCTGACTTTTCTTATGGAACGTTGAGGCCTTAGTCTTCTCATTTTTTGGTAAGTCCAAAATCGTTGCCCTAGATATTTCAAAAGCCTATCATAGTGTCTAGAATTAAGCCTTTTTAGCCAAACTTAAAACACTTGGGCTCTCTCGTCCTCTTCTATTATGAATCTAATGTATTTTATCTGGTCGCTTAATTCGAATTGTATTAGATGGTGTTACATATAAATCTCAACCAATAAATGCCCGGGTACCTCAGGGTTCTGCTTTCTCTCCATCTCTCTTCTCAATTTTCATTAATGATCTGCTTTCCCGCATTTTCAATCCCATCCATTGTTTGGCCGATGACAGTACCCTTGCTTTCGCTTACTCCCTTGACACCCTTGGGGACTACAGAGGAAATGCCACATCTGTCAAATTAGATTGCATGATTAAATCCTTGAACCACCTTGATAATATCCTCGCTTGGATCAAAAAAAATCAATACATCTAAGTTCCAAAGCTGTCCCATCTCTTTAAAACAAGATCATAATTTTTCCACTCCCATTTCTATTGATGGAGCACTTCTTGACGATACACCGTCTTTATGCTTTCTTGACAATAATATTTGCTGTATGTTAAGCTGAACAGATCACAACTTCTCTGTTGCCAAACAAGCAGGGTGTAAGAAATATTTCAGCCCATCGATTCTAGCGCTCTTCTACAAGCCCTTCATCAGTTCTAGAATGGAATGCAATTTCCATATGTAGGCCGGAGCTGGTCGCAGAGCCTTGGCTTAATTGGATATTATCCAAAAGAGTGCATTCAGTTCATTGGCGATGGGGAAAAAATTTGTCATATGGATTCACTCGAGCACCGCCGCAATGTTGGTTGCCTTTCACTGATATATTGCTACATGCATGGTCAATGTTCTGATGAAATGTCTAGTTTGATGTTGGATTCCTCCATGTAATACTCGCACTGGAAGCCGCGCACATCCTTTTACCCTTAAAAATACTTTCGGTCATGTGCGAACGTGGAACAGTCTCCAATCTTCTGTCTTTTCTTCGGCATGCAATCTGCGAAAGTTTGAGGGTGATATACATCAGCACCTCCGCCACTCTCGTCATGTTCCCTAATTACATCCTTTATCACCTTCTTGCCATGCTGTGCTTTGCATCATAGTTCATAGGATTTCTCCTGAGCTTGGCTTAATAATATAAAAAATAAAAGAAGTCAAACTTTCTTAGCTTGCCGACGAAGTTATACACGTACATGGTATGTATTGCATCTATTCTGTGACTGCTATTTTAAATAAAGGTAAATTTTTAATTCCTGGATCTTACAAAGAAAAAATTTATGATGATTTGTTAATTTGAATAAAATACATTTCCCTAGTTTTGCTAATTAAAATGGATGATTGGGAAGTTTTACACTTACACCATTTACAAACCAAAACAAATTGAAAGTCTCCCTTGACTTTCGAGAGTGGCAAAGGACGTTTAGCAGCTTTCTTCATTGTGAGTGGTAGCCACTTGCTAATCTGTTCGATTCGTATCTTTTAAATGATAAATTTTGTGCCTTTGACATTTGCGGGTGGTGGCGAGTGTCTTCAAGCTTTTGTTCAGTTTTCAGTACATACCATTTTTAAACCCTAAGCTCCCCTACAATGAGAAAATTCTTAACTAGTAAATTGAAATTAATTCAAAATCTAACCTATAAATGTAATGAGTAGTAAAATATATACGTACAAGAACAAAATATGTGATATAGCTGAGGAAAAGAAGAAAACTAGAATTGAAAATAAAATTGATTGAAATAAAATATTAACTTATACAATGATATAAGAAAACAAAGTACCTAATATCCATTAACAAATGAATTCAGACTTTAAATTCATAACTGATGCATAGCCCTCAGGAACTGATGTGATCATGAAAAATAGAAACAAATCAATCTAAGGTTGAAGATGTTCTATAGCTCCTATTTTAAAATGACGAAACTAATGAATAGATTTAATACAGTGTACCAATGACACCGTGAAATAATGTCGTAGGAATTGGCATCGTAAAAATGTTGACATTAAAATAAAAAAAATTTGACATAAAAATTGGCATTAAGTGAGCTCTAGGAATCAATATACAATTTAATATCACCAGAAGGATCACACATTAATTTTGGCAATACAATAACACAAGAACTTTTATATGGTTCTAAAGACGTTGATGGTCTAGCTAGATAGTTTCTTTGTTTCTGAATTATCAATATCATCACAATCAGAGTCATCATTAGCTATGCTAGGTGTACCTATTCATTTTTTTGAATAATATTATTATTCTTGAATGCCATACGTTGTAAAAATTGTTCAACGGTGAGTTTATTTGTGTCAATAAATCTTACAAAAATAAACAATAATTTTATTTACCAGCAATACCCTAATACAGAGGAAGATAATTTTTCGAATCATAACATTAGTATATATTTTTTGTACATACTTAGTCTAGCTACATTTATAGAAAATGTTAGTACTAAATTAGTGTGTAACATTTAGTGGTTATAAAGAAAGTTTTATTATAAACTTAGTTTTAGTTTCTCATAAAAATGCTAATAAAAAATGAGACAAACTTATGTTAGATCGTAGAGGGTTGTGTTTATGGTGGAGGTTATATTGTAATTACATATAGAAAGATGATATTAATTTCGCTTAATAAACATATTGTGTGGTATCGTAATCTAAATTATTGATATTAAAATATCCTTTGTTACTACAAAGGAGTTGCTCATTTGGAGAGACGAGGGCATGGTTGATTAGCCATTTTAAGTGTAAGAGTGGGTGGTGTGTTTTCAATAAACTCAATTTTTGCAATAAACTTAGTTGGAAGTTTGAAGAGGAAACAGTTTATTCTATCTTTCTTGGCCCTATTTAAGGGCCCAGTAGCAATTTATAGCTTTATTAATTGTATTTTGATGTGTTTGTAAACGAAAAGACTGTCAGTGAATATAATACCTAGATATTTAATTTTGCTTTTAACTGAGATATTATATGGTCATTTAGTTTTATATAGAAATTTTGAAGACTGGTCCACACATTTGCCGGAAAATTTCTTTTCCTACCTTTGTAAAGAATTGCCTCACATTTGTCCGTATTTATTTTAACTTTTCAGGTGTCAAGGAATTTGGAGAGAACTTTTAGATATTTGTTTAGTTGAGCCTTTAGGACGTACTTTTTTGGTTCCGCAGCAAATAAGAGTTGGTCATATGCATAACAGAGACTACTGTTCACTTTGCTTTTATTTCAACCAGGTTTAAGATGGTCCGCTGTATAAATATTATATAAAATTGGTCCAAATAAGCAGCTTTGAGGTACCACTGCCACAATATCAAAAGCTTGAGAAAGTACGTCCTGTATTTTTACGGTAAATGATCTATTTGTTATAATTACAACTGATTTGACAGATATGATTATGGAACCCGAACAGGGTTTTCATTTTATAGATAAATCCCTCTATCCACACTGTATCAAAGGCCTTTTCAACGTCTAATAAACAGGCTAGGGTAGGTTTTCTGTTATTCATCCCCGACTTTCTTCATTAGAACGGTTAGGGTATGTATGGTGGAGTGTTGTCTCATGAAGTTAAATTGATGTTGATGACCTAATTTTATCCAGGAGAAATGTTTCATAAATTCTACTTAGACAAGATGAATTGGGCTATAGTAGAGATAAGATTAGATGGCTTTTTAACTTTTGGAATAGGTATGACAATAGCCGGTTTACATTTTTTTGGGTAATAGGCTATATTGAAAAAATGATTAAATAAAAGTTCTAAAAAAACTAAATGGGGATGTTTTAAGCATGAAATTGGATATTTTATCGCAACCAGCTGTTTTTTGTTGTTCCGAGATTTTATAAGATATTTAATTTGACTGGTATGATGAAATTATGGTAATTTACATTATTAGCTTGAAGAGCTGGGGTCTGGTTATTGGTGGGTCAAAGAATTGGTCATGAAATGGGGACGGGCTATTATTTTCGAAGTCAGCTTTAAAGTCGTTTGTAAATATTAATAGAGGGGTTATTTGATTTTCACAATTTCTTGGAACAGAGGTGTAAATTGCGAACTGAATAATGAGTTTCCCATGGAAGATTTGCTCTGTGTATGTCACAGAAGTACGTTCCAAGCGTCAGCACCTTATCTTCATTGCTAGCTATTAAATCGGAGCTACCTGTTAATTTTAGTAGCGGTATACTATTATCTCTCAGGAGCCCCATATATTATTTGATAATCTAATAGCATTATTATCCATTTTAACACTTGATAGTTTTTTATGACAGAAGTTAACATAATGAATTTTGTTCGAGTCTTTTATAATTTTGTCAAAACATTTAATTTTTGATTTGAGCAGATGCTATAGGGTATTATATTGTAGCCTAAGCCATGTTCTGCTATGTCTATTTTTGTGCATAATAATCTTAACCAAGAACGGAGGAAGTGGAATACGAGTTTTATTGTTTAAGCAGATTTTCGGTACACTTAGGTCGATGACTGTTATTAGCACTCTGTGGCGACGCTTTTGTTCCGGGCTGTGCATTCAATAGATCGGCGCTGTATTTGCTGTAAATGAATTCCACTTAAATACCTTGAGATACCTTGCTGACGACCCAAGGGATTTTAGCTAGGTAGGCTTTT
Organism: Dioctria linearis; assembly: GCA_963930735.1. NCBI lineage: Eukaryota > Metazoa > Arthropoda > Insecta > Diptera > Asilidae > Dioctria > Dioctria linearis. Next base: position 266,154,735 of record OZ005740.1, on the reverse strand, counting down.
GGAAAAATTGTGATAAAAAAATGAAAAACAAAATAGTAGTCCTTGATCTAATGTAAAACAAATAAGTTCGTTAATCTTTGCTCGTAGCAAATTGTATATTTCTTTAAAAAAAAAAAAAAAAAACAGATCGCGCAATAAAGTATCGGGATTCTGGTTTATGCACATACATGGAAATTGTTTTAATATTTTCCAGGTTCTAAAAGTTTTATTTCAGCTGGCCTTATAATCAGTCACAGACTCTCTACGAAGAACGTCATTTGCGAAGACAGTGGACAATTTGCTAAAAGCAGCAACACAGCTGCGGCTGCAGAGACTACCGTAAAGACGTAGTCGACTCGGCCAATTGAAATAACTGTTGACGTCGTGTTTCCTGGAGCATCCTCAAGTACGCCTGTACTTACCATACGTCCGGGTCGTCATTGGGCCAACCTGGGACCGAAGCTACTTTTGAAGACTTTCGTTGTTCTCCATCAAACTATCATTCTTTATATTGTTTGAAAGATATTTTTCAAGTTTATTTACTGAAGCGTCTCTTCCTGCTAGCTATTTGATTAGACGATTCTTATGCTGGTCAAGACTCAACCGTCAACCAGAAGGTCTCGTATCAACTGGGACCCTACATTGTCCATACACGACATCGCCGACTCAAGGTAACTTACGTCATTAGCCGTTTACTGCTTCAAGCCGACATCAGAGGTGCCGTTATTGAACGACGCCTTCACCTCAACGTTAACCCGCAACACGAGCGGAAGTTTCAACTTCGTCAAACTATAACATTAAAGTCAACATCAATCAAGTTCGTGTTACTCAAGTTCACTCCGAGAGCTTTGCAAAGACGTCGTTGTCAAGACGCCTCTAATCAATACTCTCAAGACATCCAATCAATACTCTCAAGACATCCAATCAATACTCTCAAGACATCATCCTAGATTCCCGATGAAGACAATAAATTTCGGTGAAGTTTCTTTCTCAGCGTGATAGTGGTTTCCTTAATCGAAACCCCTTACCCCCCTAAAACTCTATCAAGTTTATCAATTATATTATCAAGATCAGAATTTGGGGGGAGCTGCTATAAGGAAGGTTTAATTTCGGTAGATTTTGTTCTATATGTCCTCTAAATTGCATCCAATTCGTGTTGCCTTAATCAAATATTTGAGGAGTCTCTGTAGTGGCCGGGCTTCTACTTAATGAAATTTTTAGTTCCACAGCAGGATAATCTGAGGGATAATCTAAGATGAAAAGTTTGCTCCTGTTATTATATTTTATGGTTATGTCGGTAGATAAAATGAAGAAATCAATCGAAATCAATCAGCGAAGGTGTGCCACGATTATAAAGCGTGTACTTATCTGGGTGCTCTAGTAATAAGCTCTTATTAATGTAGTTGCTTAAGTACCATTGATGAAGGGATCTACCCGAATTGTTCCCCCTGTCCCCCCTGATCGTTACCTCAAAACTGGTGGATGGCATTGAAATCGCCGCCAATGATATAGTAGTCAGTTAAATGTTATGTTAAATAGATCAGAAAGATCTTCTGCTATTATAAAGCGAAATTACAGCTACTGTCTTTCTGTTAGATAAACTAACAATAATTATTGTTGTTTCAATAAATTTAAATTTTGCAGAACTGACGAAATGAGTAAACTTAATATTTTTTTTAATTAAAATAGCGGTACTCCACCACCTTCAGAGAGCTTATCGTTTTAAATCATGTTATAATTTTTGTAACAAATATTATGCTTTGGTTTCAGCTTTGTTTCGCTTAGTAGTACAGCATTTTGTTTGTGTTCACTTAAAAACGTATTGAGCTGTTGCTTTCTATGAATTCAGATGATCGAATTCACATTTATGGCTATAATTTTTAAATTATTTATTACGTTCGCTCAATTTTGAGACAAGATCGTACTTGGCTATTTATTGTTAATTCTGTTAACCGCATAACTTACTAATTTTTACTAGAATTTTACAATGAGTAAATGAAGTTTAAAACACACTTTTAAAAAAAAAATTGGAGACAATTGAGGTAAAGTTCCGCATTGCACTTATTAGTATTATCGGGAATATATTAATAAAAAAATAATTAAAATTCAACGGTAAATTGAATAGTTATAAATGCAAATTGGACATATGTTGTTATTCCTTCTTATACCCAAGTAGAAATCATAAGGTATACTAAGTTTGTCATTCCGTTTGTAACACCTAGCAATAATGATGGTAGAGCAAAACGTATTGGACACCTACGCATAATTTAAAAGTAATTCTGATTTAGGAATCTCAGTCGTCAATCTGTCTGTCCGTCCCCGCGATAACTCGAGAACGCGTCGACGTAAATAACTGAAATTTTGAACATAAAATCAGTAAATAAAATGTCAAAAGGAAACTAAATCGGGCAACCCGTTTTTGGAGTTGCCATACAAGGTTTTAAGTTTCCTTTATTTCTGGGCTAGCGTCCGATTGCCCGGCCTCTCAGCCCGGCTTTGCTTGTACTACCCATTTATAATCAATTATTAGGAATCGAGTACTAAAGATGTGTCGTTCCGAGGTATTTTCGGAACCAGATCTGGATCCGGATCATCTAATTTGGACCCGATTCCGCGGACCCGTTTCATAGTTCCTTTCATAATTCAATTCAAAGAAAGATGTAGTGAGTTCAGCTTATTTTTATACCCTAGATGAAATCATAGGGTATAAAGTTTGTCACTCCGTGTCTAACGCACAGAAAGAATGCTAGTAGAGAAAAATGGGTTGAACACCCACGCATAATATTAAAAGTTATTTTGATTTTTACATGTCAGTCTGTCGGTCCGTTCGTCTGTTTGTCCGCCTTCACGTTAACTCCAGAACGCGTTCTCTTAGGTAGCTGAAATTATGCACACGGAAGTTTTAAAAGAGAAGTTAATTAAATTCAAAAATGGGACAAATTGGGTAACGCCTTCGTAGGGTTGCCATACACAAATTTTGTGTTTTACCATATACATGGCCCGACAACGCATTGACATAGAGATCTGAAATGTTGCTCACAGATTATCAAAAAAAAAAAAAAAAATAGAAACTTGAGTTTAAAAATTGGACAAATCGGGCAAGTCCTTCGTTGGGTTGCCATATAAAAATCTGAAATGTTGCTCACAGATTTTCAAAAAAAAAAAAATAGAAACTTGAGTTCAAAAATTGGACAAATCGGGCAAGTCCTTCGTTGGGTTGCCATATAAAAATTTCGTTTACTCTATATATTTGAGCACTGCCTGAGAGCACGTTGACATAGAGATCTGAAAGATTGTACACTTTGTTTTTATAATAATAATAAATAAAGCTTCAACAATCAAACATCAAGGTTGCACAGATGGGTGACCATACGAAATTACATACGGGCATTCATCATAAGAATTGGTCATAGAGCAATTGTAGCTTTTTTACTTATTTATTATAGAATTAAGAACTAACAACATCGCCTCCAATTAAAAATATAAGCATGTAAAAATGTCGATTCCTTTTATATGTAAGTAAGCATCTGGATTAGCTTTAGACAAAACCTTTATACGCGCCTCAGTTTCATCAACAAACGAAAAAACAAGGCCAGGTGACAAGATTTTCCAATTTAGTTTTACAGTTTTACACAATTAATAAAATTAAATTAACCCTACAGACATTTTACCGAAGACCTCGCTTTTTCGAAGTAATCTCGAACCTGAGACAACTTACATCTAGATGTGCAAAACCTCACAAAAACGCGGTCCAACTAAAACGAGCTAATGGCCGTCTAATAGAAAGCTCTACACATTCTCTTTCTCTCTCTTGCTGTATTATGTATTATGGGTTTATATGGAGTTTTGCACATCTAGTTGTAAGTTGTCTCAGCTCGAACTAAGCAATTTCCCTCGAGGTTCTTTCGTTTATCTGATTTTGTTACTAATGAGAGGAAAATAAAGAGTCTTTGCTTCGAATTTACTGCGAGATTCCTTCGTTTCTCTGAAAAACATTTAAATGAGTCATCACGTAATGATATGCTCGAAACAAAAATAATTGATCTGTTTAATGGCATGTTCAGGTATATCTAGTGTTTATCCGGAAAAAGTGACATAATTAAAGATCCAATGAACTTACCAGGGCGATGATGTCCACGGACAATATTTCCCACTTAAAATGAATAAATGTACTTTTTCATGGCTCTAATTAAATGTCCACAGAAACTCCCTCTGCGCGAATTGCTTACGATACGAGAATAGCTTGCTTCTCTTAATATATAAAAAATATATATATAACACCACTAACACAAACACATTATGGGCATAACTTCGTTTTAACATCAATTTCGGTTCGGCTTAGGATCGAAAGGAATTCGGTATCGAGAGAGAATCTTGGGTTGATAAGTCGAGAATCATGTTCCTTTTACTACGTTGGTAGTGTGTTTTCCGTTCGATATCGAGTTCGTTCCCGTAGTTTAAGCCAGAGATTACGATTTGCTAGTAAATCGTTTTCGAACCATGATATTTGCAGGGAAGCTAAGTAAGACCGGACCAATATTGGTGTTAGGCTTAAATTTGCTAGTGTAAAAGCACATTGCAGCCTGCAGGTATAAACAAGTAGCAGAATTCATGAAGGAGCACTCGATTTATGCTAGGAGTGCAAATCTATCGACATTTCAACATTTTGCCATTCATTCAGCACTTAATTTTCACACCCTAGATAAATTCTAAAGGGTATACTAAGTTTGTCATTCCATTTGTAACGCAAGTTTCCATTTGTTACTGGTTCTTTTTCTTTTCATTCATCTAATTTTTTTCCGCATATTCTGCCCTTCATTACTTACTACCTTTTGAGTCAATGGAGGTAATTTTCGCTTCATTCATATACCTACACAAATTTAATATGATACGCGCCGCATACCTATGATTCTTATATGTTCTAAGGAGTATCCGAGTAAAATTAAACAAATTGTTAAAAAAGATTAAAATACGCAATCAGAAAAGGCGAAGTGTAATGTGCGCAGATCAGTAAGTTTTTTTTGCATAAATTAGTTTAAACATAGGAACGAATGAACGGCAGATCCACTAATTATGGACCCGTTTCGTTTAGTCCTTGAAAGGACCCATTCAGAATGGACCTTTTCGTTCCAGACCGACGTATCTCTATCGAGTACTATCTGTTTTGTATGTGGTTTGATCAATAATAAGATGACCTGTTGTAGCTTAAGGAAAGCAGGTTTTCATGTTTTGCATACATTGATAGCTCAAGTGTTTTAATCCGCTCCCTACCCACATTATCCATCTGTGTCTACGACTGGATAAAGTAAGTGGAGTCACTTGTTTTCTGCAATGGCCTATTATGAATCTTATTTATTTCATCTGAAAATCCTTGCAAAATTGTCATCATGCAGTTTTTTTGCCACTTACATTTCTTCAAATCAGATGCTATTCTTTTTTTTATCTTGAGTATATTGAGCCACAGAAAATATACATTTTCTATAATGCGACGAATGCATTATGCATAATCCTTTTTGTTTTTTGACCCATTATGATATTTAGCTTGCACGCTGATAAAGTGAAAATATATTTGAGTAGGCAATTAGACCTTTTGAGGATTGCATTGTTCCGAATTAGTTTTAACTATAAAATAGTTTAAAATTTTGATGTATACATATCAGTGTTGGGCAAAATGTAATCTGATTAATGATTAACAATTACAATTAACCATGTAATCTGTAATCAGATTACTTTGTAACAGATTACTAATGTAATCCATTTCCATAATTACATAATGTAATCGATTAACGTGTAATGTGATTACAAGTTAATCTGATTACACATTAATCGATTACAAGTTAATCCCACTACATGTTAATCTAATTAATGTGATTACATTTAAGACGTTTAAGATATTTAAGATATTTGTATTATAATACTTCATAAAACTCCCTAAAACTAATTTCGTACGAGAAGAATACCATTTTCTTTCGATTCATTTCATTATATTATTAATTACTTTTAAGTAATCTACAAAGTAATCTGTTACAATGTAATTAGATTACAAAATAATCTAATTATATTGTAACAGATTACACATTTGATAGATTACATATTCTCTCATAAGTAATCTGATTGATATGTAATCGAATACAATTTAATTAGATTACTTTGTAATTTGACTAAACTGTAATGGAATTATTAATTAAATTACACTGCAATGAGATTACGCCCAACACTGATACATATATCCGTTTATAGCAATTACACATGGATAGATTTGACGTCCCACCACTGACCAGTAACCATTGAGTTCTTATATTGACTTATTTTTGTGAAATTTTAGTGAGGTTTTAGGAAGAAATTTAGTAGATTTCGGTTCACAAACTCTGTTATGATTAAAATATTTTATTTTGTATTGTTTACTTTAACAGACACGGTTACCTGAAAGCAAACCTTTTATTTAACTTTAAATCCATGAGCACGTCACTAATATAATTTATTGCCACACGTATTGCATTTAAGGATTTTATCCACCTAGGATTTTGTCACTCTTTTAAATATAATGCTCAACATAAAAAAAATCACAGTTTAACCTTAAAATATTATTAAATATTATTTTTTGCATATAATTAAATTTCTCTAGCTGTTACCCGCGGCATCACCCGCGTGAAATTAGTTTTCAAAACTATTGCATTGTATTATAAGATCCTGAATTCGTATGCAAGTATCATCACAGCTTCTATAGTAAAACGTTGCTGTATATTATCTGGTATGTCTTCTCATTTGAAGCTATAGTTTATACAAATTTCGTGAGTTGGATACCCGCGAGCAAGTCAACACAGCTGATCGTGTGAGAAGGACGGGTTTTTATGTGTGTTGTGTTTTATTTATAGTCATCGCGAACTCAATAGATATCCATAATCTGTATCCATAATCGTGTTGACCGTTAGGTATTCAGGAATTTCCGCCGAAATTTTATTCAAAATATTTTTAGATATAATTGGCAAAATTGCATTTTTTGGTGCCAGTATGGCTCTTTCATACAACCGCTGGGTATCAAAAACCTTCTGAAACCATTGCCACTTGCCCCATAACTATTTTTAAAAGTATTTCCGCGTAATTTCTCTACATCGTTATAGAGTTGTACCCTCATAGTTTCGGTTAAACTATACTTTTTGAGAGGTGCCCACAACGTTGACTTCTTTAGACAGGCATTAGTTTCACGCGCGAGTGTGGCACACTTTATCTTCGGTAGAATTTCTCGGAGCAACATTCCCACCAAGTAAAGTTGTTATCCCTAATGTCTTGTAGACTTCGATTCAATGTTTCGATAGCTTTTCTGTGCGACATGGTAATGATGCACTCTTCCCAAACTAACCCCGTAAACTGGCGCAACATAACCAAGCGAGTACTGTTTTTACTAAAGTTACAAATGGACGATCGAATCTTCTTACAGTGGCAGATCCACAGAGGCTCATACACCCCCCCCCCCCGTAAAAAATAAAGTAAAAAATATTTAATTAATTGAGTTACTTGAAAAAATATATTTTTTATTTACATAATCCAAAAATTATACAAAATATTTTTATTCCATGACTTTAAAAAATACAAATTTATTTCAATGAATATTATTGTATGCATGTGATGTATGACCCCCAATTAGGTATCCAAAACCCTCGAGAAACACTTCCCAAGCCACGAAAAGGACTGCACATCAGAGCCCTAACTTTGTCCTAAGTCCTAATATTCTAAAATATTTGCAACATTCTTATGTAAAACCACTGACATGTATAATATGGACTGACTACGTCTATAGAAATACACTGCAGAAAGTGAGCTCACTTCTATATAGTGTCCTCTTTCGGTCTAAGCACCCAGTAGCAACTGAGACAGAACTGTAAACAACAAATAAATAAGTGAGTCCGTCGTAATAAATGTTTTTAAATTAATTATTTCGGTTAATTAGTGATAAAAAGTGTTTTACCAAAGGCAATATATTCATAGATACTCAACAGAAATTCGAAAGGTTTTATTAAAATCACTTTTCAACTTCCCACCAATGGTTTTTCAATGTTGGCACCGACACGTAAGTACTATTATTGACACAAAAAATTGTACCCGCTTGAAATACCATATCGAGCAGTCCATACTATATACGCCAGTGTGTAAAACTGAGAAAAGTTTGGTTTGAATGACTCCTGCAGTTTGGACACTATTCTATTAAAAAATAGCTTTTTGTAAAAAAATTATATTAAAAAATTACACATCATCATCCACACCGGTTAATGTGGACACCTTCTTAGTACCTCACTAAAGTATCTACGGCGGTGGCTAGACTAAGCGACTAACGGCGCGGGACAAGTGGTGTCCTCTGACTTATAACAATGAACTGAGCGTATTGCTATTTCATGTGGCACCACAAATATTGCGTTTCTATATATCAGAATTTGAGAGCCCTTTAAAATGTTTACTACATAAAAATATGTAACACTCAACCAATCAGATGAAATTTTACACCCGAAAGTCGATTTAAATTAAAAAATTATCCTTTTTGTGTTCAAATGATATTTTAATCGCTTATAAGCACTCTTATAAGAAATTATGCTTATTCCGACTCTAATTTTCAAAAGGTTATTTTTACCTGAATCCTGCGTATGAGCAAGAACGACGGAGCATGGTAAACACTATGTTTAACTCATTCTTTCTGCGGTGATTGCATCTGCAACCAACATAAAAACATCAAATGGCATAACAAAACGCTCAGTAAGCGTTATTTTGTGTTGGCAGCTCCAACTCTGCCATAGCGCGAAAGAAAAACAATATAACTTGTGCCATTCTTTCCTATAGGAAAATGACAATACGCTCAGTCCATTGTAATGAGTTAGTGGCGGTGCCCCATTTGATTTTTTTTTAATTTAGTTGCAGTGATGAGCCCCCTAATTTTAATGCTAGATCCGCCCCTGTTTTCCTGAGCGAAATTTTATGAGAGCTTTAGTACGGAGGGTGGTCTATGTCTTCCGTTGAGCGCTAGTAATTTCTTTCACTTTTGGTGATCTGGGAGCTAAAAGTTTACTTCAATAATTAGGTTATTTTTAGATTTAGTGCAAAGTTTATAAAAGAAAAAAAAAACGAAAAAAGTATAAAGTTGCAATTGGTCGGATATCAAAGGATAAGAGAGCCTAATACATGGGTTTCGGTTCGAGGTCAGTTTAAGGCCGCTTGGAAGTGAAAGTTTTCCAAAAGCTAGAATGTACATCCTACAGTAAAAGAAGAATCACCATGTAAAAAGAGTGTAGAAGTCATACCAGCCTGTAAAGATGTGGATATTTTGGTATTCGGGTAGTTTTTGGCCTCTTAGGGACTGAGTGTTTGAAAATCACTGAACATATAGGCCATACAGTCCTTAGAAATTTCAGCGCTCTATGTCTTGTTACACTGGAAATAAACTGCTAAATAGGCTCAGGCCTTAGGCCAATTAATTTAGAGGACCATAAGATGAATCGAAGAATCATCTCGATAAATTTCAGTTTCCTAGGCAGGGCTTCTTGTGCTTGAAATGCAGTGATCAGTCAGTGATTCCTTGAGGGAGTTATATTTGGGATTATAATATTAGATATACTAAAAAATATATTCCGAAATTATTTTTATAATTTTTTTATATTCATTATACTAACTTCCCACCTTGTATCCCAATATCAAGATGACATATTTCTAAATGGCTTCAAAATGCCATAATAATCCGATTATCTGTGGCCATCATGAGCAACGGGCTCATATATTAGTATCACCAAAAACCTACCCCGATTTCATCCATATAAAACCGTGTATTGTCACAGTTACAGAAAGCAAAATTTACCTGTCTCAATATGTGCATGCAAAAAAAAAACTCCCTGTTATCGCTATTAAGCGGCTAAATTTAATTAACATCAGTGAGAACATAAGCAGCTGCTGTTTATACGATAATATTTGATTTTAATTAAATCGTCGCAACTTCTCCGTACATTCATGCGAACTTCACTCACCCACCCCTTAGGTATTGATTTAATTACAGCAGGTGCAAGAAATGGTAATGTAATTGGGCAATTACCTGTTTCGTGCTTTATCAATAGTATCTCGATGTTTGCAACTTAAAAGGAAAGGTGTAAACAAAACAATGGAGCGTCCCGACAACTTTATGCAGTATATGTGGGGAGAGTTAAATTACTGAAGACTTTAGATTTTTTAGAGCTTGTAGATATGTTTAAGCTCGTGCTGTTTTAAATAGCTAGATGTTTGTCTGCAGTCGTAAAATGATATGTTTTACTACAAGATTGTTAAAAACACTGTTAACATGTTTAACTGTAATATTATTAAGTACTTTAGAAAGCGCAGCAACTTTTCCCAAATCGTCAATTTACTCGGAGCAAGTAAATTTGAAATTCTGGATGAGGGTATGATACATTACGAAATTTTGTAATGGAGTGGATGTTTAATTAAATTTGTCTCTGCATCGGTATCGGTTATTCGTTTATTATTGCTATTATGTTTCATTAAATTCGCCTGACTACATTTTCAGGATTAAATTTCATAAAATGCTCTTTTCTTTGAACTTTGTTGATATAACTGAAAAAATAATGACTGATGATAAAATGATGAAGACGCAATTCATTAAAACTCTTCTATTACATAGGCCTGTTCAAGTACTTCTCGGGTGTTTTCGTTCTTGGGCTTTTATGTGTGAAAATGTGCAAGAAGGTAAGGTGTCAAATTTGGAAAGTATGCGAACAACTTTGTGTTCTTGGGCAGAAAGCGAAAGTAACAACTACAAAACTGTTAAGTTAGCAAATTTAATTTGAAAATAAAATGCCAAACATATCTAATCATTTTACTTACTATTTTTTAGATTTTGATACGACATGGGGGAACAGTGCACATCAGTTTCAAATTTTACCGCCTTTTCCATTTTCCCTTGACAATTCTTTATTTCAAATATTAATTTATTTGGCCTTTTTTATAGAGTTACCTCGAGTTTTTCGTTGGGTAGATTTGGGCAAAACTTTGTTGAAGGGGAAGTGTGACGTCTACATATTTTCCGCCATTTTCTGAGTACGTGAACAGAGTTTGGGTGTTTTATAATGTATTTGCACAAATTCGAGTGCTGTGAACAAACCTACTTAAATCAGTTACGCAGGAATTATACGTCCAGGAAAATATGAGGAATCTGACTAAAATACCCATTAATAATTTTACAGTGAAACGTTGGCAGCAAAAAGAGAACTTAATCCAGAAATTGGATAATAGATAGTAACAACGGACCATAGACTGAAAATGAGTTATATACGACAACGAAAAAGAGCCAAGTAATGCAATTCCAGGAAAAAAAATTAATTGTCAAAAATGCAGCAAAAGCTTCTTCCGAATCAGTTGGATTACAAATTCATGTCGCAATGATTGTCACAATTATATGTATTTTAATATTAGCAAATTACGGAAATAAAGTTTAAGAAAGAGTTTAAATAACGTTATTAACATATTACATTATAAAAAAAATTATACCTTACATTCAATAATTCAGTGGAGAATTACTTTACATCGATTCAAGAAACAAAACAAGATTCTAGCTAGCTACTTTTCCTAAGATTCCGTCAAGAAAATTTCCAATAAAAGTGCAAGAATGTAAACAAATTAATAAATTAATGAAGTCATGACTAGGGAAAATTAATCCTTCAATATTGTTTCCTTATGCAGACATATATAAGTGTAGCAATATTGTTTCCAGACATATATAATTGTAGCAATATAATATATTGCAAGGTTCAAAGTCGACATAAACTGAAAAAAACAAAATTCTCAGAAAATTTAATTTTTTGATTTTGGCGATCACTTCCAAGCAAAAATTCCATCTAGGGCAGAATGGGAATCACACTCTGCTTCAGCCATTGACAAACCCTATTATATCACAGATGGCTCCTAGTAGGAGGAAAACTTTCTCGCCTTGGTGTGAGCTCGAAGACGTCTCCCTCCACAATCTAGATCAAAACAAAAGATCATGTGTCATACATTTCGGTTTGAGCCAACTGCTAGCACAGTCGTCTTTGATTAGATGACTTCTCGGGTTGAAATACAAACGAACTGGGAGTATACCTAGGTTGGATTAGGTTAGGGGTATACGTAGCCGACACCTGTGGCGGATCCAGCTAAATGGTGCAGGAGGCGCCCCCTCAAGATAAAAAAAAATTACAGTAGATCTTCTGAATTTTTCTACTGCACTTTTTGTAAAAGAAAATATAAAAATTTCCAAAAACGTTTAATTTGAAGCAGAGCTTATTCAGGTTAAAGCGACAGGAGATTTCTTTTAACTGAAAACAGCTGCCAAAGTTTCGTTGATGAGTCTTCGATGTAAAGACAGGTCGTTATCGGCGGTTAAGAGCAAATATTTAAAGAAAGAATTATAACTTGTAATTGGACAAATTCAACGAAACTACAAACTATGGCACACAAATTATTGTATATTGTTGTAGGAGGAAAAGAACTCTGTGAAGCGCAATGCTCAACAAGGTGAAAGCTGTATAAAAGGAAAGCATGCATACTTGATGGAAGAAATTTGTTGGTTTTTTGTTTAGTTGTACTGTAGATCGCTGTGGCATCTTCCACGAAAGTACGTACAGTAAGGTAGTATGGGTGAAAGATACCCTATATACGAATTGGTACTTCTCACGGCGAGATAACTATACCTTAGTGAAATAAAAATTGGGATTTTTGGCTATGTGGGTTCTGTAGTAGGGCTTTAATGCAGGAGGTCATTATGCAGAGAATTTAAGTGCTCATGATAGTCAGAATAATAAAATCTCAGACATAGAGAGAGAGAGAGAGAGAGAGAGGAGAGAGAGACAGACAGAGAGAGAAGAGAAAGACAGACATAGCCTCTTAGGCAGGGAACGAAAGGTTGTCTTAGTTGATGAATAACGAATATTAACTTTTCATGTTGGGTGCTTATGCGGTTAGTATGAATGGCCGGCTAAAAGAACGAAATGGTGAATCTCGAAGCCTATCCAGACTTGAATACGGGCATATCTTAACGTTCACGTGGTCCCCTCTGACAGCACCCATAAGGGTTGTGTTATGTGTAAAGGCTAAGTACAATTCTTTTAGTCGTTTTAAATAAGATCTAGGCCCGAAAGGTGTTACCAGTCCCGTTACAAAAAGGATATCTTGCATGAAGATAGCCACTGGGAGTATTCATTGTCTGTTGATCATGTTGCACGAAAGCCACACCAAATGGGTAGCCCGAGATTGGCTAACCTGGTACCACGGGGTTAGAAGAGCCCTGGACAATTGGAATTATTCTTCTCAACTTGGGATGGCCCCTGTATGGGAGCGTCGTGGAGGGTGTGGTGAAGGGTGTCGTGACCCTAGATCGGCAGAGATTGGTTGGGTCTCGCTTCAACCAGTAAGTTGATGTCATGCCATGCTCTATTGGCACACTGGTACTCATTGTGAGATTAAGCCACACTTGGCAGGTGCTCACGTAAAACCACAAGGAAATTTCTGTATATTGTTGTAGTATGTTATTACATTTAAAGCAAGACATTTATTTGGGAAAAAATGCTTTATTATTTCGTAAAATGAAATAGAAGAATATTAAGCTCAAACGTTAAACAAAAAATATCTAAATGCTGACTGGGAAACTTTCAATCAGTATTTTATAGAAATTGATTGGTCGGTCTGTTTTTCTTCGAGGGATGTTGATGAATGCACATTACAACTTAGTGACATTCGACGTCTTGGCATGCATGAACACATTCCTTATTCTTACAGCTGGTGTCAACAACAGCAAAATCGCTCTTGGTTTAACGATAAGGTCAACCAAGTTATAAATGCTAAAGAATCTGCTTTTCGCGCCTATTAATTGCACTCATATCCAGAATTGAAACAAGTAAACAACGCTGCAAAGAACACCTACAAGTCCATTATCCGGAGAGAGAAATTTCCTTTTGATTAAAATGTTGAACAAAGAATCTTGGTAAGCCGAAAAGATAGCAAAGGCTTCTGGTCCCTGTTCAAAACCATTAGGAACAACTTCAGCAATTCCTCTATACCTTCACTACTTAGTAATCATGAAGTGGATGTTGACTCCTGGATCAAGCTAATATTTTGACTGGTAGACTCACTTCAAATTCTCTATAGGTATAAGAGCCAATATATATCCATAAAGGAGCTATGTTTAAGGTCCTCAAGGTGATTAACGTCTCCAAAGCCGCAGATCCTGATGGTTTCTCATCCATGTTAATTAAAAGCTGTGCCCCATCATTGGCTTAACCTTTGCAAAAACTATTTCAAGCTGATTGGAAACTGCTTACGTTCAGCCTATTTCCAAGAAAGGAGAGGGTAGCAATCCCTCAAATTATCGACCAACTGCAATCACTTCGATTTTTTCAAAGAATTTTTATTCTATTATTAACTCCAAATTAATGAAGTATCTAGAAAGCAAACAACTCATCAATGATCGCCATTATGGCTTCCCGACTGGATGCTCTGATATTTAAAAGGTCTTTGATACAGTCAGGCATCCAGTCCATTCAAGTAAAATTAAAGCACTTGGTCTCTCCCCTCCTCTACTATTATAGTTTCAAAGACTTTAACCGCATATTACTGATTGTACTAGATGGGGTTTCACCAGAACCGCACCCTATAAATGCCGATGTGCCCCAGGGCTCTGTTATCTCTCCATATCTCTTCTTAATTTTCATTACTCATCTTTACCTTATTTTAAATCCCATCCAAAGTTTTGCCTATGACAGGAGCCTTGATCTTGCTTACACTTGTGACACTCTTGTGGACTCCAGAGAGAATGCCATATCTGTCAAAATAGATTGCATGATTAGATCAATGAATAATGACCTTGATAATATCCTCGCTTGGGGCAAAGCGAATCGCGTCAAATTCAACGCTTCTAAAACCCAAAGCTGTCTGATCTCTTTAAAACAACATCATATTTTCTACACTTCAGTTTTATTTGATGGAGCACTGATTTACGATACACCGTCTTTATTCATTCGTGGCATTAATATTTCTAGCAAGCCAAGGTGGACAGATGACATCTTCTCTGTTGCCAAAGAAGCATCGAAATGTCTAGCATTTCTTAAAGGGTGCAGAAATATTTCAGCCCATCGAATCTAGCGCTCCTCTACAAGTCCTACACTTGACCTAGAATTTAATACAATTTTCATATCTGGGCCGAAGCTGGTAGCACAGTCTTACCTTTATTAGATATTGTCCAAAAAAAAGCCCTGAAGCTTACTGTTGATGTGGCAATAACTTGTAATATCGACTCAGTCGAACACCGCCGTAATGATGGATGCCTTTCACTCCTTTATCGCTACATGCATGGTCAATCTTTGAATGTGGAACACTCTACAATCTTCTCTTTAGCTTACTGTTGATGTGGCAATAACTTGTAATATCGACTCAGTCGAACATCGCCGTAATGATGGATGCCTTTCACTCCTTTATCGCTACATGCATGGTCAATCTTTGAATGTGGAACACTTTACAATCTTCTGTCTTTAATCCGACATACAATCTGCGAAAGTTTAAGGGTGACATACATCAGGACCTCTGCCGCCATCCTCACGTTCCCTATTTCCTTTCCCTATCACCTTCCTGCCATGCTGTGCTTTGCATCATAAGGTATTCACTGAACTTAACTCAATAATATAAAAACTCAATAATAAAAAAAACAAACTTTCTTGACTTTAGTAGAGGTACAGTACGTAGCGCTTTAATTGCTGTATTTTGCAAAATTACAATATATGACGAATTCGTCAATTTGAACAAAATGCGTTTCCCTATTTTTACTAACTAAAATGGATGATTTGGAATATTTCCAATTGCATTATTTACAAACAAAAACAAAATAAATAATTTAACGCCTCGTTTGACTTTCGCGAGTGGCAAAAGTTCTTCGTTCCGAGTGATAGCCACTCATTTATTTGTTCGACACGTATCTTTTAATAATAAATTTTGTGTATTTGACATTTGCGAGTGGTGGGGAGTGTATTCGAAGTTTTTATCGGTTTCCAGGTTATACCATTTTTAAATCAAAACTGCGCCCCCTCCTCACAAGAATCGTGGATCCGCCCCTGACCCAAATATATTTCTCAGGGGTCACCTACGCAGAATCGGACTTGTTAAAGATCCTTTATACAGAGGATGCGGAGACGAACCCGAAATGGTGACTCACTTTCTTTGTCACTGTCCGGCTCTCTATAGAAAGCAGAAGAACTGCATTAACCAGGTAGGGAAGTTTGAGGGCCAAGATTATACTATGCAAAAGTATCCGGCTGGGACTTATTAGGAATTACTCATAATGGGCCTTGGTGTGGCCTACACCCTAGAGAGCCTCCAGGGTCTTAACTTTATATTATTCTATCTATCCAATATTTAACAAAGCTTATTTATTAATAATATAATATTATTAAAAGTATAATATTTGCTGACATGATCTATCTTATTTAAATTATGTAATAATTACTAACATACTATGACCTTACAAAGATGATTCTTAATATTTCCACTCCGTAAGTAGATTTTTACACCTTAGATGAAATCATAGGGTCATTTCGTTTGTAATGCTCAGAAATAATGATGGTAGCACAAAATGAATTACATAATCATACACAATAACGAAAGATATTTTCATATTTGTATGCCCATTCTATTGTCTATCTGCTAATCTGTCCATTTGCACGTCTGTCTGTGTGTCCCATTCTATTGATCGATTCATATTGTCATCTGTTTTTCCGCGCGAAACTCGAGAACGAGTTAAGTTAGAAATTTGAAATTTTGTACACATTTGTTTTTTTTATAAAAATTATAGAATTAAAATTGAAAATGAACGCAATCCAATAATCCTTGTTGTAGGCTTGGCGTACAAAACTTTTCTTTTTCACAATATATGTATGTATATGTATTTAAACAATAATTGAAAACGTTTTGATATAAGGAATGACATTTTTATTTGGGTTTAAAAGTGGAAAAATTCCGCAACTCTATTCTAGGATTTCATACAAAAATTTCAAATTTGCACTTACATACATATATGTATTTGATATGCAATAGAGTTCTCAAATTTTAATTGCAGTAATTGCATTAAAATTTCAGGTAGAATTTCAAAAATGAACTAAATTGGGTTTTTGTTGGAAAATTCGTTTTCCGAAATGGAACTGGCCAGATCTAATTGGTAACATATTATTAATACATATATTTTTTCAATTTTTCTATACTTTCTGCTGCTACGAACAAAAAACTTGATCTACTTACTACCTAAAATAAATTCCTTGAAATGGCATTCTCTCCATTTGTTTCTTTAACCGATTTTTATCTTGGTCTGATCCTAGATACAGGATTTTTAAATTATTAATTTAATTAATGTGGTTAGATGCTAACTTATCTTGAAATCGAATTCAAGTGAGTTTATCATTCCTATTGCTTTTATTTCTTAATCAAAATTGTTAAAAAGGATTACTTTACCAAGATATCTCTCTATTGTTTGAACTGAAGTTTCATGCATTGTCTGGCTTACATTACATCATCAACTCATTAGTGTGCCCCTATATTAACATTAATAAAAAAAAAACAAACTAGTTAAAAACTAATTTAATTTTAGCTGTATGTATACTTTTTTTAAAGTGGAATTCAGTAAGTGCGGAAAAATGTATGTTTGGATACCAGCGTTGTAGTGTTTCCGAAATTCAGGACAAAAAGTGCAGTAGAAATACATGCATGTGATTAAGTTTTTTGTTGTTTTATGACAAAATGATATAATTTTTTTCCCGATCTAAAGTTTACCTTCCTCTTAGAGATAAAGATTCGTCATAAAATTTTCCGAAAAGTCATTTTCTCGTTTTCCCTAAATTTGGTTCTTGAAATATAATCAAAGTCTTTTGCAAAATAAATCTACGGGGAAGTAGGGATGATTTTTGATTGAGAAAAAAGGTAATAATTCCTTTACATAATCCAATTTCAATATATGCATATATTATAATTAAGCTCATTTTCAAATAATAATCTGTCTGAATATGATATAAGGAAAATGAGAAAGGCGTCTGACCCCCCACAAAATTAAAGTAAAATTTTTAATTAATTCAGTTATTTGAAAAAAATATATTTTTTACATGACATTTTTTTTTATTTATATAATTCAACTTCAAAAAATTATACAAAATATTTTTATTCCAAAACTTAAAAAAATAAAAATTTATTTCAATGAATATTATTGTATGCATGTGATGTATGTCTACAGGTTTTCTCAGAACTTGAGTTTGGTACCCCAAATGCGGGTGATCCAAAACCCTCGAGAAACATTTCACAATTATGAAACAGACTCCGTCACTACCAAATCAGAGCCCCAACATTCTACAATATTTGCAGTGTTCTTATGTAAAACCACGTACATGCACATAATACGGACTGACTACTTCCATAGAAATATACACGGCAGAAAGTGGGCTCACTTCTATATCGCGTTCTATTTCGGTCTAAGCACCAAGTACCAACTGATAGAGACCTGTAAACAACAAATAAATAAGTGGGTTCGTCGAAATAAATGCTTTTAAATTATTTATTTGGGTTAATTAGTGATAAAAAGTGTTTTACCAAAGGCAGTATTGTACTGTCCATTAGTAGAACGTACACGCAAATTTGAACTTAGTGAAACTGAAATGGATGCACTGGTAAATTTGGTCAAGGTCAGTGATCGAATCTCTTATCAAAATAAACACTGTTCACTACGTTTAACTTCCAATAGATTTTCACACTTTTTTTCTTAAGATTGCCTAGGACACAGATTGTGTAATGAGATATTAGGTCAGAGATCAACACACACTAGAAAATACTTATTACCACAGATTTAGAATATACGATTATCAAGAAAAGTTGTATTGGGATGAAACTCAATATATAAGTTTTAGATCAGAGAATTTTGTAACACACTGAAAACACGTATTGTCAGAATAGTTGCAATATAAAATCGTCCAGAGCGTAATACATATAAATATATATATATATATATATGTAAATTAATATAGAATGAAGATAAGATATGATATTTAATAAATATGCACAAGAGATGTAGAATATGTAAATATATATATGAGTAAATACATAATAAAATAGATATATGATTAAATATTAATTTGTTAGAAGTGACTGGTACTCACCGATCTACAACTTGACGCTTGAGGGTTGGCTTTAAGCTAATGTTAAGACCCTTTGTTCTAACCATTGGTTAGAACAATTCTTTATTCCCGTCGAGACCAGAAATAAAATGTTAATGTTAGTAAGATACTATCTCAGTCGAGACCCGAGATAATATTCTTTAAGTCAGTCGAGACCCGACTTAAAGTGTTATCTTATCTTGAGTCGAGACCCGAAATAAGATGCGTTTATATCCGTCGAGACCAGAAATGATTGTTAGTAAAAATCTTATCTTTAGTCGAGACCCGAAATAAGATGCATTTATTTCCGTCGAGACCAGAAATGATTGTTAGTAAAAATCTTATCTTCAGTCGAGACCGGAAATAAGATGCGTTTATTTCCGTCGAGACCAGAAATGATTGTTAATTCTTAAAAATGAAATATCAGTCGATACCCGATATAAATGTTAGTCCCTACACAGCCAACTTACCCCAAGCGATGCCAAGCACAAAAAGAGATCGAGATCAGTCAGCTTGTCGTTTATAAAGCCCTTGCTTGCACACGACACCACTGATAGAGTAGCAGCGGCGCATGATTACAAGAACTGGCAGTGCAACTGTGCTCTTACGGTACTATCGAAAAAATTTGTCTAGCAACGAACAAAAATGCATAGCAACAAGAAATTTAGAGCTTCACATGCTGCTGTGTTAAATTAATTATATTTGCAAAAAATATTCTCTCTATCACGTTGCGAAGAAATTCCCGTTGGATGGTACTTGTAATGATGATAATGATTGAGTTGAAAATTGATCGGCTTGATCTGATTGCATTAGATGTCGTACCCATTTTTAGGAAAATTGTAATTAGATTGAATTTATTTTCTTTTCAGATCTCAATTTTAGCATGATATTTTTGTAATATGATCCCTTTTCAGGAATGGTTTTTAGTACGGATCTAATTGGTTTAAACTAATGGAAATAATTTTTATTTGATCTGCTCGTTGAGGCTATAATTTTGTATTATATTCGTGCAATGTATTATGTAAAAGACAAATACATAGCTTTGTTGGATTGTGTACCTGTATTTTTATCAAGAGTAATCAGATTAGAGACAAGTTTACTAAATTTTTTATGCTTTGTTTTCAGGATATTTTCTTTTCAGAAGTTACCTGTTAAAAAATATATATTCGAAGCAATTTGGTTCGAACAGTATATTCATAGATAATCAACAGGAAATTTGAAAAGTTTCCGCCAATGGTTTTTTCAATCTTGACACCGACGTAAGAACTATTTTTGATAGAAAAAATTGTACTCGCATGTAATAGTACATCGAGCAGTCCATCAGTCCATATTATTTATGCCAGTGTGCAAAACTGTAAAAGGTTTGAAAGACTCGTACAGATTGCCCCTAAACTACTATTCTATTAAAAAATGACATTTTGACAAAAAAAAAATTATATTAAAAAGGACACATCATCCACACCGGTTAATGCGGAAACCTTCCTAGTACCTCAATACAGTACAGCGGTGCTAAACTAAGCGACTTACAGCGCTGGACAAGTGGTGCCCTTTGATGTTTATTTTAATATTAATTGCAGTAAGATGACTCCCCTAATTTCAATGCTAGATTCACTTCAGTTCAAAAAATATAGCGAAAACCCAAATTTTACTATAGCACTTCTATGAGGAAGTTACCTGATTTGTCTCATTTTCGAACTTGAATCTAAAATTATTTTAAAAACTCAGTGCGAAAAATCTCAGCATTCTAACTAAACGCTTGCTCGAGTTATCATGACTACGAACATGCACAAATCAAAATAACTTTTAATATTATTCGTATGTCTAATATATTTTGAATTTCCAGTTGTAATGCATAGAAATAATACTTAATTCTTATTCGTTACAAATGAAATAAAAAACTTAGTATATCTTATGACATATCATTAATGGTATGAAAATAAAAATAATTTCCCATAAAATGCTGAAATTTTAAATCGCATCTTGTGCAACTAAGTTTCGTTTTACTAATGTGGTACAAATTTTTATCCCAAAATCCTTCGCTGATAGAAAGATATTCTTTATTTTTAGCGTTTGATGGGCAAATATGGGTAAAATAAAACTATGAAAAAATTATTTCAGCTTCTTTCAATTCAAATTTGTATTTTACACTTCCCCATCAAACGCTAAAAATAAAGAATATGTTTCTAACTTTTGCGATACCCTAGTCTTCACGGTAATCTACTGTTTTCAGTTATCAAAATATTCAAGTTAGACCCAGTTAAGAGGTTAAGGCCTCTTACCTCTTACGTACAATCAGGTGGTAAGTCTAATTTGTTCGTTAAAACAACAACTATTATTTGTTTTCTTTTTAGTGCATTTAAGATAATTACCTAATTATATCAAAAATTCTCTAAAAATGAAATGGTTTTTTTATTAATTTGCTTTACTGGCTCCGCCAATTTTTAAATTTCTGCAGACCCACGGAGCCTTAATTGAGAATTACGGTGAACTCAATCAGGTATCCAAATATTGCACTTATCGATGAATAGAATTTTTCGATTCAATTGGAATGTCATCATAAATTGTATGCTTAATAAATTAATTATATTAAATTTACATAAAATTCCGTTAATTGCGTTCACATTAATTCTCAGTTATTCTTTCGTCTCTAGACGGTATTAGTCTATTAAGTTTATCACGAATTGGAGGAGTCTATTATACGGCCTTGATTACATCATTTCTTGTTGGTTAATATCGGTATTCAATATTCCAATAACAGACTTGTCACCACAGTATGCATATCAGAACAAATATATGATTTAGCTTAATGGGCTGTCATACAATACTGAAATTTTTATAGTGCAGCTTAGATTTCGTAATAGTCATCCTCCATGACAATTTGCTGTCAGTTGCGGCCCCACATACTCCTCCAAATAATCAAAAGTTAAATACAACACGACTTTTATTTTTTAAATTATAATCCTTGCGATTCCTTAATCCCGAAATATGCTATACAATAATACTATAAAGAATAATGAGAAGTTTTGATAATTATTGAAAATTGTGAAGTTTATCCCTGTATCAGATGAAAACTAATATTTAAATATGTACTTTACAAAGTGGCAGAAGCCAGGATTAGCAGGGCGTAAGGGGTATGTTTCGCAATAACAAGTCAGTCGTTCGCGTGCAATGGCTTCCAAGTAATGGTTTGGAGCAATGTAAGACGAGAGCTTCAAATTTTCAAAGCTGTTCCCTGTTTCTAGAAATCGTAGAGTGGTAGCTAGCTGCTATATCTCCCTCATCATCGTACATAACTTGCTTTTTTATACGTAGTTAAACCAATGCGACTAAATGCTGAAACATAAAATGCTGCATTCGCAAAAAATTGTGGTAGTCCTCCGGAGTGAGTAATCGGAATAATTCTCCATGTTCATGAGTCGAACGGTTTTTTAACCAGGTCCTTGACCCAAAACTTTTCTCTGTCCTCTTGTTTTCTTTTTCTTGTGTATCATTGCCATAGCCAGCGTAATTAGTATGAGATGTCAGTTTCAGAATCACGCGGGAAAAACATACATACGTCCGTCCTTGTTCAAAGCAAAATCGTAAAGATTATTGAGTAGTGTTAGGGGTACCCCTTTTATACCCTAGATCAGAGGCTCCCAACCTTTCTTTAGTACCGTACTGTACATTGTAAGCAGGATGATGACGTACCGGTAAACCAAACATTTTGAAATAGGGAATAAAATACAATAAAAAGAAAATTAATAATAAAGTCAAATTACCTAAGAGACACTTTTATTGCTTAACATATAATTAAAATATGGTTATCATCAAAATAATACATAAAATCAGTCAGATAGTTGGGCCTGTTTATAATTAACTAAAAGATTAATATCGGGCTCAATGTTTGTCAGCTTAAGGCGAAGATCAGATTCAATGACCAACAAAGCTCTATATTTGGTTTTCATCGCAGTCATTTCAGAAAATCCTTTTTCGCATAAATATGTGGTTGCAAATGGCATTAAAAATTTGACTGCTTGGCAAGACACTTCTGGGTATTCATTACGAACAGATAGCCAAAAGGTGATTAGGTTGGAGCTCTGAAAGTTTAATTTCAAACTACCGTCACTGATAAGGTCTATAAAAGACTCTTTTCAATCACATTGTCTGGAACTTCCGCTGTGAATACGAAAGGATTACGAATCCAATTTAGAGTTGTGAAATCTTCCGGAAAATAATTTTGAAAACATTCAAAAGTTGATGTTAGATGTTCTCTAATGTCGCTCATCACGTCGTCTTCAATTAACAAATTATTTTCTACGATAAAGTTGCACAGGAAGGAAACATGCCTATATTTTGATTTTCAACTTGCTCTTGAATTAATAGCAATTTCTTCTTGAACGCATCTACTTTGTCTTACAAATCAAATACTGTGTAGTTAACTCCTTGCAAACTCAGATGTAGTTCATTTAACCTAGAAAAAAAGTCTGAAAGGTATGCTAGTTTACATAACCATTGGTCATCAATCAAACTATCTCCGATCAAATTCTTTGAATGGGTCAAAAACATATAAATTTCATCGCGCAACTCAAACAATCGACTGAGGACTTTACCACGTGACATGGTTGTCACTTGTACTTCAGTGTGAAGTAAAAGTGTGGAATGAGCACTTTGGATTAAAATAGTTTCAACCTGTGATGCCATCTCATCTATTCGCTGCTTGACAGTACTGTTAGACAACGATACTTTGTCAATTTCTTTAGCCGCTTTTTCTCCAAGGACAGATGCAACTATATCCTTTGTTTCAAGCAGCCAACTTTGATTACAACTTACCCAACTTCTTCTCGTGTATTCTACAGGAACTGTCAAACGTTGGCTGCGCTCACGCCTGCAGTGTGTTTCAGCCTTTAAGCTCTTCAAAAATTTTTTGATTTTAGGTCTATTCGTAATGTATATTGCTACTTTTCGTGAAGCAATTTTAAAATTCGGGAGAAACTACAAAGTACAATATTGATATGTGTATTTGTTATTATAGTCATTTGCTTTCTTTTTTGGTAATATCGATTTTAATAGGTTTTTGTTCTAAAATGAAAAGTCTTTCGCGTACCGGTAGCTGCTTGTCCGCGTACCGGTACCAGTACGCGTACCCAAGTTTGGGAACCTCTGCCCTAGATGATGCAAACGGCTTGTTTTTTTTTATTATAGATTTAAGTTTGAAATGGGGAATACCGGGTAACTCCTTCGTTGGGTTGTCATACACAAATTTCGTTTTTCACTATATGTATATTTCGACACTCCCTGAGAATGCAACGACGCACGTGGAGAGCCGAGATTTTGTACACGGCGTTTGCATAAAAATAGTAAGATACCTATGATTTATTATCGGGTAAACTTCATAGCTGTGTTCTTTTGTGTACCTTGTTCTAGAATTCCCACATACTGGAGAGAACAAAGTGTTCTGTCGATTGAAGCGAACCATTTGTACTGTTCGCTTCATTTATAAATCTTCTATGAAAATGTATGAGACGTTCTTTTGTGTGTCTTTTGTTCTGCCCTGTTCTGCGGATATAAGAGAACACAAGATGGTTTCATCGGTATAATAGCAAAACTGTAAAAAATACAAACAAAACTTGTATTTGTTTTAACATCACACAACTTATTTATTTAGGACAACAAGTTTCAAGTCTTGATTTAACTCACCATCATGTCCTAAATAGCGAAATTGAGTGACTCGAAAAAACAAACGAAAATGAAAAAATGGAAAAAAATGAAAAAGTTGAGTAAAATAAAAAAAAAAAATTTGGAAAGAGTTGCATAATGAGATTGCATGAGATGGGCTGAAAAAAGAAGAAAGAATTACAAGTGTTACGTATAACATAAACTTTATACTCATCAGTGCGGTGGGTTTCTGCTTGCTGTAAATGCTTGAAAAAGATTTAGATCTCATCTCGTATAAAAGAAGAAGAAATTCTGAGTATGAATTATATGAGGCAAACTTCTCATTTTTTTCTATTTTCGTTTATTTTTTCAAGCCACTCAAGTTCGCTACTTAAGACCTGTTGATGAGTCAAACCAAGACTTGAAACATTTTGCCCTAATTAAATTAGTTTTGTGATGAAACGACAAATAAAAAAATATTTTCGCTTTTACTGTTGCACCGGAGAATGGCAAAATGTAGCCATCTTGAAAAAATAGTAAATACAATTGTAAAAATAGACTGAATCTGGTAATTCCTTCTTCGTGTTGCTATACGAAAATTTTGGCTTTTTACATATACTATGAAAACGATCAGTCCTAGATAATTTTATTGTAATGAAAACTTCTTCAGAATATAAAATTCTATGATATTGGTCATAATAATTTTTATTGTCCGACGAACCATTTTAGAAATATCTGTGAAAAACATCTTTAAGAATCTTAAGAATGCCAAATAATATATTAACAGAACAAGGCTACATTTTTGAACAGCAGACTAGGCTAAGTATTAAGCATGACTTATATCAGGAACTGAATGACATGCTTGCTGAAAGTTCGTTATATTTAACCTATCACAATAGTACAACAATAACATAAAATCTTATATATCTTATATCTATAACTTATAGTCAGTTGAAGGCACGGGGTATTTTATTGTTATTTGGACTGCAGAGAATCAGAGTGTTGTCCCATAATGGAATAATAGAAAAACTGAATGGTAAGAGTAGATGATGGCTTCGAATAATTACTGCAGTAGTACAATACAATTCAATACAAAACAATTTATTGGGATATTGCACAAATATTACATGATCTTAAAAGTTTAAAGTGGAATGGTGTAATAACAGGAAGTTTACAATAGAAATAGACAAATTAACCAAACTTACAATAAGAAAAAGAGAAGCTAAGTAGTTACAAAAAGAGGAGAACAACCTGAAGAAAGTAATGAAACAAAAGAGAAAAAATAAATAAAAATGCAATAAAATTAAATATATAAAAAATAAGCAATAAACCATATGTAATGATAAATAATAACTTATAAACAATCAATAATAAAGCACAAACTTGAATACCAGAAAAAACATAATACATATAAGTACATGTATAAAATGGGAAATAAAATTAAGTGCAAAAAAGAAAGCAAAAAATTAGTCAGCAAAAACAAAATAAATTACACTAAACTTATAAAGAAGAAAAGCAATGTTGCACAAGAGAGGAAAAGGAGAGGGAGAGATTAAAAAGAGATATAGATTTAAATCGAGGAAGGAAACTTCAGGCTGCATGACTTTTAACAAATATTTGAAGATTTTATAAGCTTTGCTAAAGTTCTGCCGACAGTCCTGCATTGAAGATCGTATGACAAAAAAAAGTAAAAATGTGCGATGGCTTCCGATTATAAATCAGTCTATGAAGAACTTTTAATCTGCGTTAGGTTAAGTAATATTCTAGTGGGCAACCATCCAAGGTCGATATATTGGGCGGTATGTGACTGGTCCGAGATAGCTTGAATATATAGCGTAACGCATCATTGTACGCAACCAAGAGTCTTCTACGACAAACTGAGTCCAGAGATGAGAATATTATACAAAAGTAAGTTATATGAGGTATCACCAGGGCTTTAACCACCTATATATTTTGCGCCAATTATAGCACTAATATGGTTGCAGCAGGATAACTTCGAATTAAGTTCAAAATAAAGGCTCTTGGCAGAACGTACATAGGAAAGTCTGGTGTGATTTATAAATACCGGTGGTAAATTATTGGATTCAATGTCTTTTCTATAGACCGCTAGGCAACTTGATTTGACAGGATTCAGTTCTAAGCTGTTTTGTACAGACCAATCATAAACACGCTGAAGATCTTGATTCAGTAGGCATACGAAAACCTCCGTTAAGCAAATTGGCCTGCTGAGATACATCTGCACGTCGCACAGTGGTGTATTTGACGCAAAAGTCTGGCCAAAAATGAATTTTCGAAAATGTGGGTTCATGAACAAAAATCCGTTTTTATTAAAGCCAAAGGTCCTACGGTGCAAAAGGCAGCCATTTTTTTCACTCGGGTCTCGCGCCATGCGATCCCGTCAGTCAGAAGTTACCGTTTGCTGATAGTGGTACGTGTGATTTTTCGATGCGCTTTAAGTTTACTCACACAAAAATTCTTGTAATTTTGTTTTGTGATCCAGTGTGTAAAATTCTTTCTATGGATAATTCGACACCAGGTATGTTCTTACATTTTATACATTATTTAGTGAAATCAATCTGGAATTCTAGAAATTATAAAATATAAAAAAGACATAGGGTAAAAACTATAATTTTTAAAATTATCAGTACAAACTCTTGGCGTTTTAATTTACTTCTAAGCATTTCTATGCAGTTGTTTATACTTCAAATTAAAGGGCATTTATCCTAAAAGAAAACTACTAACAATATTGCCGCGGAATGCCGCGGATGTATTTTTTGTAATTTTTTTTTATATAGCATGTCCCATTTTATGAGCAATACGAATTAACGATTATTTTTTATTCTAAGGCCTTCGGGCATAAAGTTTATGACTAGGAAAAATATTTATTCTATTTTGGAAAGTTCCAATGAGCCTACTTTCGAAAGAAAACTTGATTTTATGGAAAAAAAATTATTGAATTGTATTCTGATGATGAAGACCGGCGACAAGATTTGAAGCATAAATTGTCAATGATAAAGCATCAATTCAAGGTTCGATGGCAAACAGCACACAAGAAGAAAGCCATATTTGAAAAAAATAACAGCATTTGGCTTAATGGAAGGACTACAATACCATTACCTACCACAGGTATGTACAATGTCAATAGGCCTTTTCACACGAGTCTTGTGAGGAACAGGTAAAAGAACCAAAGCGGAACCTGAAAAATCAAATATATTTCACGTTTTGTGATGCACTAATACAACCACAGTGAATTGTTTCTTTGTAAGAGGTGGGTCAATAATTTGTCGTGCAGTGTACGCAGGCATCCAGATTCTATTACTCGTTTATGAATGTGAAGGTTGCAACAACAATACCTGACTGGATTCTCCGACTGTTGTTAAACAGGTTTGCACACCGCATCAAGAATGCTCGTTTGGAAAGGCCTAATACATTTTTTTACTTGTTCATTAGTATCGATTCAGGTCAGATTTCTTTACACAATATATATTTTATTTGCAGGAATAAGTCCCGGTCGCCCCGAAAAACCATTTGTAGCATCAAGTGAAAGAAGCAAGCGGCGCAAAACTGAAGAAATCCGGTCACAAGAAGTAGAAACGTTAACCTACGCGACGCATATGAAATTACGTGCTTCTGGCGAGATAGATGCAGCGAATGTTGTTAAAGATCTCACAGAGAGTCCAACTCGGGCACAAAAATACAGATCGTCATTCAAAAAGCGTAATGATGAAGAATTTCGTCAACTATCACCCTTACAGGCCTTGTCTATGTACATAGAAGCAAGCCTGTCACGGGCACAATATGAAATAGTCAGATCGAGCAGGAAGAAATTATATCCCTGCTACAGTATACTACAAAAAGCAAAAGGAGATTGCTATCCCAAAAGAGAATCTTACAAAATAACAGCTACGTGTGCAGAAGTAAACTTGCAAGACTTACTGGACCATACTTCCTCGAGATTAATTATGCATTTGAAGGAAGTAGTTGATACATTGAAGGAAGACGATAAGCAATCAATGGAATTAGTCTATAAATGGGGATGCGATGGATCTCAACAAGTGCAGTATAAGCAGAAGTTTGAGAAGGAAACAGATTCTGATGCCAACATTTTCCAAAGCTCCATGGTGCCACTGCAATTAATTTGTGGTCAGCAGAAAAAAGTAATTTGGCAAAATCCTTTACCCTCGTCACCACGGTATTGTAGACCTATAAGAATAAGATTTGTACGTGAAACTGTGGATATAACAAACGAAGAGATCCAGTATGTGGAATCAAAAATAAATACCCTCAAACCGACTGAATTTGACAGCACCAAAATAAGACACACTATGCTGTTTACTATGGTCGATGCCAAGGTGTGTAACGCTGCAACTCACACCACCTCGACAATGAGGTGCTATATATGTGGTGCCACATCAAAAGAGTTTAATGATATAACGAAGAAACGAGACGTTAAAGAAGAGTCATTAAAATTTGGCCTTTCGATACTTCATGCAAAGATCAGATTCTTTGAAAGCATTTTACATCTTTCCTATAAATTACATGTTCAAAAATGGCAAATAAGGACGAAGTCCGATAAAGATGCTGTCCAACAGAGAAAGAAAGAAATCCAAGAACGATTTAGGAGTGAGATGGGTTTGATAGTGGACGTCCCCAAAGCCAATTTTGGAAACACTAATGATGGAAACAGTAGTAGGCGATTCTTTGCTGAACACGAGCTGTCTGCATCCATTACTGGAATAGATTTAAATCTAATATATAGATTTAAGATAATACTTCAGGTATTATCGAGTGGTCACAAAATTAACAGTCAAAAATTTCAAAAATATGCAAGAGAGACTGAAGAACTCTATGTCTAGCTGTATAAATGGCATCCAATGTCTCCCACGATCCATAAAATACTCCGTCATGGTTCTGAAGTAATTTCGAATGCTCTGCTTCCAATCGGACAGCTCTCCGAAGAAGCTGCGGAAGCTCGCAACAAACATTTGAGAGCATACAGACTCAATTATTCACGAAAATTTTCACGAGAAGCCTGTAACTTAGATGTTTTAAACAGACTGCGTATAACGTCAGATCCAGTACTTACGGGCATGAGAAAGCCACCAAAAAAGAAAATGAGGTCCTTTTCTAAAGAAACTTTGAATTTGCTACTGCCTGCCGAAACGAGAACTTAAATTGAACCTGGAGACGCCGACATTAGTATTATTTAAGAAGAACTGTGAATAAATCGTAGTATTTAGTAATTTTAATAAAAAAAATCTTCAAAATGCTTTAAAACAGTTTTTCTATCAATGAAACAATTATCATAGATCCATTTCATATAAAAAATAATTTTGGCCAACTTTTTCGATCAAATACCCCACTGTGGTCGTCGGCATAGAGATGTGTTACAGCATCATGGATTAAGTCGGGCAGATTATTTATATAAAGACTGAACATAAGGTGACCAAGTATTGATCCCTGAGGTATACCACAATGTAGATTCGCCAAGTCAAAGAGTGTATTCTGTACTTTTACAAATTAGCTACGTCCGCTTATGAAGCTCTCGAAAAACTGAACAGCAGATGACAAGAAAAAATCCCTGAGATAGCTTTTTCTGGAGCTTGCGATGATCAATAGAATCAAATGCTTTGCTGAAATCGAACAAGGTGAGAATTGTAAGATGGTCCATATCTAAGACTTCGTGAACATCCGACGAAACTTTAAGCATAGCAGTTTCACAGCAATGATTTGGACGAAATCCAGACTGCCAGATAGTCAGATAGACGTTTTTATTAATGTAGTCAATAGTCTGCATGTAGTCACTAGTCTGATCGTACGCAGCGAGTTATATTCCGCGCAGCTCTTTCTGACGAAATAGATAATACTTCTTCATCTACATCTTGGACCACTCCTTTTTATAATTTACATCAACGATGTATCTCTGATTTTGCATAATTCAAGAATTCTTTGCTATGCTGACGATGCCAAAATCTTCCGCATTATTTCTAATGAATACGATTGTGGATTTTTAAACTCGGACTTAACACCTTTCATAAATGGTGTGCGTTTAACTATTTTTCTCTTAATTTTAGCAAATATACTACTATGTCCTTTTCTCGTAAAAGGAGGCCATTGTGATTTAATTATATTTTAGATGGATGCTTATTAACTAGACTTGACATAACAAAAGATTTGGGTGTCTTCTTTAATACTCGTCTTTCCTTCGAACGTCATATTAATTCAATCATGGCCAGGGCTAATACTACTCTGGGGTTTATAAAGAGACGGTCAACAGAGTTTAATGATATTAACGAAGATTCTTTACTGCACTTTCGTTCCACCTATTTTGGAGTCCGGTCTGGTCTCCCTTCTATGCTGTATATATAAGTCGCATCATGGCTGTGCTGCGGATATTCGTTCGTTTTGCCCTGCGTGGACTTCATTAGGATAAACCTAATATTCTGCCACCATATGTTAATAGGCTTAAACGCTTTCCATTAGATTCTCTTGAGAATAGACGTAAAACATCCAGAGTTGTCTTTGCATTTCAGTGTATACAAGGAGTGATTAACTCTCCTGAGCTCTTAGATACTTTCAGTATATCTGTTCCTGTGCGCTCCTTGAGGAACTGTGACTTTTCGTTCTTCCTTAGCATAGTACAAACTACGGCATGCATGAGCCCGTTTTATCAATGTCTCGTCTCTTTAACCGCCAGTTTGATTGCATTGACTTTCATCTTTCAAAAAGTCAAATAAGAGATCAGCTTAGTTAAAGTTACTTGTTTTTCATTATTATTGTTATGTATACTTTTGTCATTTTATGGCTATATTTCAGTTTTGTAAACTCAGCAATCAGATCGTTGATGAAGTTCTAAATAAATAAATAAACATGATGCAAATTAAACAAAACGAAAATGAAGTGACTTTTAATTATGATAAATACATAGACATAGTTCTTTTTTAATATACTGATTATAAAAGAAACATTACAACCAATGAGGATTACTACTAAACATCTCAGTAAAGAATATTCAACAGTGTAAACGACTGCGAAAATTGCTATAAAATTTTTATTTAAGGCTTTCTAAAACCATGCTTTTGTATAATTTAGTTTATTTACTTGGATATAAAGAAATATTATGGTATGGTCTGAAATGAAAACAAAAACAGGAAACTTCACGAACAAGTTTGAATGATCATTTGAGTGGTTCGTCTGATAAGTGTATAATATTCAAATCATAAGTCATTATAAGTCTGGAAGGGCGTGAAATAATTCTGTTCACCCCTGATATCTTAAAAGGTGAGGACTAAAAACATTTTCGTTGGAAAACACTGAACAATTTTTCTACTTGACCTGCCTACCAACCCTTTTAAAGAATTTCCACAGAATATATTAATTATTTACACGTAACCCTGTGAAACCTCTCATTTTATCTGATTCATAAAGTATCCTATGAAAAATATACCTCCATTCATAATTCTATGTAGCTTACTGTAGCTCTCATATTCGTATGCAAATGATGAATGTTGGATAAAAGGAGAACTTATCCTTGCCTTGTTGAATATTCTTAATGTAAGGTAATCTGCTCTGAATCTTAAGCAATTAGAGATCACAAAGACTGACAACTATTCCAAGACAATGGGAGAAAATTGGAAGCACTTAAAAAGTATCAGGATTCATTAGGGTGATATTATCGCAAGGGATTCAGTCCACTTAACCGAATAGAAGAAATCCCTCAGCCACTAAACCTGATAATCCATAGTTGCAATGAGTATGGCTGAAATAGTCGGGAACTAGGTTACATCTGAGTATGCTTTTATACTTGACACTCACTAACAGTAATACGACAAATTTACTGCATATAGAGAAAAGCAGAGTTCTAGACGGAACTTATACATATTTGTCGCCTAGAACTACATAACAGAGCTGGCACAATGAAGGCTTCGAGTATTGGAAAAAAAATCCTTTTTAAAAGGACTCATTTTAGCAATAGTATAAAATTTAACAATAAGAAAATTACACTTTTAATACTATTGACAAATTTGGTCTTTCAAGTGTTACGGCAATTGTGTCTGTGCAAAGTGTTACAGTCACAAAAGATCTAATTTAGTAGTATAAACAAATCTTCAAAGGATTCCCCTAAAAATGAACGCCTACTTAACAGACCAAAATAGTCTCGGGTGTAAAAAGGCCATAAGTCAAGCATGAAATTTGTTCTTAATGGGTAATATGAAGTGCAAATGTGGGAAAATCCTGAGAGCGGGGCCAATTTTCAATAGAAAAAAATATAAAAAGCATCAACACCGTCTTCCTTTGAATGGACCCGACGGGTCGTTAAATTCACATTGCTTACGCTTAGCTGATTTTAAGTGATTTCCGAGAAAAATTTCATTTGCACGTTAGACTCTTGCATACCTAAGTGTTGAATATAGTCTCCGGACTTTTCCCCTGTCCTTTCACTTGGTGCATTTGCTTAATGCGAGTGTGATAAAAAAATTAAAAAACATTTATGTCGGTAAATGAATATTTTGAATTTCTGATCATGTAAAGGGTGAAAAACGTTTCCAATCGAATATCGAACGAAATGTTCTCACGATTGATTAATATTTTTGGAGTTATTTCATTAAGGTGATAACAATAGTGTTAATGGGGTTATTGGTTTATAAGCATTTAGCATATATGTAGTTCCACAGGATTAAACTTAGCAAATACGAAAGGCAAGTATATAAGAACCGGGAATTATTTGCGCAACGTAAAACTATAAACGATATATATAAATAAAAAATATCTAAGCCTCCATTTTGTGAGATATACCAAACACCGTAAATACTTTTAATGTCACTGTCCGGCTCTCTCGGGAAAGCGTTACAGATTCCTTGGCTCACACCTCCAGGATGAGCTACATGAAGTCGGTAAGGAGGGCTGGGAGCCAATACTTACATTCTTCAGAGCCTCTGGTTGGGATCTATGAGCAATTGTTGCTCATAAGTATGGAGGGTAAACAATGGGCCTGTTATGGCCGATTCCAGAGCCCCGTAAGGGGCCTCACCTCAGTCTTCAATCAACCAATCAAATACAACTATTTCAGCTGCCTTCTTGTTGGACAAGGTATGGTAAATCAATCACAGTAGGACCACAGATTTACCCGTAAATTTGGGGTTGGTATAGCACCTTGTGTTTTATTTACACTGTCCTTACCCCACGTTAGTCCTGAACTGCCGCGCTCTAACAAAGATATCATATTGTTAACTGAATCGGACATGTTCCCATCGTGCATTATTCGGCACTTTGGGTACATGCACTGACATGTATAACATAGACCGCTGGCACTATTGAAATTTCTAACATTACCATAGGTCAACTTTTTTATAATTTCCCAGTTTCAGTCAGTGGATTTTCGAAATGAATATATAGCATAGAAATAGACGGCAATACAAGATTTGTAATATTTTCTCTGTCCGCCATACGTCTCTTTTAGGGATGAGCAAACAAAAATTGCTTAATTTTATTTCCTTCAAAATCAATGGAAATTGGTGTCTTGTTATACGAATTTTAAGGCGAAAATTAAATTTGAAATTAAGATAATTGTCACACCCCTACGAACAAAATTGGTCCCACATAAAATAGGAAATGAAGCATTATGTAAGTAAATAAGCAAGTAAGTAAGTAATGTTTATGCATTTTCTAAATTCTAGCTAACGTATCTGTTTATATTAAATTCAATTTAATCTGGTACATGAAGGAAATAAAACTATAAAAAGGGGAAAATACACCAACATTACGAACACTATGCTTAAGAAAAAATAAAAACTAATAAAATGAAGCAGTTTATGTAATACATGTCCAGTGTAAACGAATTTAACGATTTTCTTCAATCTGGATGGGTGACATTTGTTAACTAGTGATGATTAAATTTGGGTGCAATTACTGAACTGAAACAGTCTCGTAACCTGCAAGAGTAATATTCGATAGTGCTAGCTTATTAGTCCTGTGTTCGGTACTGATCCTCAAGGTGTTTTTTTTTATGGTCGATACAAGAAGTGCTTACTCTAAACGGTGGAACTATAATGAACTTTGTAAAAGTTGCAGATGCGATTTATGCCTTTTATAAGCACTGCAGCAGAAACGTTGTTGGTGTGCTGCCATAGTGAACACGACGTACCGGATTAATATTTTATTAATAGCAAGAATAAATAGTAATTGAAAATATTTAGGCAAAAATTTCACGTCAATAATATCTTTGAAATTATATGAAAATATTCATAATTGAACTTTACATTTTCCTTTTAGTAGGTACTAAAACTAAACTAAAACCTTTATAATATTCGCTCTAATGAACCTCAACGTATATATTTTGACTGTTAGAAATCAAGCTTGCATCACAGATACCATATTCATATACAGGGTGTTTCCCTTCGGGTGGGGGGGGGGGGCATATCAACCGTTTATGAGTGTTACACGGTGATTATGGAAAAAAGCTAGTTCTTCATAAAACACCCTTTATTTTAAAAAGGACTGGGTGCACGGATTTAATGGCCTTTCCAACGATTGCTCAACAAACTCCACACCCCCTCCTTCTCAGGAGTTAAGGGGGTCTAAACAAAATATTTTGGATTTTTCTACTTGTTTTTTACTTTGACCTCTATTTTCTTTTGCAAAACTGTCATTAACATAACTTTTTTTTAGAAAAACTGCAGCTGTTAAAAAGTTATTAGCTCAAAACTTATTCATGTCATACCGAAATTAGCCGATATTTTTTTTAAATGACGTGTTTTCAGTCAGTAAGGGAACAAATTTAGGCTTGAGAATTGCTTTCAGAATAGGTTTTGAGCTAATAACTCTTTACCGGATGCAGATAACACATAGGATATACTGGGTCAAATTAAAGAGGAGAGTCTATAGTTTATAGTTTTTATAAAAAATAGTTATGTTAATGACCATTATGCAAAAAAATAGAGGTCAAATTAAAAAAATCCGAAATATTTTGTTTAGACCCCGGTAACTCCTGAGAGGAGTGAGGATGGTTGAACAGTCGTTGGAAAGGCATATAATGAGCCTTTAATTGTGACCGTGTGCCCATTACCTCTTAAAATATAGGGTGTTTTGTGAACAACTAGCTGTTTTAATTAATCACCCTGTAACTTCTAAACGGTTGATATTGCCCCCACCACGGCTATACAAATTTGTGTATGCCTAGGTGAGTACTATCACCTCCTGCTCTATTGAACTTCTAAGGGGAAACACCCTGTATATAGATCTCCTATCTAAATGAGGCAAACTGGCCAAAGAACTTTTTAACCTTTACCTATGTAATAAAACCCTTGGCCTTCAATGTCAGGATCACATATAGGAATCAAAGATTTGATGTATCGTGGTGATATACAAATAGACGAGAGCAGCTACGCTGTTGGATACTTTTAACATTGCAGCTACATAAACAGACGGGGAAGGGTGTGAAAAGTGAATTCTTTTTTAAATTTTCCCTTTATAACTTGTGTTATTTCTATCGGATCGAGGTAATATTTGGTACACTGATGGAATGCCATACACAACGAACAATTCATTTTTTGTAAGAGTTGCAAGAGTATTCTCACAGTTTTTAATAAAACTTTATGTTTTATAACGATAGTATTGATAACGTTCTTGCAGTTTCTATAAATCCTCTATAAAGCCGATTTGGGTACACTGTATAAAGGCAACGGGAACCACTTTATAAAACCTTAATACGATACTTAAGTTTCTCCGGGGAACGCTCTAGGAGCACATATAAAACATCTTATAAAACGAGTTTTTTGTTGCGTAAACATTCTAGCAGCGTTTATAAAACTGATTTATTATTGCTGTACATATATATATATATATTTCAGAGATTTAAATTAATCTGTTATAGGTGGCTTTTGTACTTTTTACAATATATGTGATTCTTTTCTAATCTTGTAAAATATGTACACAAATAATTTTGCTGGTATGCGATATCATCCTATAAATGTACTAATCTTTATAAGTTTAATCATATATGGCAAATATAGTAGAATATATTGAAATTGTAGAAAATAAAATTTAGGTCAAATATAAACAATTAATTGTTAATTGTTTTCTGTATATCATGGGTCGTACTCAGAAGTGTACATGGACAAGGCTCTTTTAATTGTATGTGCATTTTAGGGAGTGTTCATATACACCAAATCGCGTTTACGTCGTCAAGTCAATTTGACTGCAGTCGACTTGAGTCATTTAACTTCGTGCTCCTAAGGTGGAAGTAAGTTAACTCGTGCGGGAAATAGGAAAGTTTTTCAAAATGGAAATGGATGATAAAAATTTTATGGTGATTGATGAATCAGATAAGACCTAAAAATGTTACAAATCTCATAAAAGATTTTAATTTCAGAGTTCTTTTTTTTTTGTAGAGTGCGAGGAAGCTTAAACGAATAATAATAATCGAAGCACAAGTATCTCGTTCGGCGTCCATTTCCTTTTTTACCTCTTTGACGTTTACTCACACATTCTCCAGGCCGACTTAACTTGACTGCAGTTTTTTTGACTAAAGTCGACTGCAGTCACCGACGAGAACAGACCCTTAATATTTTACTCCAAAATTATTTTTAAAATTGTCAGAATAGACCGTTAATTTCTTTTAAAAAAAAATCATATATGTGCCTATAGATTAAGAAATGATGTTAAACCAACAATTTGACTCTTTCCAGAGCTCTAATAAAACAAAATAGTTTTTTTTTAAAACTTCTATGAAGCCATTAAATCAGATTTTCGTGCTTGAGAGCTTTATAAAACTATTTTGTTAATATGAAAACCTTAATAAAACCATCCAGCTCTTTTGCTTTTTTTAGAACTCTTATAAAATACTTCAGCGTCCTTTTGGTTTCTTACAGAACTATTACAGAACTCATAAAAAACATACTAATCCCAACCATCCAACTTTGACGATTATCTTAGGCTTATCTTAGATAAAATACAACGATCGTGTTGAAGAAAGATATCGTTTAACTTAACGGTAGGTATTATTGCAATAATTTTGGGACAAATACCTAAGTAATTTCTCATACAGCAACTGTCTCAACAGCAGGCCGCAGGCAATATCGTCAATACATGTGACAGGTCTCCGTCAAGTGTTGTAACAGACCTACCATTCGAAACTGTGTGATTTATATATTGATTAAATTTATATTTTAATAACTAGATTCTAATAGTTGTAATAATACAACGTTTATTTTTATTTCAAGTGATATCAATACCATTTTCCATAATTTCCTTCAATTCATCAACAAATGGAGACAGAAATGCTTTTAAATCACCAGGCTTGTTCTTTCCAATATAAATACATAGCAATTACTCTGGGATGAAAAAGGAATATTTCTTGGATATTAAAAGAATAGGCCTAAATTCTCCTTTAGAGTTCTTGTATACCTGAAATTCGTCAATGATGATATTTAAAGAACTTATTTTTGATTCATTAATATCGCTAAAGAAATTCCTTAAACAAAATTCCATTTCCTGTTAAACGTTTTCATTTTTAGCGTACCCAAAGAATAAAAACGGGAACCCAATTACTAAGCCTCCGATGTCCGTCCGTCTGTCAACGGGCTGTTTTTCATGAACCGTAATAGGTAGACATTTGAAATTTCTACAGACTGTGTAATTCTATTGCCGCTATAATAACAAATAAAAAAATTAAATTAAATTAAAAATTAAAGGGGGCCCCATACAAGAAACCTGTTTTTTGCGTATACAAAGTGTTAAATTTTTTTGCGATGGTGCGGAATCCTTCGTGTGCGAGTCCGACTCGCACTTGGCGGTTTTTTTATATCATCTCACTACAATGATCGCTTAAATTATTTTCGTTCATTCAGGAGGTACTGTCTATAATGTCATCCAACTTTACAGCCCAGTTATCTCTTATTTCTAAACCTTCATCATCAACAGAAATGTCGAGATCACTTCTGGAATTACTATCAGAATAACTGGGAGAGTTATGCGATGTAGTAAAACTCTAAGAGTAAACGGAGCATTAGGCAACATTTTGTGTAGCGATATCCGAAGTAATTGGCTCTTTCTCTGAATATTTCGCAAATTCCAATATGATATGACGCGAAATAATTTTATAGATATTTCTATGGTTTTATTAAAGTCTTCTCAGAAACTGTTTAAAACAAAATAGTTCCAAAGTTTTAAAAAGGTTCCAATGGTGCTTCAGGATTGGTAAATGGTTTAATAACTGTTGCTCTTGCTACTGATTTGCTGTCGTCAAGAAACTATTTTATAATGTCTCTCAATGGAGTTTTCGGAGGCTTTACGAAAGCTTTATACTAAATAGCATTCAGAGACAAAATCTTTTCATAGAGTTCAAAATGGCATTGCAGACCACTATAAGACCATTATATAACCAAGTAGCTCTAGTTCGGAAAG
Organism: Dioctria linearis; assembly: GCA_963930735.1. Lineage (NCBI taxonomy): Eukaryota > Metazoa > Arthropoda > Insecta > Diptera > Asilidae > Dioctria > Dioctria linearis. The sequence goes on along the minus strand of OZ005740.1, from coordinate 266,115,538 downwards.
CATTCCTAACACTGCATTACAAAACATTTTAGTGTCAAAAACAATTTCGCATTTTAAATTTAATTTGGGATTTTGTGTACCACATTTTATTCTAACAGTCTCTGATGAAAACGAACATTTATGCACTGACCTTTCCAGCAGTTGTTTGCATGGAAGGAGGTACCATGATTTGTAATTCATTTTACCGGTGTGGGCTACATTGAATAATTTCAATCTGAATATTGTTGACTATTTTTATACTAATTTGCATCAGATTATAATGATTTTGCCCGGATTTAAATTATTTTTCTTCATATAGCGACTTTTCCTGATTTACTATATCGTCTAGATAGGCATTTTCACAAATCACTCCATTTTTATAGTTTTTATGCTATTTTAGGGAGGAGAAATCAAATTTGCAGAGTCTACTATATTCAACGATTGAAATTCCTAATACCTTCTTAACATAATTTATGATAATAAAAAAAAAACAAAAACAAAAAACACCTTTAGTGTTCATCTTTGTGGATATGCAAAATATACATTAATTATAAGAGGGGAAAGAGGGGATCAAACGTCACTACTCTCAAAAATATGTATGTATTCGAACAGATATTTTATTTTTCCAAATTTTCCCATCACAACATTTTTATAGAGTGTCTAAATAAAATATCCCTATAATAACAAAACTCATAGAAAACAAAATTCCTTAAAAAATATTAATGTTATTAGAACTTTTCGTGAAAGGCAAATTAATTTCTAATGGAAATGTTTTAAATTTTTTATAATAGGCATGTATTTGAATAAATTTTTTGTTTTAATTTCTCATTATTATTTCCATGGGATAAGTCTCATATGATTTCATATCTTATTTAAGTGAGGTGTTTTTTGCATTGAGGATTATTTTTTTAGGACTTTTCTTTTCTAGATATCCTGTTTTTTAGGGATTTTTTCTATTACTACTTTTGTGTTTTAGGGGTTTGGCTTTATTGGGGTTGTGTCCTGACGGGCGGATTCAGGATTCTTGTGAGAGGGTGGGGGATACAGCTATGATTTAAAATGGTATAATCTGGAACAGATCAAAGTTCACAGACACTCGCCACCATTTGCAAATATCAAATGCACAAAATTGATCATTTAAATTAAACTACGAAGAAAGTTGTTCAATGTTAAATTTTTGCCACGTGCGAAAGTCAAACGCGGTGTTAAATTATTTATTTAGTATTTAGTTTGTAAATGGTGAAAGAGTAAAGTTTCCAAATAATTCACTTTAGTTATTAAATATAGGGAAATACATCTTGTTAAAATTGACGAATACGTCATAAATTGTAACTTTGAAAAATACAGGAATTAAAGTGTTACGTACTTTACCTCTACCAAAGTTAAGAAAGTTTGACTTTTTTTATACTATTAAGCCAAGTTCAGGAGATACCCTATGATGCAAAGCACAGCAAGGCAACAAGGTGATAAGGAACGTTAGAGGGGTGGCAGAGATGCTGATGTATGTCATCCTGAAACTTTCGCAGATTGTATGCCGGGGTAAAGATATAAGATGGTAGACTGTTCCACACTCGCACACTTTGGGATAAAGAGCATCCCGGAATATTACTGTACGGCCGAAAGTAATATGAACGGTAACAGAATGTGGGCGTCTTGTAGAGTGAGTATTACGTGCACAAATTATTCTGCAAGGGATCAGATTAGATATTTCATCCAGAAATTTAAGACATTTTGATGCTTCTTTGGAAGAATAGCAGATGCGATCTGTCCACCTTAACTTACAGGAAGTAATAATGCAATTAAAGATGATGTACCGTAAATCAGTGCTCCATCAAAAGAAATAGGAGTGTAAAAATTATGATTTTGTTTTAAAGAGATGAGACAGCTTTGGAACTTAGATGCCCTTAATTCGACACGATTCGCTTTACCCCAAGCGAAGATATAATCGAGGTCTTTATTCAGTCATTCTCTCTGGGTTCCCTCAGAGGGTCAAAGGAGTAAGCGAAATCTAGTGTACTGTCATAGGCAAAACTATGGATTGGATCAGCAGTAAGCGAAAGCAGGTCATTAATGAAAATTATGAAGTGAGATGTAGAGATAACAAAACCGTGGCCACATCGGCTTTAATAGGGTGAGGTTCTGGTTAAACGTCTTCTAGTTCAACCGGAATGCGGCGATCAGATAAAAAACTTACAATCTATAATAGAAGAGGAAGGGAGAGACCAAGTGCTTTAAGTTCAACTTAAAGGGCTGGATAGCAGACTCTATCAAAGACCTTTGAAAACTTTTGAAATACTTAAGACAACTATTTTGGGCTCACAAAATTTGTGAAGACTACGGTCCCAAAGCTCCGTAAGAAAAGTTAGCAAGTCTCTAGATGAGATCCATTCCGAAAGCCATGTTGGCGATAATTTGCGAGTTGTTTGATTTCTAGATACCTACTTCATTAATTTTGAGTTAATAATTGAATCAAGAACCTTTAAAAAAATCGAAGTCATTGCAGTTTATTGATGATTTGAGCGATAGTTAGCCTCTCCTTTCTTGGGAATAGAACTGGAGCTAGCTTCCAACGAGTTGGAAATTTTTCTGTCGAATAAGGCAAGTTGAATAGTTTGCGCAGAGGTTTAGCCAAGGATGAGGCACAGCTGTTCATTAACAAGGGTGAGAAACTATTAGGATCTACGGCAGTAGAGGCGTTGAACACATTTCTTCTATGGATGGGTATTGGCTCTTGTATACGTTCACACAGGAGATGCCAAATGTGTGTCTGTAAAGTGGATGGAAGACGAGCATTTTAAACAAACCTGCCAACGCACCGATCGTATATAGCTTGTCTCGTGAAACCTCGCGCTGTGGGAAGCAATCTTAAGATACTGATTGAGAATTTTCCCACCAGCATGTATATTTTATTTTAACTTAACGTTCAGCTAAGTATTCTACCAAAAATATTGCATTTTGCGAAATAATAAAACATTGACTTTCTAAAGAAAGTTCTTGCTTTAAATAATATCGTACAACAATATAATAATAATTTGTTTCCCGTTGTGCAGTTTCGATGAATTTGCCCAATTACGAGTTATAATTGGTTCTTTAAATGTTTGTTATGCCACGCCGGTAATATTCTAACAAGCCGTCTTTACATTGAAGACTCTTAAACAACGCTTTGACCGCTGTTTTCAATTAAAACGAACCCGCCACCGCTTTACCCGAATAATCTCCATCCTGCTTCAAACACCCATAGAAAAGCCACGCTCATGTATGTACATGAATTTTACAGGTATCAGCCCTTTCTGTTTTTTCTATGGCCAGGGTCTTTCAATAAAGCATTATTGTATTGTATTGAATTGAATTGTATTGTATTTAACAGCCACGATCTAAAATGGAGCTAGGGCTGAGCCGCTTGTAATTAGGGTTGCGTCCTGAAACGTATCAAATTAAGCAACTGGCAAAAATTTTTATATTTGTTACAAAAACTGGAGTAGAATACATTTACTGCGCAGTAAATCATTTTGTTAGGAAAAATTCAAAAGATCTATTGCAATTTTTTCTGTATTCTTCTGGTGAGGGGAGCGCCCCCCGAGATCTCCAGCTGGATCCACAACTGTGTCTTGATCCAATTTTTATACCCTAGCCAGTTGACGATATCATAGGGTACACTGAGTTTGTCATTCGGTTTTTAGCTCATAGAAATAAAAATGGTAGCCCCAACTTCTGTAGAGTGAGCTTTCGACTGAAATATAGAAGGTGAGGTACTACGAGGAATGGAAAGCTCCAATTCTGGGCCCACCATTCCTCTGTCTGCTTTGTTATCCTTTTCTGATCCGTTAAGATACCAGATACGAGCTCATTGCGGGAACTTCATTGCTACATTGCCTTCTGTCTAGTATCTGGCTTAATTTGTCACTTTAATGTGGACCCGATCAAAAATATTAAGAAGAAGAAGTTTAATCATATGCTTATTTCCTTCGAAGCATATCAATCACTGTTTCTCTCTAGATAAAAAAGTACAGTGCTCATTGGAGACAAGATGTGAAGGGACCAGTGGCCCCCAAACAGGCTCTCCTTATCAAATGTAAAATGAATAATTTTACTTGCATAATCCACATTGAAAGTGCACCATATCGTTCAAATGTAATTATCGACACTTAGAAAACGGAAGGAAAGGAAGAAAATGGTACATATTTAATATTTGCCATAAACTGGACAATAATTACACCAAGTTTCATTAAAATCAGGTAATATCCCTTATAAATAAATTCCTGCAAGCAAAACTCGCACTGGAAGTCATTCACATCCTTTCACCCTTCCATACTTTCTGATAATTCTGTGACTCCGCCACTCTGCTCATATTCCCTAATAAACCTTACACGATCTCCTCTCTGTCATTCTGTGCTTTGAATCAAAAGGATCCCCCAAGCTTGGCTAAACAATTTGTATATATGTCGTAGACATTTGACGGAACTCAGCATTTCACGAAAAGTCTAGACACTTCATGAAAAGTAGGTTTTGACTTAGCCTCTTTTTACATTATGTGGCTGACATTTTTAGTCAATTCATGAAATGCTAAAAGCGATTACGCCGATACTGTAATACCACCCTATATAACCAAATACTAGTAGTGGGAGAAGGGTGGTGGAGGGGGAGATCGAACCCATGCCTGTGACACACACACCCACACACCACACATACACACACATAGGCACATATACACACCCATATGCACATACAAACACATACACGCGCCGCGCGTGGTATTACAGTATCGGCGTAAACGCTTTTAGCAATTCATGAATTGACTAAAAATGTCAGCCACATAATGTAAAAATTGGCTAAGTCAAAACCGGTACACTATCTGCCTACTTTTCGTGAAGTGTCTAGCTCTAGACTTTTCGTGAAATGCTGAGTTCCGTCAAATGTCTACGACATATATATACAGGGTGTTTCAAAAAAATTATAAATATTTAAAAACGATAATGTATAAGCAATTTGCAGCAAAGAAATAAGTACCTATGTATTTCTGTTTGTCAAATTCGCCATAGTCTCTGAGTGATTCCAGATTTTAGTTTTTAAGCTTAGTTTGATACCCTTGCAAGTGAATTTGGCTATATCTTCTAAACCATTTATCTAAAGACAGTGGTTTTAGATTCATATTAGGCGCACACTTCCATTTACGTGAATTATTTACCAGAAATCTTTGGATTTATAAAATTTAAATTTTTTAATGGAAATTTTGTAAAAGGATATTTGTCACCAAGCATCTACCTGGCACAATTGACAGAAATTGACCCAAATGTGCTCTTTCTAAAAGTATCTGTTGTATTTTCGTGAAGTAATTATTTCAAAATGTATTGTAGATCATCCCCAAAAATACTTAACTATTAAATCTCAAAAGACGTATTCTTTGTCCAGATATCGTCTTCCATGCGAAGAAAGATCACTATTTTATGGTGCACAGTCCATCATATTTAAGGTGATACCTTAATGGGAAATGGCCTGAGAGGAGCTCTGTGTTATTTTGGCCTCTGTTCTCATAAAAATTAGGAGTTCTTTAGTTTTTTCGCCAGAAGTATCGATAAACTTTTTTGCTTGACGAAGTCCCTTCAGCCTTTCGTAATAGAGGGATTTTTGATTGTTCTCCAAGCTATTTAAGGTAGCTCTGAGGTAACTCTTTGAAGTGCCACAGAATGGTTCTGGTCCGACAAAGGGAGTTTCTGTTCCTATTTTGACTAGGCGGTCGGCAATTTTATTGCCATTATGAACCTCATGCCCAGCTCCCCGTATGGGGATGACTTTGTTTCTTCTTGATAGATTTTTAAGAGTTTGCAGACATTCTCAAATAATACTTGTCCATTCGAGAGGATATAGATTGTTGAGCCATTTGTGGCTCTCAAAATGCAGGTATTGGCGCATTCTTCTATGGCTAACACCTCAGCCTGGAATAGGGTGGAGGTAGAGCTCGAGCCTTTTATATATGGCATCTGGGGCCGATTTCACCCAGTCGGACTCCACTGTTCGTTTTAGAACCGTCTGTATATTGGAAAGACAGTTTAGTGGAACGCCATTGTTGTCGATCTCCCAGAACCACTTGGAATAGTCTGACAAAATCCACCCTGTTAAGCAGGGGCGGATCCAGGCTTCTTGTGAGGGAGGGGAGCAACTTTCGTTTAAAAACGGTATAAGCTGGAAACAGATCAAAAGTTCAACACCACTCGCAAATGTCAAATACACAAAATTTATCATTAAAATACGTGTCCATCAGATAAGTGAGTGGCTACCACTGGAAACGAAGAAAGTTGGTCAACGTTCAACTTTTGCCACTCGCGAAAGTCAAACGAGACCTTAAATTATTTATTTTATTTTAGTTTGTAAATAATGAAATTGTAAAACTTCCAAATCACCCATTGTAGTTAGTAAAAATTGGGAAACACATTTTGTTCAAATTGACGAATTCATCATAAATTGTAATTTGCAAAATACAGCAATTAATGCGCTGCGTACTGTACCTCTACTAAAGTCAAGAAAGTTTGATTTTTTTTATATATTATTAAGGCAAGTTAAAGGGATACCTTATGATGCAAAGCACAGCATGGCAGGAAGGTGATATGGAAACGAATTAGGGAACGTGAGGAGAGTGACAGAGGTGCTGAATGTCACCCTTAAACTTTCGCAGATTGTATGTTGGAGTAAAGACAGAAAATGGTAGACTGTTCCATATTCACACAGTTCGGTATAAAAACCATCACGAAATTTTACTGCATGGGCGAACGTAATTTGATGGCGGTTTGCTGCGCGAGTTTTGCGTGCAGGAATTATATATTAGACAAGATATTTCAGTAGAACATTGACCGCGCATATAGCGATAAGGTAGTGAAGGGCATCCATCATTGCGGCGTTGTTCGATTGAGTCGATATTACAAGTTATTGCCACGTCGCCAGTGAGCTTGAAGGCTTTCTTTGGGACAATATCCAATGAAGGTATGACTGTGCGACCAGCCTCGGGCACAGATATGGAAATTATTTTACATTCTAGGTCTGGTTTAGGATTTGTAGAGGAGCTCTAGATTCGATGGGTTGAAATATTTCTACACCTTTTTAGAAATCTTAGACATTTCGCTGCTTCTTTGGCAAAGCAAATGATGTGATCTGTCCAGCTTAGCTTACAGGAAATATTAAAGCCAAGAATGTAAACGGTGTATCGAAAATCAGTGCTCCACGGAAAGAAATGGGAGTGAAAAGCTATGATTTTGCTTCAAAGATATGAGACAGCTTTGGCACTTAGATGCCTTGAATTCAACGCGAATTGCTTTACTCCAAGCGAGAACATGTTCAAGGTCGTTATTCATTGATCTAATCATGCAATCTCGTTTGACAGACGTGACGTTCCTTCTGGAGTGCATAAGAGTATCAAGGATACTGTCAACGGCTAAATTTGATATTATCAAGGTAGTTATTGAATGATCTAATCAAGCCATCTCGCTTGACAGATATGGCATTCTCTCTGGAGTCTTCAAGATTGTCAAAAGAGTAAACGAAATCCAGGCTACTGTCATAGGCAAAACTATGGATTGGATTAAAAGTACGGGAAAGTAGATCATTAATGAAAATTAAGAAGAGGGATATCAGAGCACTGGAATGTCTCGGCATTTATAGGGTGAGGTTCTGGTGAAACTCCATCTAGTACAACCGGTATTATGTGTTCAGGTAAAATACTTTCAATCTATAATAGAAGATGAGGGGAGAGACCAAGTGTTTTAAGTTTAACTAAAATGGCTGGATGCAGATTCTATCAAAGACCATTTAAATATCTGGAGGAACGATTTTGTGATTACAAAACACCAAAATTGTGTACGATTCGAATGTTCTGTAAGAAAAGTCAGCAAGTCTCCATATGAGGGTCCAGTTCGGTAGCCATAATGCCGATCATTGATGAGTTGTTTGGCTTCTAGATACTTCATTAATTTGGAGTTAATGATAGATTCAAAAAGATTTGAAAGAATCGAGGTGATTGCAATTGGTCAATAATATGAGGAGTCGCTACCTTCACCTTTTCTGGGAATAGGCTGAACGTGAGCTATTTCCAATAGTTTGGAAATTTTCCTGTCGAATAAGACAAGTAGAATAGTTTGCGCAAAGGTTTAGCCAAAGATAAAGCACAGCTTTTAGTTAACAGGGGTGAGAAACCATCAGGACCTACGGCTTTGGAGACGTTGATTCCCTAAGGACCTTGAACACATCCCTCTTACGGATGTGTATTGGCTGTTTTATAGAGAATTTGAAGCGAATCTACCAGTGAAGATACTAGCTTGATCAAGGGAGTCAAAAACCACTTCACCGATATTAAGTATTGAAGGTATAGAAGAATTGCTGAAGTTGTTCTTGATGGTCTTGACTGGGGACCAGAAGCCTTTGCTATCTTTGCGGCTTGCCAACATTCTGAACAAAAGGAAATTTTTCTCTCCGGATAATGGACTTCTAGGTGTTCTGTGCAGTCGTGTCGACTTGTTTCAATTCTAGCATGAATAATGCAATTGATACGCGCAGACTCTTTAGCTTTTCTTACATTACTTGGTTGAACTTATGTTTAAACCAAGAGCGATTTTACTGTTGCTGAGATTTGCTGTAAGAATACGGAATGTAATCACACATGCCAAGATTTCCCTAAGGTTCTGATTTAGAATTTCCCAGTCAGCATTTAATTTTTTTTTTGTTTAAAGTTTTAGCTAAATATTCTTCTATTGCATTTTACGAAATAATAAAACTGTTTTTCCAAAATAAATGTCTTGCTTTAAATGTAATAACTCACTACATCAATATACAATGATTTGTTTGCCTTGTGTTATCAATTAAAACATATCTCCCATCGCTTTACCCGAATAAGTTCTGCTTCAAATTGGTCATTTCCAGAAATTGTTATATCTGTTGCAAAAAGTGCAGTAGAAGAATTCAGAAGATCTACTGCAGTTTTTTTGTGATGTTCAGAGAGGGGGGCGAGGCCCCCGCTTAGCTGGATCCGCCAGTGCTGTTAAGGGGTTGAAAGTGTTTTTTTGCGATTTTCGGTGAAATGTGACTTCCTAGCGGAAAAGGTTCTTCGCGAAAGTTATTGATAATAAAAATATCGAAAACTTTGATATAAGGCATTTTTCAACATAACCTCCAATTCTTCGATAAAAGGGCGGAAAACTAATTTTTCATTTTTTTATGTGTTTCTTTCGGAAAAATAATTCAAATTACATCAAATTTTTTGAAAGTATACCTTTTTTTACATTGAATTAGGACAATTTTTTTGGAATTTGGAAAACATGTAGTTTCCGAGATATTTATAATTTTCGGGAAAAAACCAAACTCTTCCATGGAAAACTTTATTGGTGTTTTTTATCGACTTAAATATTCTATCCGGGCTCATTTTAACTGTTGAAATGTCTACTTTAATGCATATATATTTAATATATGTTGATGGTTTATTTTTGAAGAAACCGCTTAAAATTAAGAAAAACGAAAAACATAACTTTTCGGATCCTGAATTTTTCAGTTTGTTTTTTATTTTCAATATTTGTTATTATTTATTATTTGAATGACAGAATTAACTTTAATATATTTAAAGTTGAACCAATTTAATTGAAGAAAGTAGCGGAATCATCCAGAAACTTAAGTTTTTCATGGCAATGCACCGTACCGTACTAAAAGTCGTAAGGTAAAGCTAAGACTCACTGGCCCAGTGGCCTTTTTTATCAAACGTATATTTTACAATTTTTTCACCAAACAAAATAGTATAACAGTGAGTAATCTATTTTAGGTATATTTGAATACATAATTATTAAGTACAACAAACAATTTATTCATATTTTTTATAAAAATGAAAACTTTATGAGAAGTTACGAAATTCTAATGAATTTCGCATATCTTGCATTATGGTTGTTGTTCTTCTTCATCAATAAAATTTTGAAATTCCGAAGGATCTTCGAGATTATTGACATCTTCGAGCTTTACAATTTCAATAACAAGTTTCTTTGCTGGTTCTTCATCAATAATCTCGTCTGAATCATTTACGCCTTCAAATTGTCTTTATTTCTATTTTAGCAGTTTTTATGACAATTACTGCATAAATTGATACATTTTAAGTGGTGTTTTCAGCAGCTACATCTTTGGTTACTACAATCAGTTTCACAGCTGCAGGTAATACTTAATAATTTCTCGGGAATTAAGTCTGAACACTCTGGAATAAATTTGCTCATGAGTCTACCTAGATGTTCGTTGCAGCACCACTACATAACGTTTTTGTTATCGCGCTCGTTGTTCAAATAACTCCTTCATTTGGGGGTTAGTTTTTCCAATTTCAAAGTAGATTTGTTAGTTGACAGTTGGTGATCTAATGACATATCCATTTTTTTACTTTTGTAAATATCCGAATACCATCCCATCCATTTTTCGCAGTGGTTATTTGTCTGCATCTTGTTTGAAAAAAATACTAGCTAGGTTTGATAAATTTTTGTTGCTCAATAATTAGTTTTTTTTCCTTTTCAAGAAAAACTGGAAGTTGTATCGCAACTCGAAAAAGAGTGAAGAAATGCTATTATATCTGTGTATGTTTCGTGTTTGAAACAATTAGATGTATAAAATGAATCCTTTTCAATGCCTAAGCCTAGTTTGTAGAAAAAATACTGAGACCATATGAATTTAGTTAATGCAGAAAGTACTAGAGACATTAATCCAAAACGATAACAGTTTTATGATCGTGTTTTGCTAGTTCAACTACAGTATTTATAATTAATGCCTTCGGAACCTAAAATGGAATAGGTACCACTTTAAAATAATTTATTAATTTATTTGTCTTGCTATTTTATAACAACAGCTGATTCTTATTGATAAGAAGTTTTTCTGTTATATTTTTTAATTAAAATACTCATTCCCCCAAGTGGTGTTCTAAAAGACGCTATCCCAAATGCTTCCAAACAACTAGATGTAATACTCCAAAAATAAGCCCGGCTGCTCTCTTGTTCCGAACCCTATTAATCCCCCTCTCCCCCGTTTGACAACTTAGGCGGGTTTGGACCTTTTATAAGTACCTATTTGATGTAACGTTCTAATATGAATTTCCTGATACACAATTTTTGTGTAAATATTTCCATCACGTTTATATGCATAAATTAAAAGATTTTTTATTAATTTGTTCGACGGCACTTAATCTATACACTATTCAAAAAATTCACAGAGAAGTGACAGAGTTAGGTTTCACTGGAAAGTGACATAATGTTATAATAAAACTCGGACAAAACCATTGCTTCGTTGATAAACATAAATGAATTGTTTGTCATATTATCACAATCGGATTAGTAAAGATTCATGGCATTACACCTACATATGAGATTCACACATATCATTGATTTTATTATTCAGTTAAACATATTCAACTACCTTCGCCTCCTCCCTTCTCATACCAGTAATAAGGTATAATTTGTCGAATACTATATTATCGAGATAGCAGTCGAATAATGTCGAATATTGTGCAATTTTTGTACCAATTAGTAATGCACCCTGCCAAACTACCATTAAAATAATAATAAAAATGTCAATTCTGGTTTATTCTAAAATATATTTACATAATTAAAATATTGAATACTCTCTCATTGAAACTAAAGTATGATAACCTAAATTATGGTAAAAAGTCAAACTGGAAGTTCGGAATAAGGAAAAGTCCTCAAAAAATACAAACAATAGCAGTTGTGCAAAATACCAGCAATGATTAAGTGTAAGTGGAACAAAGTTTTCGGACTTGGATGTCTCCCATGGAAAGAAAATCATCTTAGAAGCATTTCCGATGAACAATTCCTGGTCCAGATTCGTCATATTCTTCCTTTGAGATCCACATTTGTTGGAAAGTAGATAATGATGCAAGAATAGATCCACCTAATTATCCGAAAATGTTAAATTTACAAATATGTCCACAAAATTAATAAAATGGCAATGAATTTACCTATCCAGACTGAGTATTCCTTTCTGGTGGTGCAATAATTTTGATTTTAATCGTTGAAGGTGCTAAAGAAGTGATTTCTTTTGCATACGATCAGCAATACCTGGATACATTGTGGTACCTCCTGACATAACTGTGTTAGCGTACAAGTCCTTTCTGATATCAACATCGCATTTCATAATTGAATTATACACAGTCTCGTGAATACCACAAGATTCCATACCCAAGAAAGATGGCTGGAATAATGCTTCTGGCAACGGAATCGTTCATTTCCAATTGTTATGACTTGACCATCAGGCAACTCATAGCTTTTTTCTAATGATGTAGACGCTGCAGCTGTAGCCATTTCCTGTTCAAAGTCTAATGCTACATAGCAAAGTTTTTCCTTAATATCACGAACAATTTCTCGTTCAGCTGTTGTTGTAAATGAATATCCACGCTCGGTTAAGATTTTCATGAGATAATCAGTTAAATCGCGGCCTGCTAAATCCAAACGAAGTATAGCATGCGGTAAAGCATATCCTTCATAGATGGGCACAGTGTGAGACACTCCATCACCAGAATCCAAGACTATACCGGTAGTACGACCTGAAGCATATAGAGATAATACCGCCTGGATAGCTACGTACATTGCAGGTGAATTGAATGTTTCAAACATAATTTGTGTCATTTTTTCTCTATTCGCTTTTGGATTTAATGGAGCCTCAGTAAGAAGGACGGGGTGCTCTTCTGGAGCCACTCGTAATTCATTGTAGAAAGTATGATGCCAGATTTTTTCCATATCATCCCAATTTGTAATTATACCGTGCTCGATGGGATATTTAAGGGTGAGGGATACCATCTTTTACTTTGAGCCTCATCTCCTACATATGAGTCTTTCTGGCCCATACCTACCATAACACCTTGATGGCGTGGTCTGCCGACGATGGATGGAAAGACTGCACGTGGTGCATCATCTCCAGCAAAACCAGCCTTGCACATTCCGGATCCTGAAAGAAAAAAAATTGAGTAATATTATTATGGGTATGCCAAGAGTTCCCGAATACTTCATGAATATATTCATATTGAATGATATTTTAATTTTCATAAAAACTACAGATAATATTCTTAATACGCATTATTCGCCAATTATCGAACTAAAATTAAAATTATGTTGTTGTAATGCACAAAATATTAACTTTTACAAATATAAAGATTTAATATTAACTCATGTCAAATGGTGTGGAAACTATTACCAATTTTAATTTCTTGGCAAAGTTATTGTCATATTAATATAGCGAAGCTTTAAGAAACCTACATTCTTAAAATCACCACCATTTTCTATGTTTTGAAGTAAGCAAGTAAGTTGCTGCGCCTTTACTTTTGCGTGTAATTAGCGGATAATTTAGTGTAGAGGAAGAGATTTAGCTAAAACTATTGAAAGATGCCAGGTGGTCTTGGAATCTACATTTTATACTGCAGATTATTACTAAAGATATCTTTATAAAATGAATCCAAAGACGTTATAAATTCATTTAACTCGGAATGTCGTCAGGGTTGGCCTGCAGTCTGCGATTTTTTTTAGTTTTGACCACTAGCGTCACCAATGTTCGAACACGGAAAAACTTCTCTCAGTGATAGCGAACTTGTTGTGCAGACTTGGAACGTGTACGCAAAGTATGTGGTGTGCACTCAGTGGTTAGAAATTAAAAAAAGAAAATTGATTTTAGCAGCAGGGAATACGGCTAGAAAGTCAGGAGAAAATATGCAATCATCAAGGTAAGCATTGTGAATGTATTGTGTGACTCCATTGAATAAATATCTAATAAGGAAGCGGGGTTTCGTGCGAATACAGTGTACGTGAGTAGGAAATTCAATGCCAGTCAAACCTATGGAGCGGGGAGTGAAATGACAAGAGCGCTGGTCACTTATTTGAAAATTCTGCTTGACAAGTCACTTAAATTATCATAGGCAACGCCAAGAAATATTATCTGAAGATAAGGAGGTGCCCAAAATTTGTTTATTTTACATAGCAATTTGGATTATAAACAATGTCCCCCTTCAAAATTTCACGGTTTTACTACTGCCATGACGAATCCAATACAAACGCAGCACACTAATACATTTCGCCGAGTGGCTTAGGTTTTCACCCGATATGCCATTTCCTTATTAGTTATTTATTCAATGTGTGACTCATGCTTGAAAATAAACCAAGAGGAAAATTCAATAATGTAACATGTTTGGTTGTGGTAGCACATCATGCGACAATGGTGCTTGTCGTCAAGGCTGGCCACTTTGTGTAGTCAGGGTTGGCCCATTGTGATTGTGTGCTTGGATGATGCCCAAAACAAGTCCAGCACACATCCCAACGAAGTCCGACAATAAAACACCAGCTAAAGGAAGATGCCAGCCAAAAAATCGCAGAAAACTCCTCTTAGGATAATACAAAATAAAAGAGCATTTGAAGTACGTCAATATAACTACATTTTCCGGAAATACGATTTCCAATAACGTGCCATTCAAATTTTGATAAGAAACAGAAAAATGCAACAAATTCAGCTTTTCTTTTAATTCAATTAATTTTTCCAGGTCATTTTTAATCATTTAAGTGCATTTTTCATTGACTGGCCAACCTGGACAACACTGGCCAACCTTGACAGCATTTCACTTTTTTTTTAAATGCCTATATTTTTTTCATTTTTCACCCAATCAATTTGCAATGTTCAGCAAAAGTGTTCCTTTTTCCCAGACCTTACCAAAAATATCCTTGGATTGACAAAATTCTTTCTTAAACGAATTTATAGGCAAAAGTTAAAGGGGTGTCCAACCCTGACGACACTCCCATTATGGATAGGTCACTAGCTATGAAAATTAAAAATACGCACACGATGATTTGAAAAAAATGCTTTTTCCTCATCTATTAGCACAGGACGTCCTTTTTTGACCACCAAAACCATCTAAAGACATTTTCCCGATAATATACCTACCATCTAATTCCTTAAGAGCAAATGTAACCAGGAGGTTGCAAATTGTGTTATTCAAAAAGTTTAACAAAAGAATCGAGATTTTTGAGTCCCGACTATAATGTTGCTTTTTATGTAAGTATATGCTTTATTGTTTCAAGAAATAGTGTACCGTAAAATAATTATTTTAATTGTTTAATTAATTCTGTATTCATTGAAAATTTTCAATTTATATGTTTCTAAGTAGGTACTCATCAAATTCATTTCCATTTTATAAGTTTCAATTTGAACTAATCAGTCATAAAATCTTAACTGACAAAATGTAATATACCTACTTACCTCAAAAAATTTGTAATGTAAGCTTTGTAAACTCAAATAATGAGTTTTCATCGAATGCCAAGGTAATATTAGTGTAACTCTAGTATTTTATAAAACCCAGATAGTAGTCCCTACGTTTATCCGGCGTTTTTATTCAACAAACCTAGAATTTCTGTATGCTGTACTAATTATCTATAGGCAGTTGTGTCATAAGTAATATCAAAGAGCTGGAGCTCAATTTTCGTATGACAACGACACAACGCTTAGCTGGCACTGGCGCTGTAGCGGACTTTTGCCAAATTTTGAATTTTTGGTGCGCGCCAAGATTGACATTTGTAATTTCGAAGTGAAACAATATGGAAAATTTTGATACAGATAAATCATCGAAGTAATGAAAAGAGAAGATATATTGTGGGATCTATGGCATCCCTTATATAAAAATTTAATAAAGAAAGCAGCAGTATGGAATAAAATATTAAATATCATATTTGTTTTGAAAGAACTAAGCTGCATCATTGTATTCATACTCAGCTACCAGGCAGACGGCACACTATTGCAGTAATAGCAAGAATTTTCTCCAGGAATGTTTTATGGAGCGTGTATTAGTGTATTACATAGGAATCTGCAGTGCCGTTGGACTGCCGACCACCTTATTAAATTAATCCAATTACGCCGGCAAGAGAGGCAGACGGTTGACGGCCCTGTAGATTTCTATGTAATACACTAATACACGCTCCATAAAACATTCCTGGAGAAAATTGTTCCTATGACAGCAATAGTTTGCCGTCGCAACTGTGTTTAGGCCTTTAAAAACATGCGTCCAACACAAATATCGGCCGGCTTCACTTCATTTCGTTTATCACCATTCCTATTTGTTATTTATTATAAGGCTCTTTCCTTAGAATCTAAAACCAACAGGAACTACTGGATTAAAAAAAAAAGACATGTCGCCAATAAGGCAATCCAACAACAAGCATTATTGGGGTATCAGCCATTTTGCTCCCTCAATCTACATACTTTAAACGACAGTAGAATAGAGAGAATTGGAAATAGAATTGTGGATTTGTCTTAACGTATCGCTATTCCTTATATTTCTATTTTTATTTCTATCGCATGACCGTACGTAATCGACATTTGTTGCTGCATTTTTGGGCCTCTATTTGCTCCTTTATTACCATAGTGAGATATATGCATATCACGCAAAGGTACACAAAACAGGCGTGTGGCTGGCTCATAACTCTTATACGAGCCACCCGCAATAAGTTAATTTTGGGAATATTGACTCAGAAAAATTTATTGATGAAGCTAAGCAAATTTTAATAATGATTAAGAACTGAAAAGTTTTTTAATTAAAAATATGTATAAATTTAACAATGGATTAAGGTCTATTTTTCCGAATGTAGAAATAATTTAAAAAATATTTTTCACGATCCCTTTTTTTAATGCAAGTGCTGAACACTTATTTTCGGTTTTGAAGCGAATAAAAAATTATTTACGAAGCAACTAACATCAAAATAAAAATGTGACCTGTCGCTATATGCATTGAATCAAATATAATGGATTCGATTAATTATGATGACATTATAGACTTATATGGTAAAACAAAAGTCAGAACAAAATGTTTAGCTATTATTTTATTTTTTTTAACAAAAAAACAAAAATAACTACTCAGTTCAAAATCAAAAAGGATAAAACTTGGCCCGAAGTATGTCTGACACTATTCGTTACCACAATGTGTATTATTGCCGAAAAACAAATAAAACTTGCCTTCATCTGTCACCAATTGCTTTTAAGATAAGTAATTAATAGAGTTTGCCTTTTTAATGCATTAACTCGATGGTTCTAGATTTAAAACTACCAATATTTAAGATAAGTTGTCTTCTGCTAGTTTTAAGCCTATTAGAGTCTCCACTTCACAAATTTATAAGACTTTTGCTACTTAGGTAATCATTTTCTAAGCAAAGCATCAGCGGCTGGACTAATTTCTTGTCGCAACTAATGACAATAACCAAGCAACATATAACTTGCTTCGTTATTATCATTATGTTAGACTGCAGTTAATTTGCGTTGTGTTCAATTTAAATGTAACTTTTTTTCCCGAAATATTGAGTAAAGCATATTTTTTTATTACTTTGTATGAAAGAAGAAACTCTAATTTTAAAGTTAACATTTAATAGGAGACCGTTTCGGAATCACATCTGCTCGATGATGGCAACAACATTTTATTTGCTTTCTAAGGACGAAGCTCAATGATTTAAGTAGTAATTAAAAACTTATCACATCACTGCGTAATATTGAAAAGAATTATATCTATCGAACGGACGGCATTCTAAAAATATGCAGGCAACTCAGTAAGGTCTCTGTTCTCCCGTTAATGTAAAAGCGATTCCTGCCGTATCGACACAAAATTCAGTTTAAAAAGATTCTGTACATTTCCAAGTTTTATAGGTGTGCAGTAATGAGGCACTTTAAATAATAATCCTTAAAAACTGTACGATCTTTTACAATATATCTCTCGATTCAAGGATTAAATTTACATTTTTTTCAACCTATATCTCTTGGTTTCTCTGATTTTAGCATATTTTTAATTTTTATTTATTTTACTATATCCCATCAAACTTAGGACAAAAGCAAACATTTATCGTTTATAATTCATACAACCATTAGAAAAGTTTTAATAACTGTACTTAAGTTCCAATTTCTTTTCTCGAATAAACAATAAATATTTTCAAAATCGTTTTGTTTTATGAAATACAAGTAAGGTGAAAATATTTTAGATTTGAATAAAAAAAAAAATCGAAATTATTCATAAAAACACAAAAAACACGCACCATTATCCACAACCAATGCAGCTACATCATCGTCACACATTTTGAATACGAAACTGTTTTACAAACGCACCCGTCGGATTACCGCACAAAAATCTCAAAAGTTCGGTACTGAGTCAGAACGACGGGCATCTGCCCGTTTTATATACTCCTGAAAGCATCGATAGAATAAAAATAGCCCGGCTGAAGCGTACCGTATATGGGATGGACTTGCTGCACTTATGCTGTTTTTGATTTATGAGTTATGCTAGAGGGAGGCCAGAAAACCAATTTTGGATCATTCACTTCGAGTTAATGAAATTTATTTCGAGTGAATCTGAACGAAAATAATTTGTCTTATGTGTGAAAAAAGGGTGTTTGTGGAGATTTTAAGACGAATCGGTCCGTTGCATTTTTCAATTATTTCTTATGTTCAATTCTAATTATAAACGTAATTATTAGGTACATAGTCATTGTTAGAATAGCATTAAGTAGGCAGAACTGAAATTTAAGGCTATTGTAAAAATTTTATGTTGATTTTAAAAAAAAAAAACAAGGCTGTGGAATTTACCTGTACAGAAAGAGTGGTAACATGACTGTCCAAAGTCCAGTCCAAAGAATATAAGTTCGGGAATTTTTCCTATATTGTCCATCTATTGATTCTCTAAAATGAAAGAGGTGAATGTCGTGATAATTACATGGTTATAGAAGCAGATATTGACGAGCATAAATTTCTTCAAATTTTTACAAAGCGTTGGAGTCGGAAAATCACTTGAGAGAAATTTATACATATTAGTTTATTAAAAACATTATGCTTGAAGCAAAAATAAATATTTTTAATACCAGACATCGTTGAGTTCACACATTGTTAAGTTATAGTTGCTGTTGGAATGATCTGGGTAATACGAGATGAAATTATTGCAGCAACGATATTACGGATCGCCTTGCGAAGTAGGTGTAAAATCCGATTTTCTCCATAGTTCGTAGTTCTCTGGTCATTCAAAAATTGTGCTTTCCAGACAGAGTTAGAACGGGAAAACTTTTCAACATTCAACCTATAGGCGACTACTTTATATTCTACACGGTATAGAGAGTCCTGGGCTACCCTATCCTAAGGTCTGTGCACTGAAATATCAAATAATGTTTTCCTTTTACCTATCGTAATTTAATGCAAAATTAAACTTTTTTGCATCATCGAAAATGGCTGGGCTTTTCATAGAAGAAAATTTTAAATGATTTATCCAAGAACGGAAACAGGATAGCATTTTGGATAGTGTTTGAGCGGTCTATTAAAGTACCAAACTAATGTTTTGTCTTACCAAAATTCTATCTCATACATGATTTCGTATTTGAGTGAAAAAACTTCAGTTAAAATTTCGATATTTTAACTTGTTTAAGCATAACTTCAAAGAAAAGGAGATAAGGCTGCGGAATAGATCATGCAAAGCTCCAACTTGCTAGGATTTATATCGTCTACTTAGTTATAGAGTCATTCATAAAATATAAGTAGTGATGTACATCGGTACCGCATTTGAAAAAGTTTTTTTTTTTTTTTTTTTTTTCTGACAAAGCTAATGAGACAAATCTTATGCAAGCGATAATTATAGATTTTCTAACCCACAACCTTTCCAAAAATAGTCGAATTTGCAGTTAAAAATTTATATTTCATTTTTATTTAACCAAGAATAACAATATTCGCAAAGCAGGTTATTAAACAAAAAATTCCTATAGCAATGCATATTTATTTCTATAGGCCGGGCTATGGCTTTTTTGGACATGTCCGTGGTATGTTTGAAGTGTCCCAGATACATACCCCTTGAAGTGTTCAAGGTACCTACCCCTTGTAAAAGAAACAAAACTACCTGTGAAATATTTTAAGACGCACAATTCACCACATGATGCACGATTTATAACACAAAATATAAACAAGTTTTACCTGTGCTGGAATCCAAAGATATAGGAAGAATAAAATTCCAATATATACTTCCAATTCATTGGAAAATATTCACTTTTTTCTTGAAATCGCAATAACTCCACATTTGTCCGATAAAATAATTCCCAGAATATCTTTAATACCATCTGTTGATTAGTAACATCGGATAAAAGTACATTTATGTAGATGGTAACTACAGTCCGCGGGGAAAATGAAATGAAAAAGGTTCAACATTTTCCTCGAAACATTTTTGAAGGCCTACAGCTTCCGAACGAACAGGGCTACAACCCCCTGTGTATGTGTGTTTGAAGTATTAATCAGGTATCAAATTCAGTCGCATATCGACTGAGAGGATTTGGTATTAGTCTATCAGTCGGGATTCAGACGCAGGTACTCTACTAGTACGACACTCCTGAAAGTGGTGAATGATATTCGTGGGTTCTGCGACGAGAGGAAAAAGGTAATTCATATCCTCTTGGACCTCAATAAAGTCATTGACTCTGTTTCGCATGATTTACTGATCCACAAGCTTAGATCCTTTTTTGGGTTGTCCACTCCTGCTTGCGCAATTGTTGCTAGTTACCTCGGTAGCAGAACTATGATTGTCTGCCGTGACGGGCGCGGATCTGGTATCAAGCCAGTACTGCCTGGGGTCCCTCAGGGTGCCGTGCTGGCACCACTTCTCTTCTCGTTATTTATTAACGACATTGTTTCCTCTCTGACTAACGTAAACTTTCACCTACGACTACCTACAGATTTATGCTGCTGCGTCCATATCGGATTTACCGAGACTTTTTACTGATATCAATGTTAATCGTGCCAGAATCAGCTGGTGGTGCCCTTAATCCCAGCAAAACTCAGGCCATGCTCTACTATCCCAAGAATTGAATTGTAGTTTTCTATATTTTTATGAAGTTTTCTATATATTAAATTTTATATAATTTTAATTTGTTACTTTTACTACATATTTCCTTGAGTAGTACTAACATAAGATGTTGTAATCTTCAATACGGCACCAAATAAAGTATTATTATTATTATCTTCTTCTCGGTCCCATACCGTCTCGTCTCTGCTCTGGTGCTGCCCTTATTCTTCTATTTCGGTACTGCTATATTTCCCCTGCAGAGTTTGGCCCTGGCCAAGTTACAGCGTGCTTTAAAGGCCTGGTAACGCTATGTATTCGGAATGGGGCGACATGCGCACGTCACACCGTTAACTTAGTTATTTCTTCCGGGACCACCTCAGGCAGTATACGAACTGAATACCATCTACAGAGCCAGACACGGCTTGCTACTTGCGTATATTTGTGAGAGTTATTGCTGGAGTCGGCAGGATGCTAACAGACTCACTCGGTGGAAAGAGTATATTTCTGATGGGAGCTGTTAATTGAAACTCTCTGCCTAGCCTGGTGAGACAGTCTGATTCCCTCCCCAAGTTCAAAAGACTTGCTCTCTGGAGCATCACCGATTTGTTGCTTTCAATATTTAGCTATAATATTTGTTTTTCTTAAAAAAAAAACAAAAAAATTGATAATCATGGTCTAACATATATGAAATGTGTTTTCAAAAAACAAAACAAAAAAATTGATAGACTGATAATCTATGTACACCAGAATTATGTACATATTTATTCATATAGTCCTAAGCTAATATTTCGATATGGTCCTGTATTTATTGTTACTCTAGCTCTTAGCACTTAACTTCAATCTTTGCATACCAGATCTTGCCTATCTTTGTTTGTTTTATACTTTTGTTTGCTTATCTGAATTACTTCTATGATCTCTGTAACTTTGTCGATTTGCCTAACGTCCTATGACTACGACTATGACTATTACTATGACTATGACTATGACTATGACTATGACTATGACTATGACTATGACTATGACTATGACTATGACTATGACTATGACTATGACTATGACTATGACTATGACTATGACTATGACTATGACTATGACTATGACTATGACTATGACTATGACTATGACTATGACTATGACTATGACTATGACTATGACTATGACTATGACTATGACTATGACTATGACTATGACTATGACTATGACTATGACTATGACTATGACTATGACTATGACTATGACTATGACTATGACTATGACTATGACTATGACTATGACTATGACTATGACTATGACTATGACTATGACTATGACTATGACTATGACTATGACTATGACTATGACTATGACTATGACTATGACTATGACTATGACTATGACTATGACTATGACTATAACTATGACTATGACTATGACTATGACTATGACTATGACTATGACTATGACTATGACTATGACTATGACTATGACTATCACTATGGCTATGACTATCACTATGACTATGACTATGAAAGAATATGAAAGAATCAAAATTACTTTTTATTTAAGATGTTCCTTCAAAATCTTCCAACAGTACTCACATATTAATGTAGCAGCCACAAAAAAAATGAAAGTAGCTGACTTCAAGTCCTTTATAGAAATACACACATGAAATGAACTTTATACATGCTAAAGTAGAAAGGAAAGGTTCAGGTTAATACAGCTTTTTTTCACTAGATCTGGACCAATTGGGAACCATGGTAAAATATGGTTGAAGGGTAGATGTCATTAAACATTTTGAACAACAGATCACGGAAAAGACATTAATTTTTTTCCCCTTTATGATCCAGCAGAGGATAGTATAAATCGTCAGATGATGGTAGATTTTTATACCTGCAAAAAATCCTTAGAGCGCTAAGATGTGACATGCCTTTTGGATGTTACCGAAAATTTGCTGTTTATAAATCTAAGATTTAAGAGTGTGACACTCAATTAGGTTTAGCACTACTTTCCAGCAATTGTGGTGGCCACACGATTTTATTAACTTCACAAATAACATTAAATATATTCGAACCAATGAACGAAAAAATCAGCTTAAAATCACGCAAAACGATTTGCATACCACAAGGAATAAAGTATTTAATACATAAGAGTGGCTTTGCCCCGAGTATAACTTCAACTAAAGCAGTAGGTATATATAATTTCAATTTAATTCAAATCAATTCAATTCATTTTCAATTCAATTAAATTCATTCAGGTAGGACAAAAGGTGTCGTCTTATATGTACACGTAGGATGTAAAAATAGAAAAATCTGCGGAAAAAAAGGAGAAAAATGGATAAACTATACAGCAAAAGCTACTAGTAAACGAAGAGTAAATTAAATTACTATTTACATAATTTCTTTGCTATAAAATTATTAAAAATGGGATATATAAAAAGTTGTATAGAGAAGTGTTAATATTCGTTGAAAAATATACGATTTTATGGAACATGTAGGCAGAAACATTGTCCTATCAACGAAGGCGATATATGTAACCAGTCGCAGAATTAACAGCCATTTCAAGCTTGCACAAAGACGCAAAATCTAACTTAGCAGCATAAACCTCACACCCATATGTTATTATGGGAAGAATAAGTACCCGGATCAACCTTACTTCGGTAAAAAGTGTTGTATAGATAGAAAAAAAAGAAGAAAAAAAGAGTGCCATATATTTTCCCAACAGTGGTATTAATATTATTACTCAAAGTCAGACACTTATTAAAAATAATTTCAATGGTTTTAATATTTTCACGGTATTCAATTGGGAAGTGGTCGAGTGGGGGGGGGGGGAGAATATATGGTGTTCAAGGAATATTTGTGTATTACAATGAATCAGGTTTTGGTTGTGTTAAGTATTAATTTACTTTTCCTGGCCCATTCAGAAACCACTGTGAGGTCTGCATTGAATTTTTCAATCCCCTCCTTAATAAGCCCCAACAGCATGGAAATATAAAGTTGTAGATCATCGGCATAGAGATGAAACTGACAATAATTTATTGCATTTGGCAAATCGGTGACGAAAATCGAGAAAAGCAATGAACCCAAGATCGAACCTTGTGGGACGCCGCAATTTATGGGTAAAAGTCTCGAAGACTGATTATTGCAAAATACCAATTGCATTCATCCGAGCAGGTAAGATGCAACTAGTTAACACGCGGGGCTAGAGAAATCGAAATTGTTTTCAGTTTACTAATTAACAAAATATGATCAACTTTGTCAAAAGCCTTTGAGTAGTCCAAGAGTACTAGTGTGACAAACTCTATCATCCATCAATTGCCATGCGTATATCTTCGATAACATTAAGTAGAGTATGTAGTTCAACTATGTCTAGAACTAAAGCCATACTGAAGAGGATTCAATAACTTATCGTCGTCTAGGTACTTGGAGATTTGCCTACATAACAACTTCTCAAAATTTTTGGGAAAAAACGGTAAAATGGATATAGGTCTATACTGAGAAGCCCCAGCGGAAGATTTCTGCACAGGAATAATTTTAGTCTTCTTCCATACAGAGGAAAATATTCAGGTTAACAAGGTATTATTGAAGATATTGGTGAGTGTATGAATGATAGCATGTAGAATCAACTTAATAAATTTTGGATGAATACTGTCGAGCCCAGTTACTTCGGAATTCACCAAAAACACAGCTTGCATTACACAACATTTTCGTACATTCTCGTTATAAAATAGCCATCAAAAGCAAAGTTACTGTTAGAGGTTATGTTCAAAATAGGTACAGTATTTAAATCTGTAGATAAAACAGAAAATTCGACATTCAATACGCTAACATAAATTTTACTATTTGCATTGAATTGTACTATGGCCTTCCCATTTTTGCTAGGTATACATAATATACCTAGGTACAGAAATCGCAAAGATATTTAGTCATCCGCGGTTGAGAATTGAACTACGGTCTTGAATTTGAATTTTGATACTTTAAATTGGATTTCTATACCCTAATCGCCGTGCCCCCACCAGCTTGACCGATACCCTACTTAAGTTCACTTAATATTCATTAAGAAAACTCAAGCCTACATGTATGTACATGTACAATGTACTATGTATGTAGTTGAAAAACGACTTCGTATGCTAAATAACCTTCTGAACATTCCATTTTTTTGTTACAAATTCTCATCGCTAATATTATTTTGGCAAAACCATACCTCTAGTGTTAAATATTTTGCCATGTGCATTCAAAATTCAATAAACTTATCTAATCACCACTTATTTCCGGGGATAGGTTGTATTTATACAGCACTAAACAGATATTTCTCAATCCTTTCATGAGAATAACAAGGCTCTATTGTCCAGACTATTGCTATTAATAGCACTAATAATCTTTATCGAATTTGGTCAATTTTGTTTCACCATTTATTGTGAGTAATTCACACGACTGTCAGTTAAAGGAAAAATCCAATAAAATGAAAGGCCTCAATCTAGGGCTTATAATCGTTAACCCTCTTTACTTTTGATGTCCTCTTAACTGCTTCTCTATAGAAGTCCTTTGACCGATTCCCCCAATAAATTTCCTGTGGTCCTATGACCAGAAAGACTGCAAAAGATACAATTTGTTTACTTATGGACGTATGTCATTGCATTTGTGATAAACAAGGAGGGTGGCACGTGCTTGGCATCCAAGTAACTGAGTAAGGGAACAGCTTTATTAAGTTTTGATTTGTACTTGATTTAGCAATTCCGTCAATTATTCTGATATTTTTATTTAGCGACAAAGCAAACTTTGCTTGGAGCTACTTGCCTCACACAAACACTTGCAAAAGTTAGTGAGAGTAATTTCTGCTGTGAAAGTGAAATCGGGGTTGTTTTTCTGGTGTACATTTTTCAATTAATCCATTAGGTAGTTAAACTTGATCTTTTATTTCTGTTAGCTCCAAGATTTCAAATCTTAATTAGCTTTATATACATACATATTTCTTAATGACATCATTGGAAATTGTTTAGCGGCTAAAGCACCTCTATTCAATGGTTTTATTCAGGTAACCTGCAAAATACAATTTCAAAGAACCAATGGACCGACCCCAACCTCTCTTTCAATATATATTTTCCGTAAAATTTTCCTAAGGCTTGGGGGTGAAAATTCACGCCCTACATACAGCTAGAAAATGGTTTTGCTTTACCGTGTGGGCAAAATCCACTGTAACGAACCTGGAGGATACGATGGAAGATATCTAAATAAAATATATTGAATTCTTTCAAATTCTTTTGTTTGTGTTCGGGAGCAATATATAAACCAAAGATACTGTTTACTGAGCAAATAACTAACTTCGATTAAATTGGGGTGGAAAGCAAAAGGACGAAATTGCTCAAATTAAGTTAAATACAGACCAATAACTGTGTATTGCGGCAGTGCGGATTTATATTTGAAATTATGGTATGGGATTTTAGCGGCTTATTGCTAATGACTTTCTGGGGGAACAAAATTGACTGGGTTTAAAACTTTTGCTCGTGTCAGTAACTATAGGTGGTTTGAATGGAATTTAATTTTTCTGATTGTTGTCGTTTTTGCATAAGATCCTTTAAATGTTTCCTAACAATTGTGATTATCAACATTGTAGGCAAATGAGATGATGTTAGAGTGGTGTTACTATTCAATTAACTTTTATTTTGATTAATATATATAGGTATAATAAGTATTAAATGCTCTAACTTCTTATTTGTCCATAAAACTCCTATAGAGCTCATTACAGGACCGTGTTAGAGTTCGACATGCCTTGACGGACACACAGGTACTTCTTTGGCAACCATCCTGTTACCCGGAGAATTAGCAAATTTACTTTATATAAAGCTCCTAAGTCTCTCCTATTTCTAGACTTCGATGAATATCCAGCAGAGGAAGGAGGTAAAGGATTGCCACGGTTGACATTGTATGTAAAGACACAATGATACTCTGGTGACAGCTTACCTATTCATCCCACAGTAAATTATAGAATAGTACAATATAAAACCATAAGTTATACCTTATTAAGTATACATCCTGGATAAGAAGCCCATTAATTTCTTAGATTAAATCAATATTGCTTTTTCTAGGTTTATCAGGATTTCAGCGTTCACTGTAAAAAATATGCACAATTGTTGGCACAAAGCTTAGGTATTTTTCCTTAAAATGTAGGGAATATACCCTAAAATGCAGTGAATATTCCCTACATTTTAATGAAATTCCCTACATTTTAGGGAATATTCTCTAAATAATAGGGAAAATTACCCAATCTTTGTGGCAATAATTGTGCACATTTTTTACAGTGTTTATCTAATCCTACAAAGCTTATAATGGTATCAGGTCATTTTCGGTATTTAAACAATATATTTTTCGCCATTTTTAACGCCCTTAAAAAAACCTTTAATATTTATTTCATTATGGTCACGTGGACCACCTGATCAGTGACATTGTTTATGACAAATCAGCTATTGTAAAGCAGATCAGTTCGGAAAAAAAATTTACAATGGCGAAAAAATATTGTGAAAATTAGATTTTTTCAAACTTAAAAATGAAAAATTTGATGTTCTCTACAATAAAAGTCACTCTCCACAATTAAGTCATGTTTTGATTCAGTAGAATTTTATGACAGGTAATTGAATTAAAATAAAAAATAAGATATACCGAATAAGCGTGCAAAATTTAAATACAGTTTTATTTATTTCAATCTTGTTCCACACGGACACGAACTCATAATTTTTAGAATCGGTCTTATGTAGATGAAATAGAAGAATTTTTGAGAACTTTTATTTTTAACGATTCTAAACTAAATTATAAATACAAAAGACAACTTAAATATTGGAATATCTATAAGCTTTCCTTTATTTTGAAGCTATTTGAAGCGATTTTAAGTAATGTAGTTTATTTCCATTACATGCAAACTATGAGGTACCTTGGTTTTGTCAAGTGCCAAAAATCCTCGAGAAATACCTCGCAAAGCCAGGAACAGACTCTCCCACTAATAAATGAGAGCCCTAACATAGTCCTAGCTTTGTAAAATGTTTGCCGTATTCTTATATAAAACTGAGAAAAAATTTATTTGAATAGCTCCTGCGCCCTAAACTACTATTCATACAGAAAATGGTCCTGTACTAATTTTAAGCTAACTTTCTTATCTTCCCAACTGTAGACAAATTTGAGTAGGAGTAGCAGGTTTTCCATTTTTTTTAAGTAAACTAAAAACTTGAAAAATAAATAAAAATTTGAAAAATAACTAAAATCCGGCGATGAGCTGTCAAATCTGACACTTGACGATTTTTCTCTAGTTAAATAAAGAAATAAATTGAACGGAGGGGAAAAATGATGTCAGCAATTTATTACTAAATTTTCGAGTACGCGAACGCCTTAGTGTAAAAACTTACAAAAGGTTTTATAAGTTTGTACTTTTACGCTAGTACGCGAACAGACCTAAATATAAAGCTTAGCCTGTAATCCATTATACTTAACTCTCTTTTCCTCCATGGGTTTATATGAGATGAGATCAGTTTAATCTTTTTTCAAGCATCTACGATAGGCAGAAATGAAGCCATACTGATGAGTATATGGTTTCTGCTATACGAAACCCTTATTTTCTTTCTATATATCTTATATCTTTCTTTGGGACCCTGTCGCTTTACACAGTTTTAATTCATTTAAATTATTTTCAACACTTTGCAAAAAGTATTCCCCTTTTTTTCTAAATTTTTATTTTCATTTCTTTCTATTTTGCTTTTCGAGTCACTCAATTTCGTTATTTGGACCTGTTGATGAATAAAAATATGGTTTGAAACTTGTTGCCCTAAAATAATTAATATAAAAAATAAGAAATTGCTTTTGCTGTTGCAGTTTGACTCCGATCGGAATATTTGTACTTGATTTCAAGGTTAAGTACTCCTTTTCAACATTCATAATAATTTCTAAAAGGTTAATTTATTCTAATAAAATGCAACATTTGAATTGTAATTGTATAACTTAAAACTCTTGAACGGAGAAGGTTTCTAAAAGTTCAACTTTATAGATGCGGTCATATCACTGACATGTGGACCGCTTGACATGCTATTTCATGTGGGCACAATTTTGTGTGTCAAAAGTATGCTTACATTTGAGTCAAAATTGAAAAGAACCATTGGCAGGAAGTATAAAAAGTAAGCGCGCAGCTCGAGAAGTGATTTTAATAAAACATTTCCAATTCAATTCTTTATTTATAGACTAAAAGCTGGAGACCAAAATATTTACGTCATTTTACAAACAAAATTTTCCATCTTATCATACTCCCTTAACATCGTTGATAATTTATTTGGAAGTCTGCTTCCAGTAGGGCTCTGCGGGATGGCCGCGAAGGAAAAAACTGGTTAACTAACGTGATTTCATATAGGGTGATTTTTGGTGTGGCTGCAGAGAATTATGGTAAAAATGGCAGACAGGTTGAATGGTGGGAAATAGGTGCCAGACGTCAACCAAGATGCGGAAAATAGTGTATTACATACGTCATACGACGATAAATCGAGAGCACTTTGATTTAGAGAACTGAAATTTGGCATGAAAAAGGAAAATTTATTTTCGACCAATCGGGTAAATCCTTCGTAGGGTTGCCATATAAAAATTTCGTTTTACAATATATATTAGGGCACAAAGTGTTTTCATAGCAATGTTAAATATAATAGTTGTTCAAAAATAGATTAAATCGGGCTACCCTTTCTTGGTGCTGCCATACAAAAGTGTCGTTTTTCACTATAAATTTGAACACTGCCTGAGATCGCGTCGACGTACACAGCTGAAACTTTGCACACGGCGTTTTCACACAAATTAAAAATACACGTTCGAAAGTGGACCACCAAATCGGCAATCCTTTCTTGATTTTATACGACAACTATTGTCAGATCGCTGTGTGCAAAAGTTCAGCACGGTATGTGGACGTTTTCTCAGGCAGTGTTCAAATATATAGTGAAAAAAGAAATTCAGCTACTAAATGAACGGATCGATAATGGAGACTTGTTAAATTTAGTTGGCATGGTACCCAGGCCTAAGACTGAATTCTTTGTTTTTTTGTTCACTGTCTTTCTTGAATATTCTTAAATATTACAAAGATATTTGAGAGCTCGAATATATTTTAGTATTACTAATATGACAATATATAAATAAGTACGTCATTTATACATGTTAATGTGCGCTCCGATTTAGTTCAGAGTCGCTGTCGAAATACGAAACCGTAATACCGATCCCAAAAACTAGCTCAAGGGATATCCCATGAACTAAAGCACAGCATGACAGGAAGGGGATACGAAAATGATTAGGGGACATAAGGAAAATGGCGGAGGACCTGATATATGTCACTCTGGAATCTTCGCAGGTCTTAAGCCCGAGGAAAAACAGAAGTTGGTAGACTGTTCCACAGTCGCACAGTTCGATATAACAAAGCATCACGGAACTTTACTGTACGGACCAAAATATTTTGAAGGGTGAGAGGAAGTGGGCGGCTTGCAGCGCGAGTATTGCGTGTAGGAATTAATATACAAGGGATCAGACTAGATATTTCATCGAAAGATTGGCCATGCATGTAGAGATAACGGAGCAAAACACATCCAACGTTGCAGTGGTGCCCGAGTGAGTCGATATGACAAGTTATTACCAAATCGCCAATAAGCTTGAAGGCTTTTGGACAATATTCAATGAAGCTAAGGCTGTACGACTAGGCCCGGCACAGATGTGAGAATCATATTAAGTTTATGATTCCTTTCGTAACACGTAGAAATAATTATGTTAGAGAAAAATGGATTGAACACCCACGCATAATATTAAAAGTTGTTTTGGTTTTTGCATGTCCGTCCTCATGATAACTCGAGAATTCATTTACTTAGGGATTAGAATTTTGCACGTGCGGCAATTCTAAAAAAGTTATAGATTTAAGTTCCATAATGGGACAAATTGGAAGTTTCCCATAGAGTTGCCATACGTTTTTCACTAGGTATATGTATATTTGGACATTGCCTGAGAACGATTCAACGTGGAAGGCTGAAATTTTGTACATGACGTTTTCTTAAAAATAGTAAGCATAATTTCAAAAATGGGCACCCTATTCTTGGTGTTGTCATATAACAATTTAAGGTTTTTAGGTTTACTGTCAGTCCCATGCGTTTTTTATTGTACAGCGTATTTCTTCAAATATGAAATCCTATGAAATTGGTTGTAATCATTTTTAGTGTCCGACGAACCTTTTCAGAAATAGATTAGAACAACTACTTTCACAATCAAACTTGATGGTCATTCGAAATTCTATACGGGCATTCATCTAGGGTATCATTAGAATTAGTAGTAGACCAATTTTAGCTTTTTACTTGGTTTAGTGTTAATTTAGACCTCTTCAATGTACACCTGTCTTTTATTTTTTCTGCGTAGAAGATCCTCTTAATGTGGATGTCGATATCATTGCTACTTTCACTACTACTTTCCTCAAGATTTTTAGTCCCCTACAATTGGCGCGATGATTATTTCCTGGGGTTGTGTTCGCCTTTAACATTTTGGCATTCTACCCACTGTTTGATGAGAAAAAATTTCTCTTCTAACTATATCTATGTAATCGTCTCGGTAGGAGACGAGAGCATTCCCAATTTCATCAGAGAGATGATAACACTTCTTTTTTCAATAGAAATATGTTTTTACTTACACATTTTCACATATTAAAAACAAAAATCACCTTTTCCCAAAAAACTCGTCCAAAACTAAAAAAATATTCGCCGTTTTTGCCTTCGAAATGCTTGTCTACTGCCGCCTTCATTTCTTCATCACTCAAAAATCTTCGGAGGTCTTTCTTCAAATTGGAAAACAGGAAGTAACCATGGGGGGACTAGTTTTGGACTGTATGGTGGGTCTATGATTTCTTTAAATCATGTCTCGGCCAGGTCACGCATTGCAACTCGCGCAGTGTGCATGCGGAATTTGTCCTGCAAACACAGAATTCCTTCCGCCAATTTGCCTCTCCTTTTCCCGACAACCACTTGAGGCACTTTTGTCAACAATGCGGCGTAGTAGTCCCCATTCAATGTAGTTTTTTAGGAGTGGCCATTACCTTAGATGCCGATCTCCTCTTTTTGAATTTCCATGGCGGCTTTTCTCCCTTTTCTATCTTCTGCATTGAATCCAATTTTGATTCTGGTACTGCCGGTTCCATGTATCTTCAACAGTGACAATGCGAGAAAAAATGTATTCAGGATTATCGCAGCAGATGTCCAAAAATTCCTGCGAAGTTGTGATGCGATGCTGCTTGTCCAGTGGAGTGAGCATACTGGGCACCCATCGCGCGCACACGTTTTTCATGTGCACATGATTATGCAAAAATGTTGCCGATTCCTTCCTGGCTAATGCCTTCTAATGGCTTCAGCTATCTTCCAGAACTTAATTCGCCGATCTCCTAGAACAAATTTTTCTTACTTTTCAAATATTGTCGTTGGTAGCGGCAGTATTTGGATGCCCTGACCTGGGATCATATTCCCGCACTCCCTGCCATGCTTGAATTCTCGGCTCCAACGTTTTGTGGAGGCAAACAAGGGCCCAAACTACCCATAAACTGTGGACATCTCTTCTATTATTTCAGTCGGCGTTTTGTTATTCTTTGTGAGGAGCTCTGTACTCTCTGTACTCCAATTTCCTTCAATGCTCGGATGACTCAGATATGGTGATGTTTACGGTTCAAGCGTACTGATGCTAATTACATGAAACTCGGCATTTATACTACTGTGGATATTCGTAATTAGTGACATGTAAAGCGAGACATTATTGACATTTAAAGGTACTTAGGCTCGAAATTGTTCAGCCCGCCCCAAAGATTCTCAGAAGACGTCCCTATATAAACTAGTGAACGAATTTTTTTTTAGTTTTCCGTATTTTGATGGCAGTTCTTAATTGAGACTTATACATATTCTAAAAATACTACTTCGAAAAAAATAGAAAATGATATCTGTGTGCATAACTAAAAGAACCAGTAATTTGCAGGTCATCTCAATTCACTGAGAAGGGAATGACTGTATATATGTGCAACTACATATAAATCCTTTAAATGACCATCTCATAATATGTAATTAAAGTATAACTTGATTTGAGTTGACTGTTATTGCCTCTGAACGCAAGGCCATTGACATGTAATTAATAAAGAATTAAAAAAATTAAATCAATCCAATATTATCGGTTAAGAAGACGATATTATTATATGCATGTGAGGAGGCCATTTCCAAAACTGTCCTTATCCGCTTTTTTAAAATAACGAGTTAAATACAATACTCTGCTTTCGTTGTTGTCCTATTTGGAATGGCATCCAGGCTCAAAAACTCACGTTTTCCCTCTCAAATCGCTGCTTGAAATTAAGAACTTTTCCAAAACTGGCATTATCCACCTAGGAGACCGTCCCAAAAGTACCCTTATTTAATTGTTATTATTAATAAATTATTTAATGTTATTCGGATCAACTGTGTTTATTTAGAAGCTTGTGTTTTTACACCTAATGCATATATATAAAAATCTAGATCATATAACGGAAAGGAGAGTCTATGAGAAAGAAAAGCTTAAGCATTTTTCTTCAAGTAGTAGAATCGCATCGATGTATTTGTTTAGTCATGGAAGTCGTAAACTATGATATTTTCTGAGCGAGCGCATAATTTAGTGGATGAAACTTTATCAAGTATTGAACAAGTTTTATAATTTCCTGTCATTGCGATTCGTATCATTTTTAAGTTTATAATTTTGTAATTTTTTTAAAACTTTTTACATTTTTAAGAATTTTCCTATTGCCCCATTTACTTTGCGATAAAATTTCGTGGCGTTGCCTTTGATATCACACAGACAATATGTAAGTGACCACTGACAATTCAATTGTGAAGAAACAAACCAGTATTCGTAAATGTTAAATTTTTTATCACGGCTGTTTATTTTTATAACTAATTGCATTTATATTTTATTTAAAACACCAAAATTTATTATTGAAACAAATAAACTTGCCTGAAAAACGACTTCCCACGGCAATAACTCCGGAGTCTCGATTATATCAAATCTCTTGCACAAAAAAATAATTTCTACAGGTTTTCAATATTACAAAATTATAAATTACTTTTAATAATGTTTACACTCACAAAATCACTAAAACAACACTCGACCTAAGAAATGACAAATGAGAAATGTCAGAAATATCGAACTGACAAAAACTAAAAACCCAGCTCTTTTGTCATTTCCCTCTCGTGTCCACAAAAAATGCTTACACGAATTTTATACAAGGTAGCCTATCCTTTCGTTATATTAACGAAGGTAAAAATAAATATAACTTCATAAGATTATTGTGTCTACTTTGGTAGTTTAAATATTGGCCATTATCTCAAAACATATTAGAACGGATAAGGAGAGTTTTGGAAATGGCCTCCACATATGTATGTCATTAAAAGATTTGATGGTGAAAGAACAATATTTCTGTTTTTAACAATATGTAAATCAAGTTACGTCTAGCAAGGCCGTATATATAGATCACGAATGGGTGGGGTTTAGCCTAGTAAGCAAATACCCTCTAGATTTATTAAGCGTTTATCTTATGATGACATTCCAATTGCATTGAAAAATTTTATTCATCTATAAGTGCTATATTTATATAATTGAGTTATTAAGGCTCCGTGGATCTGCAGAAATTTAAAAAGTAATGTTTGAAAACATGTTATTTAACCATATTTTTACTACATTTAGTCACATTCTAAGAAAAATAAATATAAAGATCCACTTTTCATAAGAAAAACCAAAAATTACAGAATTAAATTTGGTCTTTTCCTTCTTGCCGGGAAGGGAGAAAGTACTTCATTCATTTCAATGAACGCTTAGTAGAGCGATTTTATTGGCGGGACCAAAAAAGCCATATAAAAAATTAATAAGAAAACAACTTTTATTTTTTTAGGGCATTTTAGATGTAACTATGTAATTATCTAAAATGCCCCAAAAACGTAAACAAATAATTTTTTAAGCTATTTAAATAAAATTATGGGATGCTCACGCAAAATATTAGTTACCATATTTTAATTATTTACAACAAACGTTGGTGTTTTAAGGATGGAAAACAATTTAACTTAGATTTAATATTCCCTTTAAACTGCGAACAAAATTTAGTACCACTGCGATTCAGCGGTGTCTCAAAGTAAAGCAACCATCTACAGATACATAAATACTGGATTGCTTACTTGCTTTCATAATTTAGCGTACGTTTTTCTTAAAATTGCTTTACTGAAAGGGCCACGGAGGAACGATATACAATGACAAAACCAATTGTTGTGAGCCATCACATATAGGTAAAGAATTGTGGGTAAAAATTTGTCTTATCAGATTATCAAAACTATAGGCTACAACGATAGAGGGGGTTTGAACCCCTCAAACCCATCCCATATATACGGCTTTGCGGCTCTAGATATATGAATCGGCCATGAATTAAACGTGACAATAACAAAGCATGTAGTTGAGTATAGACGCTTAATTAATATAAATGGCATACCATGATTTGCTTGGGACAAGTTATCAAAAAAGTTCATGGAAATTACTTTTTTGTATTTACCAAAACAAAGGATTAAATGCAGTGTACAAATCTCACAACATCAAATGATTCGGCTGTGGCATATAATAAGTTGCTTTTAATGTATAGTCCAGTCAAAAGGTGGGGTAGTTGTGATTTTTATATATGTTATTCAGTTCCGGGCCCCGATGAAAAGTCCAAGTTTAGACCCTTGAGGGGGCTCCGCGCGGTCCGCCATCTTGTATTAAAGGTATCAAAAATTATTCCTCAACGGTTGATCCTATGACAAAAATATAAAAATATAAATTTTAAGAAAACTAAATTCCCTACAATATTTGTAAAACACTTTTTTTGTAAGTCTGATGTGTAACGAGTTATAGTGGCAGACACGTATACATATAGTATCATTTATACAGGGTGTTTCGTCCATGGTGGTCTATAGGACAGGAGGTGATAGTAGTCACCTAGTCAAACAAGGGGTGCCGGCATCTTAACCATTTCGGAGTTACAGGGTGATTAAGAAAATTGTCTAGTCTTTCACAAAATACCCTGTATTTAAAAAGTATAGAGTGTACGGTCATTACAGATGTCATTGTATGCAGAACTTCATGACCTTTCCAAAGACTGCTCTATCAGCCCCGTACTCCTCTCTGCTAAGGAGTTATGATGGTTTAAACCAGGGGTGGCAAACCTTTCAGCTTCCCTGGGCCGCATCGGAAGTAAACGAGTTATATTGGGCCACACATAAAATATACGAACCCTAAAGATAGCCAATGAACAAAAACGAGGAATATACATACATACTTAGTTAACAATTTTAAGTAATTAAGCTTCATTAATTCATAAATTTTTTATTATAAAATTTAAGAAATAGCAACAAGAAGTTGATGTGATATTTGACATTGTTTTTGAGACAATAATGCTTCGATATTTTGCGATCGAAGTTGATGCAACTCTCAGTGAGTTCTCAAGGTGCTCATATGTTATTTTGCTCCTATTTTTATTCTTTGTATCGTATGCTTCATCTTAGACAATAGTTGCTCACAAATGTAGGTGCTTCCAAATAGCGATGGCATGAATTGTGAAGCAAGGGGTACGTTTCTCTGGGAAGATAATTCTTATAAAAGTCCCGTAAAAAGAAATTATTAAATTTTTCATAAAAGTTGAAAATCAAATTGAAGCTCTAGCCATTTCATTTGAAAATTTGCTGGTAAGTTTATGTCGACTAAAAATTGAGTCGCAAATATGTCAAAATATTGATGATTATTTTGGAAATCTTGAAATCAGATTCCTGTATCAAATCGAAAATCAAGTTTGCATATTTTTCGTTACTCTCAGGAAAGTGTTTAGCCAACGTTTCAAAATACATAAAATTATTTGCTTGAATTTGTAACTACCATAGTTTCAGTTTCATTTCGAAATCCCCTATAGTTTGAGGCATAGTTGTTTTTCACTTTGAAGACGCAAATTTAGCTCATTGAAATGAGCCGTCAAGTCTACTAAAAAAAGCAAAATCTGTGAGACTGTTTTCATCACCAAGTTCTAGCACAGATTTTATTCTTGATTTCATTTCACAAAACATAAAATCTTTTCAACATTTTACCCCGACTTAACCATCTTACTTCCGAAAAATTAAAAATGTTCTCAATTTCTTCAGTGTCAATTTGACTAAGTACAATTGCAATTCCATGGAAATGTTATATAGATAAAGAAAATGTTTTATAAAATTAATTGAGAAAATATTTAAGTATATGAGTTTTGTTGGGCCGCATTCAAAGCCGTCCTGGGCCACATACGGCCCGCGGGCCGCGGGTTAGACACGCCTGGTCTAAACTAAAAATATTTTATTCTTTTAGTGACAAAAAACACTTCATTTAAAACAAAATATAGTCTAATTTCGGTATGACCTGCATAGGCTATGAATTAATTACTGTTTAACGGCTACAGTGAGCACATAGGTATAGAGAGTGAACAGATTACATTTTTAATAAAAAAAAAAAATTCAAACACCTCTTTGTAATGCTAAAAAAGGTCAAAGTCAATTAAATGGTAAGAAAATCCGAAATTCTCAGTTTAAACCACCATAACTCCTGAAAGGAGAAGAGTACGGGGCTGTCGAGCAGTTGTTGGAAAGGAAATGATGCTCTGCATATAATGAGCTCTGTTAGTGACCGTACACTGAGTACTTTTTAAATAACAGGGTATTTTGAGAAAGGCTACCGAATTTTCTTAATCACCCTTTAACTTCGAAACGGTTGAGATGCCGCTCCCCCTTGCAATACAATTTTTTGTTTGACTAGGTGACTACTATCACCTCCTCTCCTACGGACCACCATGGACGAAACACCCTGTATAAATGGTACTATATGTATACATTTTTTTTTTAAGAATGTTCGCGTTACTGCCGCTCTAACTCGTTACACATCAGACTTACAAAAAAGTGTTTTCACAAAAAATGTTTGGAGTTTAGCCTTCTTAAAATTTATATTTGTACATTTTTGTCGTAGGATCAACCGTTGAGGAATTATTTTGAAAAAACCAATTTTTGATAGAGTTAATCCAAGATGGCGGATCGCTTGGACCCCCTTCAAGAGTCTAAGCTTGGATTTTTCATCGGGGCCCGGAACTGAATAGCATATATAAAAATTGCAACTACTCCACCTTTTGTATGGCAAAAACCCCTACTGACTGGACTAGTAGTGTAACAAGGAATAATGTTAAGGCTGAGTAGTATTATGAATAATCCAAAAAATACAACATTTAAAAACTAGCTTTGCTTCACAATTGCCAAGTATACGCTCTAAGAGAGAAATAAATTAAATAAATAATTTTCTTTAATAATTTGTCTATTTAAGAAGCCCACGTACAAATAAATTGTGTTCTATTCTACTTCATTACCATATATGGTGAAAATCTTCGCCGATTTTAGTGATTATTTAAAGAGCAATTAAAATTCAATTCAGATAGACTCAGTCAGTTATTTTTAGAAGAGTACTACTCACAGCCCGACATACAGTTACTTATAAGTACAAAAACAGACGTACATACGAGTATATAGTGGCTCCGTGGATTCCATTCATCCCGAGGTGAATTCAACAAGATTCTTTGAATTTTCCTGTCACATTGTGGAGGTCACTTCAGAATGTTCTGTTGATTCAGTTGGTTTCAATCCGATCAGAGAGCACTAAAAAATGTAAATAGACATGCAGGGAGCAAGCAGTCTCTCCATGCATAGTTCACTACCCCAAAATAGATTAGAAGGAAAATTGTGCTGGGAGCTAGCTATACTCATCAAAAACAATTTCGGATTTGCTGTTGCCTATAAACATGTTGTGGATAGATATTTCATCCTTACTAACGAGGTGGCAAAGACGAAATTCTGAAGCAAATGATTTGGCACAATCGGCATGCAAATCAGGCATTTCTCATACCAAACGATTATTAATTGCATTTCGGTCCGATCTATTTTCAACCAGGTGAGTCGAATTAGTACCGCAATCATAATGAAGAGATCATAAATGGTGAGGTACAGTGCAAGTGATTTTATATTAATTTATAGATCACCTGCGAAAATCGAGTAAAAATAGATTGACTCTAAAGAGTTTGTTGGTTGCAAACTTTCTTTAAGTGAGAAATATGTAGGATTGTAAATTACGAGATCTATGCATATCAATGGATAGTCTACTTACTTAATCTATAATTTTTTCATCGAGTACAGGGCTTAGTGTTTTAGAGTAAAATACATACGTATTGCTTTCAAAATGTTTCTGACATATGTATGTATATTATAGAAACGGTTGGAGTTGAGTTGATAGAGAAATCATAGATCGAAAAGTTTTTCGCAGGGATATATATTAGAATACAAATGTTGTGGCATTCATCAGAGATACGATATTAAAATGCTTCATTATGGCGTCTATGATATTCAAATTTTGTATTTGGGCTAGATGTTGCACGTGGGAGCTTTTTAGAGATTGTTTAGCGGAAGGTTCGAAAATTTTCCCACAATAAACATTGACAAATTTGGTTTTTCACAAGATTAGGGATGATTAGAATAACTGAATAGTATGAAAATGGTACTGAGTTAATGTGGAAAAATACCCATGTCTTGGGGCTACAGTCCTTTCAAGATTTAACTCTTTCAGCCACGCTTTTATATCCTTGATTCAAAAAATAAAAAAATTAATTGTATTTAATGCTGGATGTCTAAATAATAGAAAAAACATGTTTTAGCTAGTTCGAGTTGCAGGTTTTCGAGGAATGAGGTGGTTAGCTACAGTGACCACCATGAATGTATAGTCAATAAAAAAACATTTTTTTAGAGAATTTATATTATACCGGAAAAAGTTATACACTACTTCTTATCATGAAAATCATTAAAACAAGACTTTCCTTTTCGTAGACACAATGGAACTCTGTATGTTTCACAAACTTATATGGTGCGAACTGGCTTTACTTTTGTACTACATTTGGCACATCTTCTAGAAGTATCTCATATCAACGTATGCTTACTGTTTTCTAACCGTATTTCCATTGGAACAGTTGGTTTGCTTTTTTTTTATGAATTCGAAGAAACCTTGGGTGTCCTGAATGGGGATGTATTTCTTTGACGTCTATTTACATAGGAAGGAGCCAGCATTCCTTGGTAACCACTGCGTCTAAAATCCTTCAAAACAAGTTTTTCCATATTTGAGTGGGCTTGCACTTGTAAATCTTTATAAATTATAAATGAATTTATTAGGGCACAATCCAAAAAATGAGAAAAATATTCGTTGCCACCACTTTCTTGATTTCCGGTCAATACAGTAACAACTTTTCAATTGATAAAATTTGTCTACTTATCGCTTCCGCGCATGTTACCTTCTCAGGATGGCCATTGCATTCCTTTCTCATAACTACTCCAACATTTTTGGGATCATGATAATTAGACAGAATGTGAACTGATCTTTTATCCTTCCATTTCAATATGCTCACGTTCGTGTCGCTTATCTTATAATCAAATTCCCCCCGTTTCAGTTGCTTATCTTCTTTCAAAGATGGTAGGTATTTTCGAGATGCATTTACTGTACCACAAGCTAAAACAGATAGTTTGCGTAGTTCAATTTGCCATGGGTAACTGTTGAAATAGTTGTCAAAGTAAACTTTAAAATTATTGCCTTCAACATTACTGCAAAACTTACTGACTTCTTTTCAGCATAAATCCTTCTGTACCTTATCACCATCTTTTGCCGTGTATAATTCAAAATCTAAGCAATACCCTGTTGACGCACATTTCATCCACACTTTA
The DNA here is from genome assembly GCA_963930735.1 of Dioctria linearis. Classification (NCBI taxonomy): domain Eukaryota; kingdom Metazoa; phylum Arthropoda; class Insecta; order Diptera; family Asilidae; genus Dioctria; species Dioctria linearis. The sequence goes on along the minus strand of OZ005740.1, from coordinate 266,074,925 downwards.
TAGCCCCTTTTTATCGGTTTTTTTTTACGATACGATCTTCCTGAAAAACTTTCTCATGCTTTCATCTATAGCAACTTTTGCAGTACTCGTATATAATTTTCGCAATATTTCGCTCTCATGTGATCTAGTATTGGTCTTATTTTATACAGTTTATCGTAGTCAGGATTAGATTCTAAAGGCATAACGACATTGTCATTGAGGTGCAGGTTTTTCCATAACCAACCAGACCTGTTTAGTGACATGAATGATAAAATATAAATGTCTTTCAAATCGGTAGCAGAAGACCAATAATCTTTATAGCTAGCACTCTTCTTTATTCCCATTACCAAATTTAGAGCAATAAAAATGTCCATTTCCTTTAGTTGTAGGTGTTAATACAAGCCCTTTTTGAGCAGCATATAAATTAGTCGGAAAACAAATCTGTTCCTGTAATTCACGTGTCCAAAACATCTGAAAAAGTTGAAGTGGCGTGGGCTTTGTTAAATTCAAAATATGTTCAGGTAGGTTAACAGACGCAGCGAACTCATCTGGTTCTGCTTTACGAAAAGTTCTTTTCACTTGGGAATCACTTCGCTAGGATCAAGTAAAGAATTAACCTGTGATTCGTCGAATGAATCGTTGTTGAGTGGCAGAAAATTCGCAGAATATGTTGATAACCTGGCTAGAGGAATCTCATCCTCATCTTCAAATTCTTCTTGAATTTCACCAAAATCTATATATTCTTCCTCAGTGCTGTGAGAAATATCCTCTGAATCATCTTCAGAGTCTCCTCCACAGTAGATATCTCCATCAGGAATCTCTTCGTATAACAACTTATAAATATGCTGCTCTCTCAGTGTTATATCACCGAATAAAAACGCCGTATTAAATCAATATTTTTTCCGTATTAATACCATATTTCAATAAATCTCTATTTATTATATAAGAAAAATATCAATTTGTCATGAATATCAATCAAAACAATGATTTTCTTATTATACCTATATGTAAAACTAAAGTTTAATAATAAAAATTTCAATTTAATAATTAAAAGAAATTTATTGACTTATTAAAAAAACAAATATCAATTAATTTCGTATTATTTTGATACGTATTTAGTATGAAATATATAAGTTAAACGAAGCAATTTAAAAAAGTAATATGTCAAATATAATTTCTATACAAAAAAATATGAACATCATAAGTAAAATATCAACATATTGTGAATATTATTAATTTGATAAGAAAAAATATCAATTTCATATGATTAAACGTAAATGCAATAATTTTCGTATCATGCCATTGCAAAATGTTATTAGTCAAGCGTGATTAGACATCATCAGTCTGGTTGCATGCACAGACACGACACGACTACGAATTTTTAAAATACCGTATAATATACATAAAACTACATAAAAAACCGTATAAGTTTTGTTTACTGTGTAAAATTTTTAAAATGATTGGAAGTGAAAACCAAAACAGTTTTGAAATTGAAAATTTGGAAGAGTTAATTGTGTTGACAAGCAGTAATGAGATTGCAAATAATTCAGCAAATTGCAGAATTTATATTCAGTTTTCATGGGTAAGTACTTATATATTTTATTCTTAAATATTTGTTAGAAATTGTTTTCAAAACCCAAAGAAAAGATATAATTGAAGAACTGAGTTCAACGTATGTAATATTCTTGAAAAATTATTAAAATAATTGCATTTTCAATCATAAAGTGCTCTCGGATTTTGTTTATTTTCGAACCTACCAGTAGTAGATGTGATTAAATTCCAGCTCGTCAAGTTAAAATTTTATACATTAACATCCAGCCAAACAGGCGGACCCCGATGGACATGCTTAAATCTTAAATTATCATCAAGTAGTTATTTCTATGCACTGAAAGCTAGGCTATCTAATTTGTTACACATACATGAGCCGCACACTTGCCAAAACGGTTAACTCCATAAAAGAAAAAAAGGAAACATTAATAAATTTGTATACATTTTTGTGAAAAAAAATATTTATTATTCAATGGGCACAAAAATTGTTGTCATGACAGACTACATGATAACATTTTTATGGCCGTTGAATAACAAATATTTTTTTTTACAAGAAATGTATAAAAATGTATCAATGTTTCCTACTTTTTCTTTTATCGTTTCGGCGAATGAGTGGCTCGAATAGCTCCAATTGTGTTATATCTTTGATGTATTATTTTTTCAGGGGCTGGGATAACTTTCGAACGGTTAAGATTTTTAAGAAAAGAAGACTTAATGGAACTTCTACCAGGAATTTCACAGCTAGGTATCAGAATTTAGATTAGAGAGCGACTTCATACTTGGAAAAGACAAAACGTATGCAACACTGAAACTTCTGTAGTCTTATTTTAAATATAATATTCTTATAAATTTTCCAGTTTCCTGAAGATGATAGTAGCACTATCACAATGCAGTTAGCGATAGATTTACGAATTCAGGAATGGCTAAAAAGTGGAAACTGTTCATCTTCGCCTTCGCTTAGCAGAGAAAACTCAACTTCCCATTTAAATAGTAAAACAACACAGCACAAGGCAATTAACTAGTTTTATTTAGTTTGTTTAAATTCAAATTATACTTTCGTCATTCTTAGTAAGTAAGCCTGATAGTTCGCTAAAAAAAAACGGATAATATTTTTCTCTAGTAATTCCTTTCTATGCTGCTATGGTGATAAAATGTAAAAAAAAAATTACCAGAATTTCACTTATCTAAGGTTTGGTTTTGATTTTTTAAATATATCTAGAATCTAAAGGAAATATTAGAATGTTCTTCAAAAGGAATAGGATTGCTGCAATGTTATCAAATTGAAAATAGACTTGACGAAGAAAAAAGAAAAACTCTACTTAGCTGCATAGCCGATTTTTTCTACAATACAGATGTTAACAAATTTCACATACCAACAGACATAATAATAATAATACAGAAATAATGGGAAAAATTTCACAGGGACGTATTTGATATTTTTCCAACTGAAGACGTGGAGACTTACTTTGTACCAAGACCTGCTACAAAAAAATCGAATCCATGTGGAAAATTATTCAACAAACTTAATAATTTAAAAAGAACACCAAAACGTAAAAAGCTACTTGAATCATCAAATACTACAGCAGAACGCCTAGAGAGTAACACAACTGACCCGGAATGCGAAAAGATGACATCAATGAAAAATTTAATAAAAATCTCAATGAATTTCGAAGATAACGCAGTTGATAATTAGACAAAGACATACGATCTCAGGTATAAGGAAATTATGTATTCAGAAAAAAAAACTGGAAACTATTTTCAATGACTGGCCCTTTTATCAGCAAGCCGACGGGCAAAAATTTTTAAATACTTAATATTTATTTGTTTTCATTTGGATTTTAATTGCGCTGTTTTTTCAGATTGATATTGATTTTAAGATGAAGTATCCAAATAGTATGTACAATCTCATAAATATGTGGCCAGAATTATCAGCAAAATTAGAAAAGTACTACGAAAACCATATTAGAGATAAGAGTTATAGGGATCTTTATTCTTCGATGAAAAAAGCAAATGTTGAAAAAGGTAAATTCTTTTATTACTTTAGGAATAAAACTAAAATATTAAATATATATATATTTTTTTAAAGATTCTAAAGATCGCATCATTATAATGCTGCTTAGCTCCGTGCTTAAACCTACCGCAAGAACTTGTTTACAGAAGTCATGTGATGTATCTTCCTCATCTTTTAAAAAACCGACTATTAACGATTCAGTTAAAAGCATCGTTAAACATTTGGTGTCCATAAATGATTTGGAAAAAACTAGAAAAGGAAAACAGGTATCAAGCTTCATGACCAAAAAGACTATACAACCATATATAGTTGTAGTTGGCCCAACTATCCATACAATTACAGAATTTTATCTCTGTATTGATAATGTGACCTTAAAATTTACCGGCATTTTTAAAAGCGCTCGATGCTTGCTTTAAGTCCTTTTTTGTTTTTAACTTAATATATCCAGTAGAATCAAAGCTGGTGTGGTATTTTTTCCAAAAGCACGTGTATAAAATTTTCAATTCTGAAGATCCAAAAATCTCAATAGTATCAGAACTCATGTCCTCTATCAATTAAAAATGCTAAGATGTATTATTTGCAAAAAATATCCAAAGATGTTTCAAAACTGCGCACGAATTTTAGAAGGATTCACTTCTTACACGAATTTAGTACTTACGAATGAAATTATAATTATTGTGGTCAGACATTTCAAGATTTTCCTCTTTTAAAAAACACGCTCAAAAACATTTAATAAATTATTCCAGTTCACCAGATTTACAATCAGTTATCAATAATAATTGCCTTTTGGATGCAGGGGCTCAAAGTACCTCACAAAATGAGGAAATCCAAGAGCCATTAAATATAGAAGTCCTAGATTCACGGCAATCTTTGGACCTCCTCTTGATAGATTTAGCGAGATACAATCTTATCTTAAATTTAACAAATGAAATATCTCAAGGTTGTTTACAATTTTTACTTAGTTTACACAGTAAAAATAATTCTAGTAGGAAGGATGTTCTAGAAATTCAAAATAACGTGTCCAAATTGGTAACAAGCAAAATTGCGGAGAATTTAAAAAATAAAATAATGCCACTAATTCCATTCAATAGCAAACGTGAAATGGAGACTTTTATAGAATTTTGTTCAGATCCATTTGAAAGTATGAAATCTGAGTATAGATTTTTTCAACAACTAGAGAAATCTGGTAATTTCGCCACTCCTGAATTTTTTAATATTAATAATGTTATCACAGAGGTTATTTTGCAAGGAAAACCAACGCTTGATGAAAGTAAAGAAACTGGATGCTTAATGCCAATTGAGTTTCAAATTAAAATTTTTTTTTAATTACCTCATGTATTAGATACAACAAGGAAATATCTCCAGGAGAAAAAATATACCTCACACCCTCAGTACGAAAGCTTCCTTGAAGTTTTGCGAATTCTTAAACGAATATTGTAATGGTTTTCCGGAAGTATTAATTTATGAGAGCCCAGTTCTTTTAAATTTATTTCTCTCAATAGTTAACAGAGCCACCATTTCAAATATTAATTTTAATAACTGCTAGTCTTTAAAATGCATTGAATTTAAAGGTAGTCAGTACAAAATAGGATTTGTAGTAACAATAAAAACTAGGGACGATATTAAATATTTTGAAATAAAGCATATACGTCTAAATGATTTGAAAGCCCATTTTTACTTGTGGAAAAAATTGAAGTCAAGTCATTTTCTGAACATTTTCAATCATATTATATAGGAATAAATCTAAAATTATACTATGTTTTGGATATAAAAGATTTTGCAAGACCTCCAATTCACATTTATTATATAAGCAGTGCAAAAAAACTTATTAGAAATAAAGTTTTCTAATACATATTTGTTCAAGTTTAGGTTTAAGATCTGCATTAATTATGTATTAAAAGTATAATTATAAAAAATTATTGGACTTTTATTTATATTTTCTTATCAATTTTAAAGAAAATTGCTGAAAAAAGAACCATACTTTAAACATATGAATTTAATAAGGATTCCTATCAATAAACTAATTTATAACAGTCGTATCTTATTAATAACTTTCCTTATAAAGATAATACGCTGACGTATATAATCAATACGCTTCCTTATAAAACTAATACGCTGTCAAAAATTAATACTTTTGCATTCATACTAATACTTCATTTGTATTCGAGAGATTTTGTATAGGAATCTTATCAATTCTATAACGGAAGTTTCAGGTTTTTTCTTTCAGTGTACGCGCCATTCTGTATGGAAATTTCAAAGACTTTAGACCAGGGGTGGCCAACTTTATCATGCGTATGGTCGACTTTTTCTGAAAATGTCTTGCGATCTACCTACGTGAGATTTAATAAATTCAAATATGTTCTTGTGCACTAACAAGTAATAACCAAGAGTTTATACAAACTTATATTTAATTAATCTAAAAATAGGTGATGAAAAGTACTGATAAAATTCTTTTAACTTATTATTAGTGAAAAGTCTGTGTCTGCATTTATCCAATCAGGTGTTTATAATTTGAATCTTCAGTATGAGTATCAGTAAGTAGAGAAAGATGTTCAGTTCTTGTTAAATTTAAAGAAAAAACAGTTTCACATAAGCAAGTAGTTCCGAAACAAGAGTAGATATATTCGCTATATTGAGTAATATTTGGAAGCTTTCTCGATTAAGATATTTATAAAAATTATCCACAAGATCTTTGTGTTACATTTTCAAATCTGTCCCTAGAGTTATACACGAAATATTGCAGAATACGAACAACACGAAGCAGTTCCCATTCCGTAAAATGATTTTCATGTGAACTAATTCTGATATGCAAAATGAATCATACAAAATATCGCTTAATAGGAAAACATTTGAAATTCTTACTTGGTTATTTTGCTAAAAAAAAATTCTTTTACCACAAAATAATGGTTGTTGTACCATCGAACACCACCTTGTGTCCACATTACAACCAGCAAACCTCCCAAAGAAAGTTTCCGTTCAAGAAATTCATGAAGAGTGTTGAATCTAAAGAATATGCTAATGGAATGACAATTTAGGACTCCTTACATTTACTGGCTGGCGACAATTTTGGACTCCTTACATCTACTAACTGGTGATGTGCAATAACCACAATAATTTAAAAAAATTTCAATCATCTTAAATTTTCTTGGTAATGCCTCCCTCACGTTAAATTACACAATAGTTTACGCGGTGTCTACAACTATGTATCTAAATTTAGCCATAGATATTACACTAGAAGATTATTTGAATCTGGACGACCATATTGGGACTGCTCCCAAGTTGGCCGAGCATGAAATTGTGGAAATAATGAGACCATCAGCGTATGCATCTAGAGCTGAAGATTCAGATAACGACGAAGAAAAATAGGATGCAATGCAAATACCCAAATTTTTTAATAATAGAATTTTTTTGCATATGTATAAAAGACAACGCTTACTAAGAAATTCGGATACCATGAAAACCTTCTGCTAGTCCCCATGATTTCGCGTTAACCAATTTTATTTTCTAAGAAGTCCTTTGTAAAGCTTAAATGTTTCAAATATTTTGACAGGAATAAGTTTTACATTTAAATACTTTTACATACTTTTCATACTTTTCAAATACTTTCACATTATTTGAACCATTTTAAAATCAGGAAATCTCACGTAAAAGCATTCAACTAACTTGTTGATTTCAAAAACGTATTTTTAAATGTTGTAATTACAATTACGGTGCTTTTATATGTGTTGGGAAATGCTCTAAATTGGTTTTTGTTAATATCACCTATTAGCATTAATACTGCCGATCATCTCCCCAATGTTTTATTCCTTGTTTGCATTTCTAAATTCAAATCACTCAATTTTTATGTGAAATCTTTTAGAAATGCTAAACGCCTCAAGTTATATCATATAAGTTCGTATATTCTTTATCTTGTGCTTTAAGAAAACCAGTTATCTGGGCTAGTAATCTCGAAATCTTTGCTAGCTCTCATCAATATGTAGTAATAGTAGTAATAATTCTGGCTGTTGTTCAACAAGTTGTGATTGGAATAGATGCCTCTAGAGACAGCTGCCGCGAATAGAGTTTACAATTTTAAACGCACATACATTATTTCTTTTGTATTTAATCTTTTGCTGGCTAACACTTGTTCATTAATTCTTCAGTAATAGCTTAAATAACTTGGAAATTTGACATTATTTTAACATAGCGCTATAAACCCATTTATATAGCTTATCATTGCTCTTGTGAATCTGTTGGCATTGAAACCAATTAAAATGTGGCAATTAAAAATCAGCAAGATAATCTTATAGAAGAAGTTGAAAATTTCTAAACTTATAGCCGTTCCTTCAAATTAAGCATATCCAGCTATATCTTCTCTAGATATATAATCTTTAAAAATCATATAAATAAAAATAAGCAATTGTGTTGCGTCATGTATAATCAGCAAATTGAAGAAAACAAAAACAAGATCATCTATTAATGTCATTATACTGTTCTCTTACATTTCCACTTATTTTCTCAATCCGCCTCATCATAGTATTTCGGGAAAATTAAAGATCTGTAATGCCACTGATAATTTCACTCTTGTTCTTAAAATCATTGAAAATTGAATTAGATATTTCCAAAAATGTCTCTATTATAAATTCCCATCCAAAAATGGATTGCAAATTGTTGCTATAATTTGATGGTCACTGCTGGTGATTTTAAAAATGTTTTGCTGAGCTCTTATTTGCGCCTTTAAATTCCTAAGTTAATTTTTTCTCAATTCACTATTTAGTGGGTAATCTATTTGTTGTTTGCTACCACTTTTAGAAACAGCTATAGAAGCATTGCATATTAAACAAAAACATTTATGATTCATCATAACAACAAAGTACTCCAGTTGTCCTTCAACAAATCTAATCTAAATCAAGCTAAAATATGAAAAAGGTGCCTACTTACATTCATTCACACTTCACAACAGTACGGCGTGTCGATAAACCTACCAGAATTTGGTAGAGACTAAGTGGTTTGTTGCACAACGATAGAATTATTTGTTCGATTATAGGTAAACTGACAAATTAAACTGTGACCTTAAGGTAAACACACTGTTTGTATATATGAGTTACGATTGCTTGCTGAAATTTTTTCATGTCTACTATGATGCACCATGCAACATCCTGATCGACCAAAACTCCCTTCGCGATTGATCGGTAGATCGCGATCGACGTGTTGGCCATCCCTGCTTTAGACAAATAACTTGAGAAATATTCTCTATATAAAACAGTTAAGTTTTTCCAGTTGAACCCAAAAAATCAACAGTTTTCACTTCAATTGTTTGTTCTTATAATTGATTGTACACATATTAAAAGGAAAATAATAAAATTGTAAAGAAAACTTACCTATGTAGTAACCAAAGCAAAATTAAAACAAATTGATATAACTTTTAAAAATCGGCAGCTTTACTCTATCACTTCCTTTTGCATATAAACATGCTCTAACTCGAGACAACTCAATATAGTAAATCGCCTGTAGATGGCGTTAAGTATACCAATATGGAAGAATATCGCCATTTTCGCTGTTATCAGAGAGTATTTGGGGTACAATGTATTGATCAAAGTCAACGATGATGTAAGACTTAATTTAGATGACATTAAGCTAACCTTGCTAACATTTCTGAATTGCTCCTGGCCATTTGATAAGGTGAAATGTATAATTCTTATTATAGTAGGCTTCATTCCAATTCCAATTTGTCTAGATCTGCGTGTAAATGATTCGGTCCTGCCCGTGAACTTCAAACTTTCTTCCCATATGAACTGAAGTACCATAGGGATCTGTCGTTGGTTCACTATTGTTTGTCATTTCTATTAATGATATTCACTCTATTTAAAATGAGTTAAACTTCTACATGTATGCGGACGACATTCATCTGTATATGTATATCGAGACGGGTTGGATAGGTTGAAGATGCTATTTGCCGAAAAAAAGATGATCTCGCGAGCATATTTGCTTGGGCATCAAGCAAATTTCTCGACATTAAAATACTACTAAGATAAACACCATAATTATATATACTAAAATCAGCTGAATACTTCCTCCTTTTTAAATATAGTGCTTAATAATACTATAATTACATTTAGAAGTTCTGTGAGAAATCTCGTGTAAACTTTTAATTGAAGTTTGGAAAGAACTTATCATATTGATGGCATTGTGCGCAATACTTATGTTACTCTTCGGGAGCTTACGATCTCAGCAACCTATACACATATTATTATAAAAGAAAATTATTATCAAGTTAGGCTAATATAGAAAGATTTCGAAATTTTAGTTTAGATAAATGTACTAATTAAATTAAGAGAAATTGGAAAAAATCCGAATGAATGCAATTAATCACACCTGGCGAATTTTACAACTCATGCAAAGAACATTAAAAAAAATTTTAAAACTAATTCTTGTTATATTCACCGCATTTTACCTAAAACTCAATTTTTTTGTATCATTAAAATACTCATTACTCTTACTATTACTCATTAAAATGCTCAAAAAAAATTGTAAGCGGAGTAAAATTGAAAAATAAACCCACAAATAAAGAAAAAAATACAGTAATGAATATTCAAAAACAAACAATGCAGAATAAAAGTTCAGCAGGTGAAATTATGTTTTGTGAGAATTAATGTGAAAACAAACTCGCTGCGAAATGGTTAATACCTACTATGATTTCATCTAGGGTATAGAAAGTCCATAGCGTATACGCAAGTCGTCATCCCATTTATTAATTCATTCTCTAGACAAAAATTTATAAAAGTCTTAAATGTACAAAATTCTACAAATATTATCCTAATCAAAGGTTCCCACATCCCCCAAAAAATTACACATAATTAAATCATAATTAATTAATCTACTCCCCGCTAGACAAAATTAAATGTAGAATCCACACACACCATTCATTCACTACTTACTTTAATTCTGATTGGATTTATTAAATCATTCCAAAACCTTAAATAATCCAATGACAAACACCACTAACGCAGTCGCAGGACATCTAATATATAAACGAATGAAAAGAAAGCATCACGCCGGCCATGTCTGTGCCATAATAATTCCTACTCCTCATTGCTCATGGTTGACACGGATATGCATGTCTAGGGCTGCCATATGTCCGGGTTTCCCCGGATTTGTCCTAGTTTGGAGGGCGTCCGGGGAGAGTCCGGGCGGCGTTTCCTATACTGTCCGGGTTTTAAAATTTTGGAAACCAATTAAAAAAAATGTTTATTTTTTGTGTATGTACGGTGTAGTTGATAGTTGTACACAGTGTTTTCATGAAAATAGTAAATATAATTTCAAAAATAGACTAAATTGGGCAACGGATTCTTGATTTGTATGTATACTGTGAAAACGATCAGTCCTAGACGTTTTAATTGCACTGAAAAGTTCTTCAGAATATGAAATCCTATGAAATTGGTCATTATCATTTATACTTTCCAACGAACCGTTCTAGAAATATGCGAAAAACCACTTCATAAATCAAAGTTGTGCAGATAGGTGACCATACGAAATTACGTACGTGTATTCATCTACAACATCATAAGAATAGGTCTTATACCATTTCCAGCTTTTTTACTTGTTTTTCTTATAAAAGGCATTCTTTATATAACTTTCTCTGATATAATTTAAAAACCGTGCCTCTGTGATAGGAATTTGGATTCAAAGTTATCATTTCTTTAATATAACTTTCAGGTACGTGTAGTAACTACACATACGAAAAATTGGAAAATTTTAAGAGTTTCAAAGTTATAGTTTAAATTTAGTATAATTCAGGCAGTATTCATCGCACGACAAAAAAGCTTAACTTTCAGCAAGAGAAGAACGTTGGGAAAGTGTAAATTTTGTTCGATTTTCGATGATAAATTAAATAAAAATTAACAAAAAACCTTGCCAAACTCACTCCACAGTTAACTTAACAGCAGAACACACAATAGTCTCCGGAAATCTAGAGACGAAAAATGAGCAAACTTCGAAGACTAGAGACCGAGTATGATAACCCGATTGATTTGAAACACACGACGGAAGACCGGAGCCGGAAAACAAAGTTATTTCTAGTAATTTGATATCTTTAGAGATTTGCATCTCGAAAGTATATGCATGGGTCTCTGGGTGTCCAGAGATCGAGAAAGTTGTCTCTTGAAGTTAAAGTCTCTCGCCATGTAGCTTCACCTTTCCCGAGAAATGAAGCTATTTTGAAAGCTATATGGCACACTAAATGTAAATGTAAAATTGTATTTCTAATTTTTAGAAGATTTATTTATGTTCCTAAATGTAAGAGAGATTTAATTTACTTTATTCACATCGTTTTATCTTACGGTTTTTTGTAAACTGACTAATTTTATATTAAATAAATAAAAAAGATACGACACTATGCATAACAATTTCAACCTATTTCATTAGTAAGTAAAACAGAAAATTATTTGGCAACAATGTCCGGGTTTCAAGCTAAAATTTCCGGGGCTTTCGACCTTGTTGTCCGAGTTTAATGATTTTACAGATGGCAGCCCTATGCATGTCCCATCTTCATTAAAATATAAAAAGAATTTTTTGTTTTGCATAGAACCTGTTTAGACGGGTCAGTATGCTGCCTTTTCCTCACGAAAGCTTGTTGGTTAGGTGATGGTTGGGGCAGGAATGCAAGTATCACCCTACCTACAGATTTCGTGCGGCAGATATAGCATACTAACCTATCTAAACTGGGGCATAAAGACTGTTTAGCCGTTTTGGAGTATATCTACTAAGTTTGTCATTCCTTTTATATCGCACAGAAATAATGCTACTAGAGTAAAATGGGTTGGACACCTATGCATAACATTAAAAATCCACCACGTGTCTTCCGTCTTGCGATTTTACATACGGGTTTTAAAAAAAAAGAAAAAAATGAAATAAACTTACGTTCGAAAATAGGACCAATCGGGCAACTTCTTTGTAGGGTTGCCATACAAAAATTTCGATCTCCTACTTATATAGTATTTGGATACTGCCTGAGAACGCGTCGACGTTGAGTGCTGAAATTTTGTACACAGGGTTTTCATAACAATAGGAAATAAAGTATAAGGAAATGAACTAAATCGGGCAAATCCTTCTTGGTGTTGCCACACAAAACTTTTGTTTTTCACTTTATTTAACTTTTAGTTTCATTTAAGATATAATAATATTGCTCTTACAATTAGACCAATTGTATTTTTTCTCTTTTTTGTCGTATACTATTTATTCCACCGACTGAAAGGCATCAAGAGCAACAAGTTGGTTGTTGTAATCATGAATTTTGAGGCGACTCAAAATGGACCTTATACTTACCCGTCCCTCAGAAAGGATTGTTTTTTTTTTGTTACAGGCCTCTATATCATCTGTGCAGAGGAAAATATAATAAATGGAGGGAAAACTTGAAATAATGTATAAAAATTAACGAGAACTTCTAATATTTACAGCAAAAATACGAAACTGCTTAGCAGAGCGCACACTTCGCTCAGTACGATTCATCACAAATCACAAGTTTTTTTTTCTAATTTTCGATTCGAATCAGGTGTATCAGCATTTTACAATATTTAATTTAATTTTCTATATAATTGCCTTGCGATACGTAAACATCACTCTTTTCAAAATAACACTCATGTAATGTATAGTATAGGGCAATATGCCTAAAATTATGTATTTTATACAACAGGGCCTAATGGCAATGTATTTATTTAATAGACATAATGTCATGCATTTAAGTATGTTTTCTAACCGCTGCTTTCAAAATTAACCACATGGCCTTACTGCAGTTATCTTAACTGAATCTGCACATAATTACCATGCACCTAATTCAGTTTCTATACAAATCCAAAATGTGGCCATACTGCGTTATAAGTCCGACGAAATATTAAACAATTGTTTTTTTTTTAATTTTAATTCAATTTACTTTACTTTACTTGTAACTCTGTGGTGAAAAAAATCTAAGGAAATCATTCCATTCTGCTACTGCTGATTACGGAGCCTTTTTAAAATTAATTTTGTCTATATCACACATAAATGTCCCCAAATATAGTAATATAATTATTGCACCAAAATTTGAACTCTTCGTGTATCCAATGTATCGCATATGGTAGCCCTACGAAAGGATTGTCTGATTTTGGGCTACATTAGTTATAAAAAAGTAATGTAGATATATGTATAAGTCAATGCTTTCTTAAGTTATTCTGCGAACAGGGCAGATGAATAGATAGAAGAACAGTACTAGAGAGTCAGTTTTAGTATACCCATCGTATAGAGTATAAGCATGGCCGCACTTACCATTAGACGTATTTGGGGCGAGCTGGAGCCTCACTCTCTTAGGGGTCACACTTTAAAACCTCACTCATCAAAAACATTAGAATAAAAAACCGGTATTGTTATTGTTGCAAAATAAAAGACTAAGATCATAACATAAAACAGGAGCCTGCTGAAAATTGTGCCCCCATTTGAAATATATATATATATATATATATTCTATTCTTAGAATATATTATAATACACATTTAATGGAAAAATATTTAATTTTTTATTTCATTGCTCGACGTTTCGGGTCTGTCGTTAAATGTTTTTTTAAAGATAACAAAAAATAACAAATAAACAAAACATTATGTAACTCATTCATAATGTCCTCGTAGAGATATTATTAATGGTTAGTTCATATCGAAGGAAGGCAAATGTAGAAGAGAATGAAATGCAGTATAAATACAAAACCAAAAATCATGTAAAGAATCCCTGGAAGCTATGACGATAGATAAGTGAGTGGCAGCGTGTAGAAATATCATGAAATTTTCACTCCTATTAGAAGAAATTTACTGTGGTACTGCGCCTTCATGGGTTCTTCTCACTTTTATAATTGCACTGTGCTCCCACACTAAAAACCCGAAAATGTTGACAATGACAGTTGTCTGCGACAAAATTTTACAGCGAATAAATTCTACAAGTAAATCCCTACAAGATATCGATAATGATTTGTTGCAAGCTAATAATTTGTTACAGTCTTTAGATGGTTTTATTTTAAATATAAGAAATAATTTTGTCGCTTTAAATGAAGAAGCGAATTTATTAACAGATGAAAATAATGAAAAAATGAATTATGAAAATAAATGAAGGAACAAAAAGCTATTCAGATATATGAATTAGACACGTTTGATTTTTTGGAAAAACATTCATAAATAGAGACAAGTAGAAAAGTACTGATATTGACTCAGAAAAATTTATTGATAAAGCTAAGCAATTTTTAATAATGGTTAAGGAAAAAATATTTTAATTAAAAGTATGTAACAAATTTATAAACTATGGGTTAAGATCTACTTTGCCGAATGTAGAAACAATTTTAAAAATATTTTTGACGATTCCTATATCCAATGCAAGTGCTGAACGATTATTTTCGGTGTTGAAAACAAAGACCTGTCGCTATTATACATTGAATCCGATGTAATGGACTCGATTAACTATGATGGCATTATAGATATATTTGCTAAAACAAAATACAAAAAAAATGTTTAGTTATTATTTTATTTTTGATTTAACATTGAACTGATTTGTTTTTATACTTTTTTTATATACCAGTGTTGTTTTATTTTTGTGTTATTTCAGTGCGTTATTATGGAAATTTCGACTTTTATTTTCAATAAACTAAAAACATGCATATACATATAGTAACCTGTACATATATATTTTATTATTTGAAATAGATTTATTTTTTGGGGCCACATAATAATTTTGCGCCTCCATAAGTTTAAAAGCGGCCCTGAGTATAATAAGACTGAAGTATCCCAGGTTAATTGCAGGCAGGATAATTTAGAAAAATATAATTAAAAATGCATAATAAATAATGTCAATCGTTTCTCAATTTTAATTGGCGACAATATTCTTTTTTTCCTTAGATAGTACCTACTATGTAAACCATTGGAAGATAAATGGTGAAATATGAGGTTACCAATTTAATTTTTGATTGTTTTAAATTAGTTCGAATTTTAAGAAGTCAAACGTGTTCTGATCATAAAGTAATTTTGTAACTCTAATTCAAGTCATATAAATTTAAATGCATTGCTAGGCGACAGGTCACAGTTCTTTCTACTAAACTTCTCCCGAATATAGAAAAAAAAAATTCACATATTTGGTTAGTTTCACAACTCTGTTCCACCTACCTGGATATTCTTACAGATATTAAATATTTCTCAAAAAGTCCAAAAAGAATAATTTCTAAATTACTTCAAAATATTTGTGTTTTGTTCTATTTCCAATTTATCATAAAACAAATTTAATTTGAATTTAATTACGAAACATATGAATTGACTTTAATACGATTTACCTGCCATCTATACGATAATCGACAAACATCAAAAACTTCCGTTCTTTGTCCATTATGTCACTACCGTCGCTAAGTGAGGTATATTAGCGAAGACTCAATTCCCCTAGCGAATTTGCTTTGATTTGCCACGATATTCTATTGCGCATGCACTAATTCCCCAAATGTTATCTTTGGGTGATTTGGTGCTAATAAAGCGAATTATAATTGCCTTAGGGGAGATATTTATCTATATGCTTCCCTGCTTTGTAATGACGAGGAATTTGATAAGGGAAAACATATTCCTGAACTTTAACCAGTAATTAATTCGCCGTTATACTGTCTCCGCGTGGAATCGTTTTATCTTATGTATGTACTTCCAGTCAAAACAGAGGGGTTAATTTCGATTACGGAAATATAAGCTAGACTGGACTGTTGTAGCAGAACCAGAAGCTATTTTAGTTATTCCTCCTGTTTGGCGATGGTAGCTTAGACAGACTGCCGCTATTAATCTTGCGCAATGCCTAATTGGATTTCCGCAGGGTATATGTACCTATAAATTTTCTGTTAAATCTAACTGAAATTTCTGCAAGAATTTTAAGCAAATGCATTGCATTGCAAATTTTTAAAATACTTTGAATTGACGCGGAAAAATTGAAGGGATTCATATAACTTGAACTGCCAAGCCAATGGGGGAATGGACCGGACCGTGAGTCCGTTCTCTAAAATTTTCTAATTTGATACTTATGGAAAAGTGCTAAACATTGACTTTATATATGCTATAGAGCCTAAACTACTATCCATAAAGTAAAATAGTCTTCTAGTAATTTAAAGCTTGGTCCTTACTTTCCCAAAGGCTACGCTTACTATATACCATACTTAACAAAATAATAAAATAGTTTTGATTACAAAATAACCTCCCCAGTTTACACTCACTAACTCTCAGCTGAGTAATATTTGCATGTGCGTATGTGCAACCGAAGTCCGAATCTGTAGGCAACTAATTCGATTTCATCAGACCACGGAACAGCGTCATATACAATGATTACTCGTTGAGACTTTTGGTTTGAGGAATCGTAGTCATTCGGTTCAGATCAATATTTTTAAATAATAAAAATAAGAATTTTATTTCGATTCGGAAGATAAGGAAGCAAGCTTAAGATTATCAGAACACCATCTTTCTTTATAAATAGTAGTTTAGGGCTGAGGAGCTATTCAAATCAAACTTGTGACAGTTTTACATAAGAACATTGAAAAGATTTTGGAATTTTGGGACTCCGTTGGGGCTCTAATCCGGTAGTGAGGGAGTCTGTTTCATGGCTTGTGAAGTATTCTCGAAAGTTTTGGTTAGACACACCCTGGTTGAGCTAGCAGGATTTAATGATCAATTCCATGTGCCTTATACTGACCGATCTAAAAGGGTCATTACAAATCATTATATTGTTACTCACAGTGTCCTTACATCCTCATATATGTACACAAAGTGTGTTGAAAGAAATCGGTGTTGGACTTTATCTGGCAGTGGAGAACTGGAAGCATTGAAGCCCATCGAACATATTTCTGTCATATTCCTAGTATTTGTGTACAAACATGTTATAATTATATACGAAACGTTATAAATGTTCTTTATTGATATATCGAAACAAATTCTGCTATAAAAATAGTCCCATCGAACATTTTCACTGCTGCACTGATAGAAGAAGTGCAACACAGGTGATACACTGAAGTCCCATCGAAATCGACATTCGTAAGTTGAATCAGAACAATAAAAAAATCATTTTTAATTTATTTTAATTTTAATTAATTAATTCCTCACATAATCATAAAATTCAATATAATTACATGCAGAAAATCATACTAAATAAAACTGCATATAGAAATCTATGAAAAAGTAAAAAAAAAACCTAGCATAAAACATATAAGCAATATATTGAACTCTTGCTTAGTAGGCGACTTGCGCATAATAAGCATTATTCCCAATAATTATTCAGCTCGAGACAATATTTCTTACTAGACAGTTCATTAAATTCATTTCATTAAGTTCATTAATGTTAATGTAATGAGATTATATAGGACATCATTATTGAGTTGTAAGAATAGTGCTATGTTCATTTTTATTCTAGTTTAAAGATACCAAATGGTAAATTTATTTTAAAAAAAACCTATAAAAACATGTTAACTGAACTGGAGAAGTTTATTTTAGCTATAGAATTAGAAGTTGTTAATGAAATTGTAACACAGAATTATGACTAATTTATACTCGAATAAAGGAATATTAAAAACAGTTACATCTAAACCTAGCATTTTATTAAAATAAATCCTGAATTATGGATTTCGAGTTAATGATCTCTTGTTACTACTAGCCTAATGTCTGTTACAACTTTCTCCAAACGTGTAAAAATGACACTTTTTATGAAAATTATGGTTGTGAAAAATATTGCAATATTTTCAATAATTTTTCAATTGAAATATTGTGTAATTTTGGTAATATAAATGTTTTACCAAAACTGTTACAACTAGCTCCCAGCTCCCCTACTCAATTATCGATGTCAAATTTTAAAAATCTTAAATTTTCTTCTGTAAAGACTGCTATTTGACTGTGATTTTACTTTAATTATGTATAAAGTAAAACGTAATATACATATAAAAATATAAAAGTAGAGATTACTCTTTAGAATTTTTTACCGGGGTAAACTTATATTTGTTCAAGAAGGAATTTATTTGGATTCTCCGGTATACAGCAAAAGTTAAAAAATGTTTTTAATTTGTTATTTCATCACACAACACATAATATTTTTGGTGACAAGTTTCAAGTCTTGGTTTTGACTCATCAACAGGTCCCAAATAGCGAAATTGAGTGACTTGAAAAACAAATAAATAAATAGAATAAAGAAAAGAAATGAAAAAATGAACAAAATTGAGAAAAATAGAAAAAACATTTTTTTTATTACAAAAATTTAAAAAAGGTTTAAAAACCAGATTCATTCGAAACGAATCGAACCTGTATACGCCCGCAGTGGGCTGAAAAAAGAAAAAAAAAGGAAGAAGAAGAAAAAGCGTTTCGTATTAGCAGAAAACCTTACACTCATCGGTATAGCTTGGTTTTCTGCCTACTGGCTGCTGCAGACGCTTGAAACAGATCAAATTGATCTCCTCTCATATAAACTCAGAATAAATTCTGGGTGTGAATTATATGAGGCAAAAACTCCTATATTACACCAAGGAGGAAGAAATAAAAGTAGAGATTACTCTTTAGGATAGACTTGAAACTTGTCACCAAAAATACAATGGGTTGTGCGATGAAATAACAAATTAAAACCATTTTTTAGCTTTAGCTATATACCGGAGAATCCAAATAAATTCCTTCTTGAACAAATAAAAGAAAAAGGAAAAATCGTATTTGTAAAATTAAAAAATATCTTTCAAAAAAAAAAATACCATTTCACCCTCTATGTAGGGTAATATGAGTATTGGTGATATGGTACATCATTTTTTCTTTAAATTTGCATTGCCAAAATCAATGCACGTGTTTACATAAGAGGTGCAAGTATTATGGGACCACTTTTTGCAAACATTGCACTCTACCCAATCATATGCACAGAGGACTTCTCCAAAGTCTTCTGGGCCATCAGATTCATCCGCATATTCAACAGTGCTTTTTTCGTAAGATTAAGAACAATCAATCTTCTTTATTCGTTTAGGGCTTCATTTTTTTGGTTTCGTTCTTTGCCTGCCGTGCTTTCTTGATAATCAAGCTTTTTGATTTATGATATCCTCTTGCGAAGTTAAGATACGTGCTACATGCATTTTACAGAAGTAGTTTTTCTGGAAGTTGAGGTGGGAGCTACCGGTGACCACCAATTCAACGATTTTCCGGGAGTAATATCACTGACATCTGACAATAAACATGTGGGAAGCATTTCATTCTGTAGCTCTTCATTTAGTGGTGTGGTGACAGAAAGTTATCTAGGAAGTTTCGGTGTTTGCTTTTCTTCAATTTGAGGTTTCTCTGAGCTATCGGCAGCATTGTGAATTCGCATATAGGAATAGTCAAGTATAATTGCAGGGTTAAATGGATATATACCAGATGCAGAAATGGCTGCAGATCCTTTGCTTGCAGTAGCTAATTTACACCAAACTGTATATAACGCATGTTCAAATTGAAACGGGTTAATTTTTCTTCCTAGATGTGTTTTGACAAACATCTAGCAGGCTTCGTAAAAGTGACTCTTAAACGAGTTACAGTAGACCCTGTTTAACGGCTGAAAAAATTATGCGGTGTGTGGAGGCAAGCATAAAAGAATAATTTCATTTTGGGTTGCATACTCCAACATTTCGACGTTACTGCAATAAAACGAATGTCTATCTAATATGAGAAGGACTGCTCCTTGTGGTTTTCGTGGACAAAAATGTCAAATGAAAAATAAGGGTATTCACGTAAGCAGATTTTTCTCCCATATAGACCACCGATCCGGGGGGGCCTCCATCTTCAAACCTTTCCCTTTTATTTTTACCCTTAAATACACATGTTGAAGGTACAAAATATTCTTCTGCATTGCAGCCCACAACTGTAGCGGTCTGTCATATTTCGGTGGAGGTCAACGTAACGACAGTTTTAGAACCTAAAGCCTAGTATCGAGTTCGAGTAAAATGTGACATTTTCATACAAATTTTAGCGCTGGTAAAATCGCAAGCAAAAATTTTACTGATGATTTTACTAGTGTAGTACGGAGTTCACTGGTAAAAAGTGAAATTTCACTATTATCAGATAGATAGCGCTTTGTAAATCTTCACTCATTTTACTGACCAATTTAATACGCGGAGCATTAAAAAGCTGGTAAAATTTTGACATTGGCTGTTTCTATGACAATTTTCAGATTGTTTTTCTTTATTAATTGAAGGATTTATTTGCTATGACATATTTCGGATTGTTGTTTAATTGATTAAAGGATTAAAATGTTTTATTCATTCATTCAATCCATTATTCCTTGACTTATTTATTGGCTTACTTATCTAAACATCTATTACTAACGTGTAATCTCTTTTTTGATGTAAAATTCACTAATTTTTTACGTCTAAGGGCGGATTCATTGAAGATTTTCAAACGTTTCAAATTTAAAACTATTCTGCGTTGTAGCAGTGTAAAAGTTGGTAGTTTAAAATTATCAAAAGAACTTAAAAATGAATTCTGTTCCCTTAGCCGCCAAAAAGAGATTTAAACCGGCTCCAATAAAGGGGAAAAATGTACGCAATTACAGCTTAGAGGTTTGGTCCGTGAAAAACTGGTAATTTGGATATCTGTCACTTTGTTCTGTCCAGCATTTTACCAGCGATTTTAATGTGAAATATTTGGAGACCGCGTTAAATTTTACTTTGCCCGAACTCGACACTAGGCTTAAATATAAAAATAAATGTGAATGTGTACACAAAATTAAAATTTATTTAAATGTGATCCAAACCTCTTTCGGCAATGACATTCTGGTCGATGATTGAGTTGGCATCCTGTCCCGTTCATATTGTAAATATGTCCAGGTTTGTCCATTACCTCATTTTCAGCGAGAAGTGTTTCTAAGAGATTAAAATATCTGGAAATATTTTCTCTGTTGTTGCAAATACATGAACCTGCAGTTTTTTACTATGGATAACAAGTTTAAGCTCGTTTTGTTCCCTAAGGCAAAACGAAGAGCCTAACGCTGGTTTCTTGTTATTTTGTTTTTTTTTTAAGATTCTTTCTTAAGGTTGTGTCGGAAATGTGGTAGGTTTTAGAAGCTTTTCTTATGCTTAGTTTCTTAGCACCGATATCCTGTAGGCATTTGGCACGGGTCAAATTTACTTTCTTCTTATATATATATATATATATGTAGGTACTAAAGGCATTTCTGAAACCGTACTGAGGAAACAACTCATAAAGGCATAATAACGGTCAAAATAACTATTAATTTAAAGGTATTAAGTAAGCAGGCGAGTGTATGGGTGATATGGTACACATACCAAATCACCTAAATTTCAATGGGCCATTTCTACTATTATGACCATGCCCATACTTTTCACTGTACAAACTATACTGCCTGTCTGTTGTGTATTTTTCGCAAGTAGTAAACCCAATAATGCTCTTTCTTATTTATTTTTTATTTTTGCCCTTCGTTTCTGCTGAATACTTACCGAGAAACAACAACACAAATACTACAAAATAAATTTCTGGGAAATAAAATTGATTGTTTTTTTCTTTGCTCGACTAAAATCACAGCACTTGGTTGAACTTTACTTCACGAGTTGTGATATAGACTGAGGAAATGATGGGCACAAGCAAAACCCTCGAGAATACTTCACAGGCCATGAGACAGACTCCCTCCCTACCACATGCGAGGCCCAGCGTAGTCCTTACATTCTAAAATATTTGCAGTGCTCTTATGTAAAACTGACAAAAGTTTGATTTGAATAGCTTCTCCGCCCTAAACTACTATTCATACAGAAAAATGGTGTTCTGATAATCTTAAGATAGCTTTCTTATCTTCCGAACCGTAATAAAATTTTCATATCTTTCCTAACAAAATTATTTAAAAAAATTTATTTTAACCAAATGACTACGATTTCGCAAACAACATCCCTCAGCTAAGCAATTATTGCATATATTGCTGTGCCGTCATGGCATGCCGTGGGCTGATGATATCGAATGTTAGCTGCCTACAGATTCGGACTCCGGCTGCACATACACACATGCAATTATCACTCAGCTGAGAAGTATTGAGCGTAAAATGGTAAGGTTACTTTGTAATCAAAACTATTTTATTATTTTGTTAAGATGCCGGCAAGGAGAGCTGGGAGCCAATACTGAAATTTATAAGAGCGTCCGGTTGGGACCTGTGAGCGATCGCTCATGGGTCTGTAGGGGGAACAATGGGCCTTGACTTGGCCTTCGTTCGGGGGACCTGAAAGGGGTCCCAAACCTCATAAATCAATCAATCAATCAATCAAGGTATATAGGAAGTGTAGCCTTTGGAAAGGTAAGGAACTAAGCTATAAATTACTGGAAGACTATTTTCCTGTATGGATTGTAGTTTAGGCTCTATAGCAAATATAAAGTCAATGTTTGGCACTTTTCCCTAAGTATCAATATAGAACATTTTAGAAAACGGACTCACAACGCATACATATATGTAGATTTCTGTTTCATGGCTTGGGAAGTTATCTAGGGTTTTGGCACAAGCCGTCTGTAGCAGGGTGCTGTGATGTGAGAGATGTTGGATGTGCGCCATATCACTCGATGCGCTGAATCTCCCGGACTTACCCTATGTACAGTGCCTGCATAATGGGAATTGAACTCGAGTTTATATTGGCCGCCAGGACCCAATACGTTTTCTATAACATACAAATATATTGATAAGACTTGGAGCAATGAAAGACGCAAGGTGAAAAAAGGTAATATAAGCAGCTTTATTTTAGTAAATATTCGGATACGTATTACGAAATAAAGCTAGTATTACTTTCATATATTAATTGTGAATAAGTTATTAATATGGAAATTTGTAATCCTCAGTGCTGGTAAAATTACGTTAAAAAAAAGAAAACAACCTGCACGGATACAAGAAAACATCGGCTATAATACATATATGTTACCAAGTCGTCATGTCACTGAAGTGAAGGTTGTCTTGTGTATCCAAGTTACGAATTCCAAATTGAAAGGAAACAACAAGAAAAGAAATTCAACAAGTTGATATAATAATCAACAATGAGTCGCAATTTATTAATTGTGGTATATTATCAAGCTTTGGCTTACCCATAAACGATGAAATAGATGAATTTTAGAAAACGTTTTATTATTATGATTCTAAATTAAATTATTAAATACAACATAAAAACAATATAAAATTGTGAGTTCGATTCCCGTATGCGAAAAACAAAAAAAACTTGCAAAAAAATTTACAATTTATTTGTACGCTTTCATTGTTACTATAATTTTAGAAAAAACACTTGGAACACTTTCAAAACATAACATCCAACAGACTTATATCAATAATACTAGGTATGCTAGGTAATTTATTCAAGGGAAAAAGCTGTAATTGGTCTGAGACCACTTCTTACGACATCCTAGATGAAGGCCCTTATCTACATAATATCGTAAAAGTTTGATTGTTAAAGTAGTTTTCCGTATGTATTTTAGAACGGTTCGTCAGGCAGTAAAAACTATTATAACCAATTTCATAGGATTTTATATTCTGAAAAACACTTCAAGTACAATAAAAACGGTTGCCCGAATTGGTCCATTTTTGAAATTTAATATTTCCATTAAAACACCGCGCACAAAAATTCGGCTCTCTACGTCGACGCTTTCTCAGGCAGAGTTCAAATTTATAGTGAAAAATGAAACTTTTGTATGGCAATCCTTCGAAGGAGTTACCCGATCTGTCGCGTTTTCGAACTTAAATGTACAATTCTCCTTAACATTTTTCTGGAAACAGTAGAAAGCAAGTAGCAAATCCATAGTTTTCATAGTTAGTTAATAAGAGCATTTTTAGGAAACTTATTACTCATTGTTGAAAACACAATAAAATAATTTATCTGAATTTTATTTTCATTGTTTGATGAAATATTGGAGATTTTCAAATTCTTATAAATAATTTATATTCTTTTTATACTCTGGTTATGGAGGCACATGCTAAGCCGTCCAGTGTGGCCTTCTACACATGCAAGAGAATTTTGGTAGTAACTGGGAATGAAAACCCAGGGTTGTACGATGGATAGTTCAACCGATCCTCTGCTATGGCTCCATGCTCTGGCGGGCACTGATGAAAAAATTTAATCTGGATATGCTGTCCCTAAGAATAATTGGGCATCTATGACCACGGCGACACATGAAATTTTTCTTGATTTATTGCCGCTATTCCACTGTAGGAGTGTACCGGCAATCAACGCTGTCAGGCTAAGAGGAGTTAGGCTGTAGTATTTGCAGGGAAGAAACAGACTACTAAAAAACTTCCCTAACTTTGGTGGTGGTGGAAAAGCATTGATTTACTGCAGAAGTGACGGGATAGAAAAGAAGTGACGGGATAGAAAGAGGGTGCCTTGAGGAATTAAGAAGACGGCACAAGGTGATCCTATCCTGGGTACCTGGCCACAGGGATACCAAAAGCAATGAGATGACTGATGAGTTGACCCAGAAGGGCTCTGAAATGTATAGCTCCGCAGCAGTAGCTTATATAATGGTTCCGATCGGGGCATTAGAAGAGGAGGTCATCAGTCATCATTAAAAGGCAAGTCTCCGGTAGGTTAACAGAGAAACCGGCCATATTTCGAGGCAATTATGACCTGCGTATGACAGGAAGAGGACAAAAGACCTCCTTAATTATTTTAGAACTGACAGCAGGAATTTGGTAGGGCTTACTATGGGTCATTGGGCCTTACGATTTCTGTGGGAGCAGTAAAGATTTGGAGGAAATCGAGTCCATTCAACACATACCTTGTGAGTGTTCAGGTCTGAAGAATAACAGAGTTAGGCTATTATATAGATACTCTTTTCAAATCTGGAGGAGCTACAAAGAACTCAGATGTATCCTATGTTTCCTTGTTACTATTACAAAAATGCTACTATATTACTATCAACGGTATACACGAAGCTACTAGTTAATCCACGTTCATTTACATTAACTCGACTGAGCATCGTAATCAACTTGAATATCACGGGTTTTAAAAATCTAATTTGCATCGCCATGACCCAGCCAGCCAAAAATTATAAAAAAAAAGGAAAAACTTATCTGCAGAATTTAGAAAAAAAAACAAATAGAGTGAAAAATACTTTTTTTACATCGAAAAATCTTTGAAAAACAAATTTCTTTGCAAAAGATGGCGTTTCATATGGGCAAAATGGCAGTACGGCTAGGTTCCTACGAAATTCCAGTCCCGCATAAGGCTAATCTTGCTAGGCATTTAAGTAAATACGTAGTATTTCGGCTCATATAATTCACAATTAAAAATTATTTTAAGTGCATATATGACCTCAGCTTGGCTGTTCACTTTGGCGTGTAGAGCAGGCACTAACCAAGCCGTGCTGATGAGTATACCATTCCTGGTGATATGAAACGCCCTCTTTGACAAAGAAAAATTTCGTTTCGAAATATTTTTCGATGTAAAAGCCAAAACACAGTGAGAGCTGTCACTGTTTTATTTATTGTAAAAGAAATGGCAACAAGGAATTAAGGCAAATTTTTATTGTAGCTTAAGCGGCTTAAAAAATTTCATATTGACCAAATTCGCTTTGAATTTATTTCATAATAGCAAAACTCTCTACAAAAAAAATACATAGCTGTAGCTCTAGGATCCGCACAATTCCCGATCTTCTTGTCCTCTTCCCATTTTTCCCTATACTTTTAATTTTTTTTTTATTTATACTTAAACACTTTTCTATCGGAACTTCTCCACCTCTACAAAGCAACACCGGAAACTTGGAGATAAGTGTACGGTCTAGTTTTCAGGCTTTTATGATCAGCCGCCTCCGTGATTCTAGCCAATTCCGAAAGGTATAATTTGATTGGATGCCATTTAGATTGTAAAGGTCAAATATTTCCAGGAATGTCAAGTTTAGGTAGTAAGCAAACAACACATATTAAATAGTATTAAGTTGTGTAATATGGAGAATTCATGCTCTTGGTTTTTCCTTTATATTTTTTTTACACTACTCACTGTTAGCAGTTTCCCTAATCGGCCGTTCTACTTACAATAAAGATAATTAAATATTGATTAGTATAGGTTAGTTTAGTTCTTCTTTAATTATTTTCTCTTTTTTTAAATTAGAGCTAGTAGGGTTAGTACGGTGACCATAACATTAAAGGTTATTTTCTTTTTTATTTTTTATTTAGAATGCATTTAATTAGAAAGTTGAAACTTCTTCGGGTTGCCATAAAAAAATTCGTTTTTCACTGTATATTTGAACACTGCCTGAGAACGCATCAATATGTATGTATATCATTTTCATACAAATAGCAAATACAATTTCAACAAGTAAAAAAGCTAGAATTGGTCTAAGACCTATTCTTACAAATGCGCGCATGAAATTTCGTATAGTCACCCATCTGTGCAATTTTAATTTTTGAAGTGGTTTTTGGCATATATTACTAAAACGATTCGTCGGACAGAAAAAATGATTATAACCAATTTTATAGGATTTCGTATTCTGAAGAATTTTTAGTACAATAAAAATATGTCTAGAACTGATCGTTTTCACAGTGTATTGTCCGTTAATAGAACGTACACGCAAATTTGATTAAGTGACTGAAATGAATATACTGGTAAATTTGGATCAAGATCAGTGGTCTATTTCCTAACAACAAATCAACACTGTTCACTTTCTTTGACTCTCAAGAAACTACTGCACTTAGTTTTTAGAATCTCCCACTATTTAGATCAGATTATGTATAAAAAGGCTTCAGGTCAACGATTCAAAACTATGGGGAAAACACACTCACAGGATTGTTAATAATAGATATTCAATATATATAATTAATATAGAGCAAAAGTTAGAATAATTTAACTTCAAAACACTGGCACACGTGCTTAACAGAATTATATAAATTGTTGGGTCAGAGATCAACATACACTAGAAAACACACTTATTGACACCGATTTATAATGTAGGACTTTCAGAAATAGATATGTCGAGACAAAACTGTGTACATAAATTTGAGTCTGAGATTTTTGTATTACACTAAAACACTTATTAGCACCAAGTTATAATATGAGCTCGTCTAAAAATGTAATAAAAATATATGTGTAAAATAGATATGCACATGAAATGTATAATATATATATGTGTATATAAGTCAAAATATAGTCAAATAGATATATAAATAAGTATTAAAATGTTACAAGTGACTGGTACTCACCGATCTAAAACATGACACTTGAGGAATTGGCTGTAAGCTAATGTTAAGCCCTTTGTTCTTGGTTAGGACAATTCTTTATTTCCGTCGAGACCAGAAACAAAGTGTTAATGTTAGTAAGATACTATCTCAGTCGAGACCCGAGATAATATTCTTTAAGTCAGTCGAGACCCGGCTTAAAGTGGTATCTTATCTTCAGTCGAGACCCGAAATAAGATACGTTTATTTCCGTCGAGACCAGAAATGATTGTTAGTAAAAGATTATCTCAGTCGAGACCCGAGATAATATTCTTTAAGTCAGACGAGACCCGGCTTAAAGTGTTATCTTATCTTCAGTCGAGACCCGAAATAAGATGCGTTTATTTCCGTCGAGACCAGAAATGATTGTTAGTAAAAGATTATCTCAGTCGAGACCCGAGATAATATTCTTTAAGTCAGTCGAGACCCGGCTTAAAGTGTTATCTTATCTTCAGTCGAGACCCGAAATAAGATGCGTTTATTTCCGTCGAGACCAGAAATGATTGTTAGTAAAAGATTATCTCAGTCGAGACCCGAGATAATATTCTTTAAGTCAGTCGAGACCCGGCTTAAAGTGTTATCTTATCTTCAGTCGAGACCCGGCTTAAAGTGTTATCTTATATTCAGTCGAGACCCGAAATAAGATGAGTTTATTCCCGTAGAGACCAGAAATGATTGTTAGTAAATATCTTATCTTCAGTCGAGACCCGAAATAAGATGTGTTTATTTCCGTCGAGACTAGAAATGATTGTTAATTGTTAGAAGTGAAATATCAGTCGATACCCGATATAATGTTAGTCCCTAAGCCAACTTACCCCAAGCGATGCCAAGCACAAAAAGAGATCGAGATCAGTCAGCTTGTCGCTTATATAGCCCTTGCTTGCACACGACACCACTGATAGAGTAGCAGCGGCGCATGATTACAAGAATTGGCAATGCAGCTGTGCTCTTACGGTACTAGCGATAAAATTTGCCTAGCAACGAACAAAAATGCATAGCAACAAGAAATTTAGAGTTTCACATGCTGCTGTGTTAAATTAATTATATTTGCAAAAAATATTCTCTCTATCACGTTGCGAATAAATTCCCGTTGGATGGTACTTGTAATGATGATAATGATAGAGTTGCAAATTGATCGGCTTGATCTGATTGTATTTGTACCATGCATTGTAGGCTACATGACAACACATGCTTTTGTTAGATATCGTACCCATTTTTATGAAAATTGTAATTAGATTGAATTTATTTTCTTTTCAGATCTGAATTTTAGTATGATATTTTTGTAATATTATCCCTTTTCAGGAATGGTTTTTAGCACGGATCTAACTGGTTTAAATAAATGGAAATAATTTTTATTTGATCTGCTCGTTGAGGCTATAATTTTGTATTATATTCGTGCAATGTGTTATGTAAAATACAAATACATAGCGTATTATATTCGTGCAATGTGTTATGTAAAAGACAAATATATAGCTTTGTTGGGTTGTGTACCTGTATTTTTATCAAGAGTAATCAGATTAGAGACACGTTTACTAAATTTTTTATGCTTTGTTTTCAGCATACTTTTCAGAAGTTGTCTGTTTATACAAATTTATTCGAATCGATTTGGTTCGAACACACAGTATCTGTAAAAAACCTAAATTTTTATATGACAACACCAAGAAGGGGTTGTCTGATTTAGTCCATTTTTGAAATTTTGTTCGTTCTTACTATAAAAACACTATGTACCAAATTTCAGCTCTCTACGTTGTCGCGTTCTCAGCCAGTGTACAAATATATAGTGGAAAACGAAATTTTTGTATGGCATCCTCACGAAGAAGTTGATCATTTTGTCTCATTGCGAACTTAATTTTATTTTTGTGTTTAAGGTCCGTGAACAAAATTTTAGTTTTCTAAGTTTTCTCGAGTTATCGTGCGCACAGACGGACGGACATACTATATTCAAAATAATTTTTAACATTATGCGTTGGTGACCAATCCATATTGATATACCATCATTATTTCGAGGTGTTACAAACGGAATGACAAACTTAGTATACCCTTTAGATTTCATCTAGGGTATACAAATAGACTAAATCGGGCAAACGCTTCTTAGCGTTGCCAAACAAAATTTTAAGTTTTTTACATGTATTGTAAAATTAATTAGTCCTAGACGTTATAATAAAATATAAAATCCTATGAAATTGGTTTGTTTATAATATTTGACGAACCCTTCTAGAAATAGATGCGGAAAACCACTTTAACAATTAAATTTGCACACAGGGGTGACCATATCAAATTACATACGGCCATTTATCTTGCCCCAAGAGTATTGATATTACCCCAATTTTTACTTCTTTTTCTATTTTTCCCATTACCCAAATATTCGTTGCGTACAGGTTTGCATGGATTCTTATGTTGACATGAGGGGTATGGAGCAAGTAACTTTAACCAAAGCAGAAATAAGTTTATACGAAGCACAAATAAGTTTAACCCAAACACAAAAAAGTTTAACACAGGAGCAAATAAATTTAAACCTAAATTCTCAGTAAGACATTTTAATATAAAAGCTTTCAATTTCAATTCAAATTAACATTTTATAATTTCATTTTATGACTAAAAAGCAGGTTAGCCATTCTTTATCATTGAGGAATTTTGCTCTAAAATTCGTGCCTCCTTATCAACCCAATAGAACAATCATTCTCTAAAATGATCGCGTACTGTGGACCAGGTTTAGGTGATGTAAGTAGAGAGAAGAACATTCTTACAGTTATTAAAGATAGCCTGCAACAAGTTACAGCGACTGACTGCGCCCATTATGCAATGGATATGGTTTTACTCATCCCTAAGGCAATGGAAGGGCAGCCTTTGCACTGACCATTTGTTCAGAGATTTTATCTATCTTCTTTTATAATATTTTTCATATTAATGTCAATGTTTGAAGAAGTTGTTTTTAATGACAAAATAAAATAATAAAATGCTGATTTGGATTGAAATTGAAAGCTTTTGTATTAAAATGTTTTATTGAGAATTTAGGTTTAAATTTATTAGCTCCTGGGTTAAACTCATTACTGCTTGGGATAAACTTATTTATATTGACTATATTGACTATCAGAACCAGTTTAACCCAAGCTCGCTGTATGGACACGTTTAATAAATAAATGGTCAACAATACATGCTCTTCTTCACTTAGTCGGTGTTAGTATTAATATGTTAAGATAAACATAAAGCAAGCACCGGATGAAATTACATGCAATGCACAAAAACATTAAACAAAAAAGATTAAATATTATATAGACATTTTTTTAAAACATGCTTAGAAACGTCAACAACAAAATGCTCAGCAATATTGTTAACAGTAATACACATGCGATTAACAGGATAATACATGCTAAAGTTAGACCTTGAGGAGTTAACATGCAACAGAAGTAGCCCTCTCAAATTGTGCCTACTATCACGGAAAGAGATATTGTTAAGTAATAAGGAAGAATCAATACCCGTTTAAGAGTTGATGCACAAAAGTTACATCGGCAACCATGCGACGTTTCTTAAGTGAGTGCATATTTAAAAACTTCAAGCGATCCTCATAGGTTGGAAGAATTAATGAATTATTCCAGGGTAGGTGTCTGAGAGCAAATCGTAAAAAGTTTCTTTGAACAGATTCGGCGGTCGATGTATTTACCGTAAAATGGAGACCAGACCTGGCTAGCGTATTCAAGAAGCGGTCTCACAAAGCAAGTGTATAAACGCAATGTTATGGTAGGATTCGAAAACTCTCGGGACCAATGTTTTATGAAACCCAGCACAGAACTACTCCTTGATACCATATAGTTTCCATGGAAAATAAAATTCAACCTGTGGTCACATTTGACACCCAAATGACAGACAGAGCCCACACGGCGAATCGAGCAATCCGAGAACTCATAATCATAAGTAATTGGTGTCTGATTCCTATGGAGAGTCATAACCTCACATTTGTCAATATTGAGTACAAAATTATTGTTCTCGCACCAATTGTAAAAATTTTTAAGCTCACCCTGTACCTGTTCACAAACGTGAACAGATTTAATCTGAACGAAAAGCTTAACATTGTCAGCAGAAATCAAGACCTTACAGTACCTCACCACAGAGACAATGTCGCCAATAGATAGAATAAAGAACAACGGGTCCAAGTGACTCCCTTGAGGTACACCAGACGAAACCTTCAAGACTCTAGAAATGGAATCTCGGAATAAGATTTGGTATGTTCTATTATCTAAATAAGACGCTGTCCATTTTAGAAATGTTGGGGGAAAGCCATACTTTTCCATTTTAAAGAGTATCGCGGAGTGATATAACTTATCAAAGGCTTTACTAAAGTCTGTATAAATACAATCTGTCTGATAGCCGTTTGCCAACCCGCCAATGGTATCCGAGACAAATTCCAGCAAGTTAGTGGCTGCAGACTTGCCCGAAATAAACCCATGTTGGTTTGAAGAGAACAAATTCTTACAGGAAGTTGATAGCTGACAGTAAATGTTAGATTCGAATAATTTGGGCATGCAACTTAATTTTGCAATAGGCCTATAGTTAGAAATTTCATTTTTAATACCTCTTTTGTGTATAGGTATGATAAATGAGTTTTTCCACAGCTGGGGGAAACAACCACTATCGAGCGATATTTGGAAAATAATTCTCAGCGAAGTTGCCATTGCAAGGCAGCATGACTTAAAGAAAGCAGGAGGGATCCCATCAGGACCAGTTGTGAAGTCATTTGGAAGTCCATTAATATGATCGAGTATATCCTCTTCTGAAATTGAAGGGATAGTGAATGAAAACGTTATGAGAGCCGTTCATATGACTGAAGTTGCTATTTTGAGGTTGAAAATTTGACGAGGCAAAGGCATTGTCAAAAAAACAAGCAAACTTCATCACTAGCAGAATCCTTGTACCTCATGGTATTGGGGTAGTTGTCCGTTCTTTTTTTCATATTAATAAACTTAAAAAAGATGCGTGTGTCACTAAATAATTTCGTACTCATGCTGTGAACTCAATTTTAGCATGGCATTTTTGCATATGTTCTTTTTCAGCAATTGTTTTTAGCACGAATCTAATTGCTTCAATCATATGATAAGAATTTTAATTTGATCTGCTCAATGAGGCTATATTGTTGTATTGTATTTGTGCAATGTGCTATGTAGATAACAAATACATGGCTTTGTTAAGTTGTGTACCTGTTTTTTGATTAAGAGTAATCAAATTAGATTTAAATTTCCTAAAAATTGGATGCTTTGTTTTCAGGATGTTTTCCTTTTAAAGTAATCGGTAAAACCAAAATATATTCGAACCGATTTGGTTCGAACAGCGGCTTAAAGCGCCGACATTGCTAACTTGGTACTACGGGGTTGAGGAGCCTCGAATAGAACTGCATTTGGGGGGGGGGGGGGGGGTGCCGTGATCTATAGATCGGAAGAGAAGGTCTCGCTTCGACCAGTAAGTCCAATGTCAAGCATGCACTGACATAAACTCGTACTTGCTGAGACAGAATATAAATTATATTCTGCCTCTCAAGGGCGTTGATTGTCGCTTGTCTTCAATCCGTGCATTAAGAGTGCCGTGAGATTAAGCCATAATGGCAGGTGCTCACGTAAAACCATGACAGCTTTCTGTATAATATATCATCAGAATATTGACCAGGTATGTAGCGATAAAGGAACGAAAGGCATTCAATATTGTTGCGGAGCTCGAGTGACTCGATGTCACAAATTACTGCTATATCGTCAGTAAGCTTGGGGCTCTTTGTACGACCAGCCTTGGCCTAGATGTGGGAGTTGCATTCCATTCTAGGACTCATATAAAACTTGCAGAGGAGCATTGAGATCGATGGGCTGATATATTTCTAAACCTTTCAGAAATCCAAGACATTTCGATGCGTCTTTGGTAACAGAGAGAGAACAGAGAGAACATACTCATCATAAACTGTAGAGGAAAGTTCTTTGAAGTCATTATATGATGTGAGGAACTTGTCGTGACTTATAATGTCCTTGTCCCTCATATAACTTTTCCACAATTTATTCTTTCTATTTATAAGATGCTTTAGTTCTTTATTGAACCATGGTGGAGATGTATTAGAGAGCCACTGACACTCGCAGGGAACGTGAGAGGCAAATAAATCGAAAAGAATTATGTAAAATTTAGAAACGACTTCGTCAATATTATTGCAAGACAGTGATGTGTTGAAGTCAATAGATGTAAGACCACTGGAAAGTTCCGAAAGCTAACCTTTCTAAAATTCAAAAAGTATTGTGTTTCGTCACGATTTGCGAGGTTTTCGTTTTCATGGCAATCTGCAATTAGTAGAGGGGTGGTATTTCTCACGAGTAGACATTATAACTATAAATACCAGATCTAACTGCCTACCCATGTCATTCTTAACATTACTGATTTGGATGAGACCAAGAGATGAAATAGTGTCAACGAAAAGTGATTCTCTTGTTGTCAAGTTATTAAGTGGAAAATGGTCATCGTCAACTTCATTAGTAATTCATCAAGAGGATCCATCTTACCATGGATAAAATTAGATGTTGAAATGAGTAGGTCGTAAGTATTCTGACCTTTGTCATCAACAATATTTATGGAGTCTGGAGGAATATAGCACCAAGTAATGTATAAGTCTGATTTTGAAAGAGATAACTTAAGAGCAATAAGTTGCATGTCAAGAGTGTTGGAGAAACTGGGAATCTCAACCTGCCTGCAATTAAACTGGTTTTTACAGGCGAGGAGTACCATCTCGAGCTACAGATTCAGTATGTCTATCTCTTCTAAAAATTTGATACGAATAGTCAAAGATTTTAGAATCGCGAAAGCCATGATACAGCCAAGTTTCAGTGAAAGCAACTATATTGAAATACGTAGCAGCAGAGGCTTTGAAGATTTGTCTAGTTTTAGTACGAATCCTCCTTATGTTTTGATAATAAAGGGAGAGCGATTTTTTTTTTGGAATATCGCTGCTTATTTTGGATGCATTTCTAGGTTGGCGCCTGGAAGGTACAAACAATTTAGTAAACGTACCAGAGGGCCAAAAAGTGGGATCCAATAACTTGTCCCGCACATTTTCTGAGACGATTAAAACAAAGGATGCAACCGGTTTAGAACTTTTACTAATTTTACGACAAGAAATGACATTAGTATTTAGCTGCGATATTTTTGGACTAGAAATACTTCAATATGTCGTCACACAACGTTTTTGGAGAGAAACGGGTGACGAATACACTCAAAGGTTTTGGTACTGTTCTCAAAGGGACATCAATACCATTACCTAGAGATGACATAGATGAAGTATCATTCAATACCGCGGAAAAAAATGCAGGTCTTAGAATGAATTTATCAGCGCTTTGACTCCCAGCGTTACCTACGGCCATAGCAGCTGAGGCACTCGTACTAGGAGTGGCAGCGGGCAGGTGCAAATTAGATCGCTTTCCAGCGCGGTTTTTGTTTGCGACGAGGTTTGAAGGAAGGTTGCTAAGTAGGTGGCACATCTGCGAACAGCGAAGAAATATCAGTTCAAGGCGTATGTCCATTCACAGGAGGCGTCACGTCAGGAGAAGATGAGATGTTCAAGTTTCCAGACGTCAAACACTTAATGTCCGAGACGATAGCGCCAATAAGCTCCAGAAGTAGACCAACCCGCAAGATCATTCTTGACCAGCCAGATATTGTGCTGAATATCTTTAAGGATTGGGTCGGCAGCAGGTGGTGAAAAAGACGCGTTACAATTGCTCGGCGGGGCGCGAAGATCAGCAACAGTGGACGTCAAACATTCGAGACGAGTAGAGACACCATGCGGCTTATCAAGTAAGAGGGATGAGTTTGAACTGAGCGCCTCTGAAAAATTAAGAAGCTTGTCGAGTTTTGAATTGAAGGTATTAAGGTCTTCGGACAAAGCATTGAGGTACGACCAGTTGGCAGATATGTGCTTAACACTATCCGCAATAAAGGATTGGTCACTTGAAAACGAATCGAAGATACCTTTGATAAGTCGTTGAACATGACACGGCTTAATCGCTAGGCACTCGCCACAGGTTGTGACAGAAACAGAAGAACTACTTAGAATACGGCGCAGGCAAGAGGAATGAAAAGATTTACCACAAATTCCGTCACAAAGGAAGACATCTCCATTGGTGTGCTTGGTCTAAACTTATTTGCTCTTGAGTTAAACTTATTTGTGCTTAGTTTAAATTTATTTTCTCTTAGGTTAAGCTTATTTGCTCTTGTGTTAGACTTATTTGTGCTTGGGTTAAACTTATTTGCTCTTCGTTTAAATAAATTTGCGAACGCTATATTATTTTTTCCTGTTTATCTGAAAAAGCCTCGCAAAACCAAAATAATGTGGAAATTTATAATAACTAATCTATAATTAAAAAAAAAAAAGATCGATACAGAAATAGTCGAATCCAGAAAGTCTTTACAGCCTCAAAAAAATTTCTCTAAGTCATTTGGCTATTATGAGACTCAGAATCATGCTCGATATACAGACCTTGTTCATTGAATTAGGACCACTAATTTTTTTCCATTGCTTTATATTTTTTTATTCAAAACCTCATAATATAAGAAACATAATACTTATAAAGTAAAATAACATTTTCAGACTATTTATTAATATGTACATATATATATGATTAATATTTTCTTTACACATGTACATGTTAACGTTTTTGCATCGCCACCATTAGACTCTTTCATACTGTCCGGAATACTTTCATATACCTACCTACCATCTTATTAGCTCATTCTTCCATACTTGCACTATAGCTTCAAGTCTTCACTTGTTGCTAAATATCATCTAAATGGAATGGGACAAAATGTATTGTAGTATTGTGCCTCTGAATGAAAAAGATATGGATATGCTTAAGAAATATTAATTACCTTTCTACAGTCATCTACTAAGCTCTTGTCCACTGCAGTCTGGCTCGGCGCATTTTCTTCGTGAGCTTAGGCTTCTTTACTGGCTCCTCGATTTAAGGTTAACTTCGAATAGGCGTCTCCTTAAGGTCATACTAGATATTTTGATACTTCTTGCTGCAGGTCTTGATACAAGTTTATTTAAGATGCGAAACATTTTTCACAGTCCTTGTATCCTTTTGATTTTTTTCTGCTTTCAATATTTCAGGTTCTGTGTGGTGGGCGATGTCATGAAATATATTCCTGCTTTCCTTCCTTCTTTCCGCTATCAATGTCCTTACACTTTTCTATTTTCATTCTTTTCAGAACACTTTTAAAAAACTCACAGAACCTTTCAAATGGTCATTGGGTATGTGTAAGCTGCTAGACTGCTGGCAACTGACAAAGAAAATTACATTTTGGACTAAATTTTAAATAAAAGCTAAAAAGAGAAATTATTCAGTTTTCTTAAGAAAAAACGACAGAAATTTTTCCTACATCAATATTTCACTGGTAGTAATTATCAAAGGCAATTTATTCCATATTGAAATAGTGTTAGCAAATAAACCGATTGAAAGGACAAACTTAGAAGGTTGGACATGTTAGTTTTAAATTGTAAAACATTTTAACATGAAGTAAACTCGCATTATCTGACTTCCATGCTACGTTGCATGAAAAATTGTCAGGCAAAAATAAACCGGTTCCATTCAGCAGAATAAATTAATCCTGATTAGAGAATTACCTCGATTAATTAAAAAAATTATGTTAGATACGAGGACCAGCTATTTGCCGCTTACTAAAACTACTATAAATAGACGAAAATTAATTAAATTTATCTAGGGCAATCTGGCCTTCCTTTTTTCAACTTTGTTTTCCAGCAACTTACCTAAATTGAGTAAACTCTATGTCCTCTCTGAGCCCATCAAACTTTCATTCTAACATCGAGAGTTACATAGTAGTAGGTACAGAAACGACTAAAGGATGCTTAGTCCTGCAGGGTTGATCTATCAGGAGGCGCAAGAGGAATGTACCAAAGCAATAAAATGGTAATTAGTGTTTGCACAAACCAATCAATCAGAAATTTACAGACGAAGTGTTCCACATTAATCGATTTAGGGGCGCTAGTAGAACGGACGAAAGTTTATTAGCGTACCGGAGGCTGGAAATACCGAAGGATATTGGGAATGGGGTGGGATGAAAAGGATTCTCAGAAAGTAGTCATGATAAGGCAACTTAATAAAAGCACTGTAAAAGTTTTTCTTACACAGCTTTTGAGGACTGTGAACGAGCATATATAACATTTACAGTTACTT
Source organism: Dioctria linearis (assembly GCA_963930735.1). Taxonomy (NCBI): domain Eukaryota; kingdom Metazoa; phylum Arthropoda; class Insecta; order Diptera; family Asilidae; genus Dioctria; species Dioctria linearis. Next base: position 266,036,996 of record OZ005740.1, on the reverse strand, counting down.
TTATAATGCAACGATTGAATTAATTCCAGAAGAGAAAAAAAGGTTACTAAAAGAGAAATAAGATTTGATATTTTTAGAAAAATTACAGTGAATGTGGTTGATAAGAAGTCTTCCTCGATTGTAGAATAGCGATAATTTAGTGAAACTGAAGGTCTTGAAAGCGGACTTTTAAAAAAAGAATGAACATATTTTTTTACTTATTAGGGTCTGCTCTTCTGTGACATCATTTATCAATATTACAAACTGTCTGCCCATTATTTAATCGTTTATTAATGTATGATTCCTTTTCAAGTATATATAGAGCTTCTTGGACAATATTCTTTGCTTCAGTTTCGCATCGAGTTACCAATCAAATTTCATTATATCATTGATTCTGTACCGCTTAGTCTCTCCGAGCAGCACCATAACCTTCCGTAATTAATAACACTCCACACCTCAGAATCCTTCAAAATTGTGTGTTGTAATGAATATTTTGATTTTATTTTTTTCGTATGCGTGTCATATCCAACATACTTTATTTGACTTTTGGAGGATCTATTTCGCTTGACCGATTTTGGCTCACTTGGCTACTCGGCTTATAGGGCTTGAGAATTGTGCCCCTTTAAATGGTTTTGTGTTAAGCTGCATGCTTGCATGCCGTGGAAATAGAAGAACTTAGAGTTAAACGCATTCGTTTAAAAATCCAAACCTATGGAGTTTAAGAAATGGATTTTTTCATCTTCATTGATCGCCTTGCAGTTACGGCTGTATGGATTAACTCTAAAGGGAGCACTCAGCCTAATTCCATGTCTTCCGATAAGCCAGTAACCCATACGAACCACAGTGACTCAGCTTATGTATCTATGGGCTAGAAGGACATCGGTTTTATTATGACGCAGACTCTCAAGTTATTCAACTTAGAATTTATTTTGAGTAAAACAACTTGAAACTTATTCTATTTGGAAGTGGTGTATAACCAAATCTTGTATAGCCGGTTCGTTAGTCTGTTATTTCTCGTTTTTATAACCTAGAGGAAATCATAGGTTATACCAGTTGGTCATTCCATTTGTAATGCTGGTCAAAATTACTTGGACATCCACGGATAACATTAAAAATTATATTGATATTTGCATGCATAAAGTTTCAAATATGAACTAAATCGGGTAACCCCTTCTTGGTGATGCCATACAAAACCTTGGGTTTTCACTATATTTAAATTTTATTTTCATCAAGGGTATGATGTTATTGGTCTTGCTTAGACCAATTATAACATTTTCGCTTTTATCATTGTTAAGATATAGAAGTAATTTTTTCCATAATGAAGTTGAATAGTTTCAGCTTTGCTTAGATCTTATTAGAGTTCTAGATAAACGATGACTGGAAAAAGAAACTCCTCCAAGTTCAGTAATTTTGTTATCTATATAACAAAAATTTCCAATTTTCTACTATTTAGTTGGAGCTAGTCTAGTTTGGGCTTATCTGCACTGCTTTTATTTTGATCAGATTTAGTCTGAAATCAAAACAGGTGGACTACTTTTTTTTTTAATTTTTCCAAAGTCTTTGAAGGATTCTGGTGTTGGTGGGTTGATAATTATCACAATAAAATGCAAAAGTGTGAGACGATCAATCATTCTACATTGTGTGGTTATATGTATATGGTTGTGTAGGTTATTTCAAGCGCATTCGTATTTACATCGTCTACTAAATGCTACTTGGAAAAAAAGTGACGAAAGTATGCATGATTTTTGAACTCCCGAATTAATATCGAAACTGTCGAAAACTAGGTATATCCTTCTGAGCAATTAAATAATTTAAGTTCATGTGAGAGCCCTGTATCAAATCTACTTATTATGTTTAAGAGAGTTATATGTCATTGTGGTGATTCCAGTTTACTGAGTCGGAGGCCTTATCGTAATCAAAAAAAGGTGTGGTAAAAACCTATAATCAGTGCTTCTCTCTGAAATGATTCAAAATAAATTAAGGAGATAGACACCTAAACTAAGCAAATTGTCCTCTGATGGTTTAATTGACTGTAATATTTCTCTCCCAGATTATTCGAGTCATGCCTTTCTCTACAGTAGGTGGTAGGTAGGCAGATACGCTATTTTGGAATTGTCATAATGAAAACTTCAGTCTGAACTTCCGGGAAAGTATCCAGACTTTTTTAATGATATATCGTTGCATTTCTGAAGCTAGTACTATTTTGAAGGCCTTGTTTTCCACTCGACGTCACATTTCAATTCCGATATATCTCTTCGAGGTTAACTTATAATATCTTCAGTTGTTGATATAGTAGTTCTTTAAGTCTCATTCCACCCGTGATCAATTGGCATATTCGGGAGCTCGTAAAATATATGTACATGATAGTTATAATAAATATCCTGAAATGTTAAAATCGGCTTTCATATAAATTATTAGTTATATATAAGCTCGGTGAAAGAGCTATTCAATAGAAGACTATATAGATCACGACGAGCGGTAATCTAGACTAGAGGAGTTAGCAATCCAGCTGACAATATTCTGTCTGTTGAGAGTTTTAATGATGATGATCAGTGATATACAAGTAGCAGCAAATCCGATGTTGATCAGCCCAAGAATTTTAATCCAGCTTTAGTTACCCGTAATATAACCACGCCAACAAATAGAACAATTACGATAATACTATCATATGTAGTCAGGGCCGTCTTAGGGAGCTGGAAGGCCCTACCCAATTTCGCATAATATTGCATTCGTAGACACCATCAATTTATGAACAAACTTTGTTATTGCTTTAATTAAGCACAACAACATTTTTTTAATATTTCATCCCATTAAAACGTCCCTAATCGTCGAAAAGATACAACACTGATTTATTTATTGCAATTAACTACCGAAAATATGTTGGAACAAAACAAAGTGCACGGACCGTGCAGAACCTCATGCTGTGAACATTTGAAATTAGTCATGATTTCAAAACTTGGAAGGACTTAGAACTAGGCTTAAAAGCAGGTAAAAACGTAGACGCTGAATTGCAGAAGAAAATGTCCAAGAAAATTGAGCATTGGCGAAATATTCTAAGACGCCTCATAATTTTTGTTTATGTATTTAAGCTCAGAGTCCTTATCATTTAGGGGTAATTCTGATATTCTGTACGATAGGGACAATGGTAACTTCCTGAAGTTAGTAGAGGTAGTTAGTAAACTTGATTTAGTTTTCGCAAAACAAATACCTTAGTAAAGTTAGTCAAAATGAATTAATTGAGTTATTGACCAATGCTGTGAGGAAAAGGATATTAGCTAAAATAAAAAATGCGAAGTATTTCTCGATTTTTGTAGATTATTGTTGATTGTATATCAGATATTTCCAGGAAGGAACAATTACCCTTAATTGTAAAACTTTGAAAATAATGAAATAACTGTGAACGAATAGACAAGGCTATGATAATGGCGACAATATGAAGGGGCAGCATTCCGGTATGCAGGCACGAATAAAATCGTTGGAGCCGAGAGCTTCTTACGTACCCTGCTCTAGCCATTCTATTAATTTAGTAATTATAGATGATGTACATTGCTCTTCGATTGCAGTATTGTTTTTCGATATAATTGAAAGTCTTTATGTCTATTTTCCCAGTTCTGTGGATTGGTGGCGGATTTTAAAAAAAAAATATTTAAAGTCTTTAACCCTTAAGCCTCTATGTGAAACTAGATGGGAGAGTAGAATAGATGCAATAAGACCTTTAGTATACATACATATGTGGCTTTCGTTGAACTATCCCAAAATGATAATCCAAAATCGAAGAACTTGCCAGAAAAGTTAGGTAACAAAATAGCGAATTTCAATTTTATTTCTTGTATTGTGATATGGTATGAAATCTTTGAAAAATAAATATAGATAGTAAGTACTTACAGAAACTCGATGTCTGTTTGAAAACCGCGGTGGAAATGCTGAATACTACGAAAGGCTTCTTAGTAGAACTAAGAACTGACGAGAGCTTCCTGGCTTTTGTTGAAAAGGCTAAAATAATTCCAAATGCCCGGAAGTTTCTTGCACTTTTCCACGACGCTCGGAATTACGGTCAAAGAGAACGAAGCTATATTTACGAGGGAAGGGATGAACCAATATTGGATCCCCAACAGAGATTTACATAAAGTTGAATTTTATTTTTTAGATCGGGCTATTTTATCCATATCGGAACGGTTCGAGCAAATTAAAGAGCATAATAGTATTTTCCAATTTATTTATGACATCGGAAAATTCAAAAGTGATATAACAGCAATATCGGTTCAAGATGGCATGAAATTAGAGGAAATATTATAATATTATAATAGTTCTGATATAAGTGGCTTGTAATTATTTGAAGAGATGAAAATGTTGGCCAGGGCCACATTAGTAAATGAAAATAGCTCATCGAAAGAAATCATAAATATTATTTTTGAGAGAATGCTTGACTCTTTTTCCAAATAAATTGGTAGCTTTAAAAATTGTATTAACTTTGCCTGTAACAAAAACATCAGGGGAGCTTAGCTTTTCCAAACTTAAAATAATTAAAAATTATTTAAGATCTACAATAACCCAAGAAAGATTGGTAGGATTAGCAACAAAATCTATAGAAAGATCGTTAACTGAAGTTGATTTCGTGAAATTTAGGGCACGGCGAGTAAATTTTATGGCAGCTTAAGATTATGACGACGTAAATTTTATTTTATATGCATTGCATGATTTAAGAGGTTTTTTGTTTCTTTTATTTGTTATGTTTATGAATTGTTAGTTTTGTTCACATATTTTATTCTATTGAGTTTTCTCTTTTTATAAAATATAAAAAAAATTGTTTAGTTATTTTTAGTAACTTATTCTTTTACTGAAAAGCGAAATTTTTGGTCACGCTTTCCAGAAGGCTTTTATCTAGGAATTTCCTTACCCCGCTTGTTTCAGGACTAGGTCCGATGAGGAAACCTCGTAAAAAAAACGCATCGTATGCTCTACCTCTTTGAGTGAAGTGGAAATGAAAATAATGTTGAAATTTAAAAGTAAAATTCTTAGGAGCGGATTTACGTTTAACCTAAACTGAAGTTCAGTACTATTAAGTTGCTTTGCCTCAAATGCCATTTCAGCTACAAACGAGGTCTTATTTTCAGTGTAAATATGGCGGATTTCGTATTAGAATTGCAGCAGAATATTTTAATATTCAATATAATATTTAATTGCTTTTTTACCAGTCAAAATGAGGCGCAAAAAAAAATAGTCTGCTCCGGGCGGCTTATTGGTCAGCTACGGCCCTGGACTGAAGAGACAACATCCTACGCCATGCAGCGAGACTATGCACTTACTAGGCATTAAGTGTTCGTCGGAATGCGTCCTTGAACATTCTCATGCTACACTCTCGACTCAGTTTGGAATTTAAGAAAATTCTTTTATTGCTCAAGGTCCGTTTTTCCAAGTACTAAGCAATAGTTAGGTATTTGGATTATTGCTCCACCACCTTACCACCTTTGTATCCTGATGACTTATTGCAAAAAACTGAAGTTTTGTATGGCAACCCTATGAAAGATTTGTCCCATTTTCGAACTAAAATCTACATTTTTTTTTAAACGGCCTTGTGAAAAATTTCAAATTTCATCTAGGGTACCTATAAAAATTGAGAGTACGTAGGATTATCCGAATGATAAAATTTCTTGAATATCTTCGAAATCAATAATTTCTATTTAAATTTTCATTTTAAGACTTTCGTAGGCTCTTTGTAGATTCGTAGGCCGTAAGCACAGGGTGTGCTACCACCCTCTGGAACAGACAGTCTGTACAAGCCTTTGGTATCTTCGAATCATTATCAAATTTTTGCCAACTACAAATACGTTTTTGACATCATTTATAAAGATGCGATTATATCTACTCTACAGGGTGTTTCCCACTATCACCTCCTGCTTGATTGACCTCCTAGTGGGAAACACCCTGTATAGTGTTATACATATTTTAATTTTATTGCAAAGTGATACAAAATCCTGAGCCCTCAACTCTCTCGAGTATTGTACACAATCCATTCTCTAACTGAACTACTTCGTTGCACTAATAAACTGAAAGATAACAGAGGTTTCACACTCACGTGACACATATAGCGTTAGCGACCGTATGGCGACCGGATGTACTGTGACTTATAATTAACTCTACCAATGTTCTACAATGTTCCTACCCACACACACACACAAGATTGTGCATTTTTTTTCGGATCATTTTAAAAAGGGTTTGATGTATTTGTAAGAGAATGAACTGGGCCAAGCGGGCCATGCCTATCATGGATCAGCGATATTTGCAAAGTTATCCAACCCTTTGCCAGTGCAAAGCTCACACAGATTATTGGACTCGGATTCAGATGAACAGTCTTTGATAGTTCCTTTTCCAAACCATCTGAAATCTTATTACCTGTTATCGCTTAGTGATCCAAAACAAAATAAAGCTTCTATTCATCAGCAAACTTTGTGTTTACATTTCTCGAATGTGTTCCAGTATGTAGCTGGATTCTCGAATGCTCTGAGTGTAGCCTAATTCTCAATACAGATGCCAATCCTTCTACTACACTACTTTTGGTTGCTCTTAGCACTCCGAAAATATAAGCTTAAAGGACTGTCGTCATTTTATATAGAGCACAGTTTTCTATTCTGTTTAGTAAAAATATTTTTCAAATCCTTCTCGGGAAACTCTGGTTGAATAAATAAAAGCAACAAAGAGTTCTTCCTTTAATGTTTTGTACTGCGAATTTGACTTCAATGGGCGGCAACGTTTCGGACTATGGTTTAGACCATCATCAGGCCCTGTGGAATAATTATAAATCTAAGACCGATATTCTTTATAAAATTCAAATTTTTTTTAAAAAGTACAATATTCAAAAAATTTGAAAAGAAGCAGAAAAATTACTCAAGAAGTAAAAGATTTCAGCAGAAGCATACAAATATTATAATTATTTATTGTTTTATTATTAACGCTTTTGCTCATTTAAATATTTTAATTTTTGAGTAATTTTTCTGTTTCTTTTTAAATCTCTGAATGTTGGAATTTTTTAAGATTATTTAAGACGTTCTGGTTTAAATTTGCATAGAAAGTTAGTTTGAGGCAGTGTATCACTATATGAAATGACTTGGATGAGGTTTGCGGATTTCTTTTAAATTAGCAGAGAACTCTTGACGCGAATTTTCATTTTGTCATGCGAGGGTTGAAAGTAAGAATAGAGAGAAATAATAGTAATGAATAGAGTTGAAGGTTTTCAGCGTAATACAAGGTAGTGCCCTGTAGGTTTACACGAATTATGAAATTGGTCAAAAAACTTTCAATTCATGATAGTGAGACAGAACAATGGCCTTGACCTGGTCGAATGCTAGATATTTAATTAGATCAATGATCCTCGAATCTCCAAAGTTATGGAGGAGGTGATGCCATCGTTCGGAGATTGGTCTGAACGGAAATCTTATTGGCGATCACTAATAATGTTGTTGGTTAAATAAACCTTCGACAGGATCGATGTTAGAGCTGTTGGACTGTCGTTAAGAAGATCACTAGCTTTTCCATTTTGAGAAATTGGTAGCACAACCAGTTTTCAGTAAGTAAAATGTTTTGCTTATAAAAACAGGTTAAGGCATTTCGTGCGCAACATAATTCATACTCAAGAGGAGTTTTACGTGCGTGTAAACTCGCTAGTGTTCAGCCAGTATTTAAATGGTGATTGTGATTCTTCTAACTATATGTATCGCTTCGATATCGGGGCATGGTAACCATAACGAAATATGCCGCGCAATTATGCATGTAAGTATTTGTATTCTGTCTTTATTAGTTTTCCTGTCCTAAAATGATATCTACCTCCAGTTGCACATCGTTTACATATTTTTCACCTCTTCTAATGGCAGATGTGATTCTTCTTCTCGGACAGTCCCCTATATTTAGGGAAATTGGAAAAATAATTAGTTACCGGTGATCGAGATTCGAGCTCTGATACGCTTCACGGATATGTCGTGCGAGTTCTTCAAAATGATACTTAGCTAAATGCATAATGCAGAAATTGATTACATTACTTCTTTTTTTCGATCACATTTTTTTTTCATCTAATCGCTTCTATGTTATATGAACCGATTCTGAAAGGCCCCGGAACAATATTTCGAGTTATACTTAGTATCGATTCGAAGCCTTGCTAATCAGACTATTATCAGTACAGATGGTTCGAAACTGGACATGGGAGTGGGAGCCGAAATGCTCAGTATATCACTTTAAATTCTAGCTGAAAGTATCGAGTATTGCACTAAGGCTTCTGGAAACAATTTTTAGCGTGCCTAGTGATCGAAATATGGGAATTGGTATTGACAACCAAACTGCAATTAAAGCTCTGCATATGAGCACCCTTAGATCGTACCTAGTCCAACGTTGTTGCAGTGAGCTCGGAAAGCTTAGTGCTAACCGTAGAGTTATTCTCTGTTGGGTGCAGGAAAACAGTCAGCTGATGCTATTAGACTCAACAGAAAAATCCGTATGTAGATCCCTAGAATTAATTGAGAGCATTCTATATTTACAGGTTTATAAGCTGGCTAATTTCAAATGGCAAGAACTAACCTCATGCATGATTTTAAGACAGATATGGCCCAATGTATGTACTAGAAAGACAGAAAATCTTCTAAAGAAGAACCGTAATGGGAAATGGGAGTAATAGAAGATATGGAGTTGGTTTTAATACATCCTCCTAAGTTAATCAACGATTTACCTGATGAGGTGGCATTGCAATGGACCGTAAAGATGGTCTAAGTGTGTCTGCCTGCTGGTAGGGATTACCATAACCCCCACAAAAATCTAACCTAACCAGCCATTTGGATAAAGGCGACTAATACAGTTCGAGACCTGGTCAACACATTTATTCAATTCCAGATGAAGTGAGAAGAGAATCTCACTAATAATACGAGAACCTTGTAATATACCTTGGAATACCCGGGGGGAAAAATTAAGAAACGGGCATTTAACGTTTCATCCAACTTACAAGGATTTACCTGAGATTTTCAATGCCATTTATATCTCAGGTTGTGATGAATATATTTAATGTATACTTAACTACTTAGAGCATCCGTTACTCTGCAAGAAAACCTTTATCGTTCCTATCAACAAGAGTCGTTCGGAACACAATGGCGGATTTTCTTTTGAGCAATTTACACGCGATATGGCGGGACACGTCTACGTATCTCTCTCGAGAATGAAATTTGTAATTTTTTCGTGTGGTGCACTGCACTAATTTTGATAGCTGGCATATTCTTATAGGTTTTTTCTTTGATATAATTGAAGGGTTCTTTACGCATTCCTATATACTGGAAGAATCTATGAGGATAAAGATGTAAATCTTCATATATGTGGATGATGGGATTCCGCAAATTCTAATCTCTTGTTATTGTGACCACACATACAAACAAAACTGCAGCAAGGGTCGGACAAACAGAAAATTATTAATTTTATGTCCTCAAAATGGAAATTTTGGCAGTTTTCTTTTATTTGTATTGAAATCTGTCCTCAATATAGTCCAAGGTTTCTAAACTCTGTCTCATAATTGGAAGAATCTACCAGGATTAGTTCGTAAATCTTCATATAGATGATGAAATCCGCTACATCCCAGACGTTTCGTGTTTATCGGGTGGTAAGTAAGACGGCGGAAAGTACACGTATGTGAAAAATGCAATATAATTGCATTATACTTGACAAACACAAAACTTCTTCTTCAGAATCTGATGATTTACTAAGAAACTGAACGCATTCTTGTGAACACTACACCCTCGCCTCGCTCAACTGCCTAGCCTCGCCTCGTTGTACACGTTCCCTTAGGCCAATGCACAGCTATGATCCTCTTTGATTTCAGCAAAGTGTTCGATTCGATCAACCATGAGTGACCTTTTTCAAGCTTCATCGATATTTTAATTTTTCGAATACAGCTGTCTTCTTTATTACAAATTTCTTGTTGTGTCATTGTCAATCTGTCAAAATTTGCGATAGACTTGCTACTCCCTTAACTTTCAGTCGTAGTAAACTGCAAGGCTCTTTAATTGGTCCGCTGCTTATTTCCTTTATATATAAAGGATTTGCTGATGTCCATTCATCTCTATGCGGATAATATCCAGATGTACTTGGATGGATAGACCAATATGTTTGATTGAATATTGTATTATTCAGATTCAAGGCATTATTCACCTTATCACTTTAAAGAGATTTTAGGAACTGACTAGTTTCCAATTAAACAAAGGATATGTAGTTGAAAGGAATGCCAGCTGTACTCCACCACGACGAAGGGCCGCTATGTATGAATTCAGTTTTTGTTAGTATTGATTGCATCTAGGGGGATTTTGACCTAATGGTGTTTACAGACGTTAATTTGTTGTAATCATGACTCCAATTCGATTATCGCTTTCAATGATACAGTTCAATTTGTCCAGATCTTCACATGTTTATCTTATGCTTAGAAGGTTAAGAATTGTTATATAATCTAATCTGCTCTAAAGAACCGGTGCGGCGTATCTTAAAATAACTTCATTCGGCCACTAAATAAATAAAAATTCTGCCGAAACATTTTCTATAAATTTCTAAGAGGAAATGAATGCTTATTGCTGATCTAGCGTTTACGCTCATAAAAATTTAGCCGCCCCAAGCACCTACATATTGACGGCCAAATGCATACAAGCTCTGAAGAAAAAATATCCAATAAATTTCAAGGAAAAAATTGAAGCCTTCTCTACGTCAGGTTGAGACATCTTTGATTTTATATTGGACCAAGAGACAGTGCTGTCGGTGCCGGTCTCCAATACTGCATACAAATTCTAAAGAAAATATTTCCAGTAAATTTTTAAGAAAAAATTGAGGGCTTCTCTACATCAGATCCAGGCTGTGGTGCTCATGATTAGGGGAGGCCATCTACAATGGGAAGTGTTAATAATTTTTCAACAGAGGTGGAATCTCGGAAATTCCACATTATTTTTCACTGCAATGCAATATCTTTGTATTATAGAATCTTTGATTTGACTTGTGAAGGCCATTCGAATATGGAATAGTCATTAAATGCTCAAAGAGCTTGTTTCGTTGGTTCATTCAGGTTTTTAACTCTGGATCGCATACGTAAATAGCTATACACCATTGTTTTATAACGTACTGTGTGGGTACTGCCGCATTGCTTTTCTAGATTTCTCAAATACTTGCTTTCATTTTCCTATTTTTTTCTTTAGATGTTTATTTTTTTCCTTTAATTCTATTCATTTTAAAATTTATACTCCCCTTTTATATAATACTAAATTTTATTTTTGACACTATATCTTTCGACTAAGTTTTGTACCTTTAAAAGATTTCAAATCTAGCCTAGAAAAAAAAATATTATTCATAATTAGCCAGCCACTTTAAAAATATCGTAAATAGTTAGTACCGGAACTAACAGCAATGAAACTATGCGCGCACGTAGTCCGATAACCCGCGTCATCAGATCACGCATCTTTTTTAGTGGAATCTCTTTTGATTTTTATATACGTTCTACTAATAACATGGACTTACACTGATTTCCCGCGATTTCCGTTTCTTAAGGTAAGTACCTCCAGCACTATGGTTATTTGTTTTACGAATTTTAGTAAAACCTAACAAGATCTCCGATGTATATAAACAGCTGCTCCAAATTTATTGCCCGAATTATGTAATTTAGTCATATTCATTCTGAGAAACTTTGATTGTCAAGTCCTGAAAGTACGTAGTAAGTGGATGCCCGAATAAGGTGACTGTGTAATGGCGAAAGCCCCTTTTTAATGATAATAATGTTTTCGTCTTTATTTTCATAAGAAATAAAATTATGTCAAAAGTTGGTAGTGTAGAAAAATTAAAATGTTTACAATTTGGACGAATTTATTTAATAGGTTTAATGTATACATGCCTTTGCGTTCAGTTAGAAACGTTCTTATTTCAGACGCTAACTTAAATTTACAGTGGTACTACTTAGTGAATAAAAAAGGAGAAGAAGAAGGAGAAATCTTTCAGGAAGTGGAATCACATTTACACGTTTTGTATACATCTGAATGGGTCGATCAATAAATAAAAAAATTATGTCGGACAACTGACCACGCGCACTTTTACTGCTACCCACTTAATTACTTGAAATTGACAGTGTTTACAGTGTACTTAGTATATAAAGGTCAAATTTCTTACATTCATATAAATCTAGCACAGAAATTTTCGCTATTCTGGGTAGCCTTTATTATACCATCGTAAGTCCCTTATTTATACTCTCTAAGTGTTCCTTGGCTTTTATTCTTAAGCTCGCTATAGAATTGGACCTCATGTCAGAATTATTCACAGTCATGTTAACAGCACTGTCTGTCGTCGTTGAAAGAATCGGACTCTCCCCCACATCGATGGCGTCCATTTTATTCATTTTTCCAACTCCACTAGGACTCAAAGTAATAGAGGAGGAATTGGAAAGATTTTGTGGGGATGGTGACAAAGCGAGATTCTGTGGGGATGTTGCTAACGGTATGGTACCAGGAGCTGAAGGAGGCTGAACAGGATGATGCGACTGTTGTTGTGGTTGATGCTGGTGATGATGATGATGATGATGTTGATGTGAATGTAAAGATGCTGGCGAATGGCGTGCCGCAATCGACTGCAAGGCTTGCGATGACATAGAAAGATTTTGCGGTGGTTGTAAGCTACCACCTGATGGTATACCAGAAGTCTGTGGCGGTGATAAACGCATCCCAGCTGTGCTCAACTGTGGTGGCATTGTGGCCATATTTGGTGGAGAGATACGTAAATTTTGTGGTCCGCTTGGATGACCCATCGCTAAACCGCTCATGGCTAAATTTGCGGGAGCCAAACTAAGGGGTGGCGTTAAATAACTTGGATAGACTGTCTGCGGATGCGAAAGGAAGCCTATAAATGAAAGCTTAATTTAGTCATAAACGAAATGTAATTGTGTATGCTATATTTTACTACCTGGTAATGCGGATAGAAGTGGAGGTGATAACCATGGATCTACCGGCAAACTCCCACCATTACATGATAGCCGATGTGGTAATTGCGAAAAATGTGTTAATCCTAGCCGCAAGCTTTCGGATTTCTCTTGCCGTCGCCATTTCGCTCGTCTGTTTTGAAACCAAACCTGAAATAAGATTTAAATAATTATTAAGCGTGAAGAGATAACGTATATTTTATGAGTAAATTCAATTTATTCTGAATAATTTTTAATATTTTTCCTTTGAGATATTCTTAGAAGTTACGTGGAGAGAGGATATGTTATAGACCTCAATAATTATGAAAAACCTACTTAACCTACGGCTGAAATTCATTCATAGAAAGTATTGTTGCCTTTTTATAATTATTGCATGTCCAATTCAATTCATATATTTGATCAAGTAAAAACGCCACATAATTGAAATAATTTGCACTAATTTCAGTTAAAGTTAGAGTTTTTGAAACTTTGTCATTTCTATCTAAACAATTTATAAATAGTCTGCAACTCCGTCATCACCTTAAGTTTAAGTAATAAGTATGATGACATATTTGCCTTTTCTTCGAGGTTATGTTGTTGTCATTTAGCTACCATTATTTAGTGGAGAAAAAGAATTTAAATGCATCATTTTCATGAAGCACCCATTACGAATCTTAAGCCTGAATATATGCCTTTCGAAGAAATGAACAAAAGCTTCACTGCATGCGTTAAAGCAAAGGAAGTAACTACAAGAGCAAAATGGAAACCTAAACTACAAACTCAGGCGATGATTCACCAAAGCGAGTAATATAAAATTAACAAGATCAAAAGCTATAGAGGAAAGTAGCATATTATGAGAGATGATACAGTGCCCCATTTCGTTTCTGTTTCAATAAAACACTGTAAATTCTAGTAGAACCATCTCGTTTACTTACTAAAAGTAAACCGTAAGCGTGGCTAGTGCCATTGTCATCAGAGATTTGGTACAGTTGAGTAAGTTTTTTTGGAAAGTGCCCAAATAGAAGTTTTTTAGTGCGTTTTTGAATTCGATTACATATTTTGAAAGGTAACTTTATTATTATATTAGTTTTGATTAATTTGTATAGAGTAAATATTCCAAAACTGGATTTCGTTTTTCCTGAATTGGCCGATCTTTTATCAATTAGCAAAAAACCAATTGAACAGAAAATCATAGCGACCTTGGAAAAACATTTTTTAAACATTTGACAAACAATTGTTGACAAATGTTTGACAAATGTCATATATTTGTCAAATGTTTGTGAAACATTTGTCAAACATCTGATAGGAAGCTTGTGTGAAAAATATTTTACAAATGCTTAATTTTAATGTTTTTATGTATTCTCCGAGTGAAGTAACGTGCATAGCAGTATTTTTTTGTCGTACTTGCTTAAACGTTTGAGCACAATTTTCGGAAACGGAAATGGTGGAGCAGAAAATTTTTAGACAGAAGATTACAGTAAAGAGTGGTCGTGATTTATAGAATGATAAATTGACGATCTTCCCGATTTTCGAGGTTTCGCAAGAATCTAATAATTATATTAATTTTATTATATTTATCTTGAGCCTTTTTTCATTCATGATTAAGACCTTCTTATTAAAAGATTTTAAAATGAACTTTTACTACCCACAGCTGTTGAACACTGACTGAAATTACTGTACAAACTTTAACAAACTTCTAATGTTTTCCATTTCATTTGGATTAAATTGGAACTTTTTAAAATGTGTGTCCACACACATCAAACATTCTAAAAATGTTTGGCAAACGTTTGTCAAATATTTGTCATATATTTGGGGAGTGTTTGTTATGTGAACACACCTTTAGTATGATATGTCTTGGGTAACTTAAAATGAGGTACCTCATATTAGGGATACTTCACTTTACTTACCAGGTATACTTGAAGATGCATCTGAAAAGGAAGACGTGTCGCAAGGAAGATATGAATAAAGCGGTTGAAGTCGTTGGGTCGTGTAAATACTTAATTCCTATTATGTGCAATATTTTCATTCTGATATTGTATTAATTATTAGTATATAATATATTTAAAGGTATTTAAAGGTTTCGAAAGTCTTTAATATTCCAAGGTTTAATTCCTCATAGGTGTGTCAAGAACAGAAGATTAGTGAGTGTGTGGTTAGGCAGGAAAAGAGCTCTTCCAGAAGACTTGGAGTTGTTTCTCCTGTTGACTATTGCATTCAGATGGAAATGAGGTGGAAGCTTTTTCAGATTTATATAAAAATGTGCAAATTTACTTACAATCAATTTTATGTACCTAATTGGGATACTAAATGTATGGCCTACCAATTGGCAATAAAAAATGGCATAAGTCATCCGGTCAGCAGAAGAAAAAAGATTGCTGGCAAAAAGTGGTGTCGAGGATTTCTTAATAGAAACCAACAGTTGTCCATAAGAGTACCACAAGAAGTTGCGGCAGTAAGAGTAAAAGCTTTCACCTCAGAAAATATCAATGTCTTCCTCGACATTTATGAACATGAACTTAAAAGTTAAGTGTTAGCCTCACAAATTAATGTCGACGAGACCAGGATCACTGCAGCTCAGTATAAACATAGTAAGGTGTTGAAATTGAAGTGGAAAGAACAGGTTTGCTGCCTAACCTCAATGGAGATAGGATAGATAATTACAGTAGTTATATGCATAAATGCAGCTGGAACATTCATATCGCATTTTATAGTTTTCCCACGTAAAAATATGACAGACGTTTTAATAGAAGGCGTAGCCAGAGGATCTGTATGGGTATGTCATCCCACACATTTTTACGCAATATCTTTTGCAAAACCCAATCAGGTTGATCCAGTTTTGCTTGTTCTCGATGTTCATTATTTGCATACTCGAAATTTGGATATAATAGATATGAAAAAAAAAATCATATAGCTATCGTTTGTCTACCTTCTCATTCGACACAGAAAATGCAGCCCTTAGATATGGGATTTATGTGACCATTTAAAACCTACAACGCACAAGAAATAGAGACACGGGTCAAAAACAACCCTGGTCGGACTATACTAAATACAAGCAAATGCAAATTATTTCGTAGAGCTTACGAGAGAGCAGCAACAATGGAAGTATCCATAAATCCATTTCGAAGGACAGGACTTTTTCCATGCAATAGGAATATCTTCAGGGAACATTGCTTTGAAATTCGTGAATCAGACCAGGTAAATGTTCCGTCATATTAGCCTGTCTTTGAAAGTTTCAGGATTACCGTCCAGCTGGTCATACCTATAGGGAATACAGCCGCCATCAGTTCCAGATATTATGAGCCTGTCGCCCATAACTCCAGGGATTACGCGCAAATCGTCTACAAAAGTCCACAGGTTATGACACAGCTGCCAGATTGTTGAATAGAAAACTCCAGAGCTTGAGAGAAACTTAATAGGACCTTCTGATGTTACCCCTATACCACAGCTTAATATTCCCAAAACCACAGAAAAGAAACCGCGGAGTCAAAAGGCCTAACTTATAACATCATTTCGAAAGTCATAGATGTCTGTCGGACAGCACTGCAAAGGGAGAGAAAATCTGAATGCTTATTCCTATTCACCACTACTCTCTGGAAATGTCGACTCAGAAAGTCTCCTAACAGGAGGATTGCACCACTATAGAAATCATAGCTGTATGATAATTTTTCGAGAGTCTTATGGCATATACCTACCGTCAAAAAACTTTAAAAAGAAGGCTAGGAGGGCCATAATGGAGATTTCTCTCACTTATCTAATGCAACGCGAATGTCGTTTGTTACCTGTATAGGAGCAGTTTCGCAACTACGCCTGGACTGGAATCCAGACTGCTAGCAGCTCAATAAATTATTTTCCATTAAAATGCTGAATCTGCCAAGACAATAACTTTTTAAAAATTTTGATAAGAGAACAGAGTATAAACTAATTGGCCTGAAGTCCTCTTGTGGCGTAGCTGCCTCTTCCTTAGGAATTTGAGTGATATTCGTAAATTTCCCGGATATAGGGATTTTGTGGATTTAATGATGCATGAATTAAAAATATGCAAAATGGGACCAACGAGACGTGGATCAATGCAGCGAAGAAAGAGACTTCGGCGACGTTCCGCCGGGCCCAATGACCCTCATCACTACCAATTCCTCAAAAACTAAAGAGAGCAAAGCCTTCACGTACCTACATTCAATGCAGAAATGCTTTGGCTGCGGAGAGATCCCAGTGTAATCAGCTTGCTTGCTAAATACATGCTTAATTCATTAGAAATAAGATTGCTTTCAGATCTTTTATTTCCTCATGCTTGCATCGATTTCTCCACAGTACTTTTGCTGGGATCTCAAGACTAAAGTTTCTCCTAAAATGATCCAGCATATACGGGTAAGTATGCTGTCTTTGCCGCACTGAAGCTTGGAGGTAGCATGATTACTAGGGGCAAGAATAAACCATTATACTACTTACAAGTTTCGTGCGGCAGAGGCAGCAAACCGACCCGTCTAAGAAATATATGCGAAAAACCACTACAAAAATCTAACTTTCACAGATGGGCGGCCATACGAAATTGCATACGAGCGTTCACTTCTAGCGTATCATAAGAATTAGTCTTACTTGTATATTTCTACGTTTATTCTCTGTTTCATTTTATGAGAACAAATTGAAGTTTTTTGGTAATAGTTTTTTCATAAACCTTAAGGCAGAATATATGCTTTAATTATCATACTTGTTTTTTTTTTATTCTTTTTAAACACAACTTCACAAAAATAATTAACACACCTCAGATAGTTCGAACTGTCAAGTGTAAAATAAAATGCACGACTCTCACATTGAATAAGCAACCAACAAGGAAGCGGGGTAATCGATCTAATACAGTGTACGTGAATAAGCCACGCACTGACAGTCGGATTGAACTGGGTTGGACTTGCTTTGACGTTTCTGAAAGTAAACATTTGAGAGTTCTAGGAGTTCAGCGACTTCTTCAAATTTATTATTATTAATAAACATTAGAAATTTGAAATTGCCTTGTTTCTAAAAAGTATCAAGTGCGTATTTTCATTCAATTTTAGTATTTTGTATAATTATTACTCACTAATACATTTAAAATTTCGCACTATACATGTAAAATTTCTGTCAGGGAGTAATTTAAGTTTTCACTTGATATGCCGCTTCGTTGTTTGTTATTTATCCAATGGGCTCTCATTGTATTTAACACGCCACTAAGTTGCGTAATAACAACAACGCGTGGCGCTATAATATAAACGCGTGGCGCCGTGGCGCTCATTGTATTTAGGGCTCTATGCCTCCTCTACAATGCATAGAAAAGCGGTGTAGTCAAATCAAAATCGTTTGCTGATTAACTCATAATTACACGAAATATCTAAGTAGTGGTAAACTGGCAAAGTAAAGATCTGTTGACCTGTCAATTATAATAAATGTAATTGCTTTCTCGATTTGATTGCGGAATTATATCAAAGGCAGTACTTGGTCTCATTAATTTAAAAAAATTGTGCAACTATGGATAAACATAATTGCTTATAAGTTCAGCTCCAATTTGAGCGAGATATACGAAACTATAGTGGGAATTAAAAAGCGGGAGGTGCAGTGGCACAAGTCGATTAATATAAAACTTTGTTTTCAAGACTGAAAGTGGAAGTTCCAGTTTACAAGTTTACAACTGTTTTGTTCTAAATTCCCACTACATGGTTCTTAATTATGCTGAATACATAATATGAGGTCCACATCGTTTGTGCTGATTAACTACTACGTCTAAGCTAGTACTCATGTCGTCAAATGAAGGAGAGAGATAAGAAATTTTTGCAAGCATAAATCTTCAAAAGCTAGAGTGGGAAGCAAACACAAAAATCCAGTCGTTTTGACGATGCGTCAAACTTGCTTGCAAAAGCATATTCTTTTTCACCGTAACACTAACTATTATTTCCATTTGCCACTTCATTGAAATAATCCCAAAAGGTGTCTTGATCGTGAACTTCGCGAGTGACATTTAGTTCAGTTTCATCTTTTCTGTTTGTTTTAGCAACACTTATAACTTTATCAACACTTCCTGTTGTCTCTATATTCTAAGCATTGGAGATAGAGATGAACTGTCACTGTTAGACGACTCGTCACAAGACAATTTTGCATATACTCTAATAAAATCTTTTGACGGGATCTTTCAGATTCAAGTGCTCCCAAAGAGTTTGTTTTGTATTTGTTCTTAAGGAATGCAGCAACATGTGATGTTACCTTGAATATGGAGAAAAGGACTGAACTAGAAATTTGTGTTATCTCCTCAAATGGCTTCCACAGCTTTACACACTGCTCCATTAAGTACAATTGTTAAATTAGAAAGTGTGTCGTAATCCGCCATATAAAGAGAAATAGCCCGTTTTTGTTCCCATAAACGGTCCTTCATATAAAAAGTAGACTTCCGCCTCGTACTGATATCTTGCACGAATCGATGGGTAAACTTAGCTCCTTTTAAATCGCCAGCAGTTTTGCTTGTCCTAAACCCGAATGATTGGAGTGAGTTACAAGACGTCTACCAGTGGCAATTGTACGTTCAATAACGCAGTCTGAAACGAATGGACGAAACATCTTTTTTTTTTATATAAATTCAAGATTTTAAACTAATATTGGTTGACAATTTCAGTCATGACATTTAACGCAATAATGTGCCGAATATTCGACGGCTGGATATCCGACTATCCGGCTTGGAATTTTGACGGATATCCGGTATCCGGCCAAACAACTATTCGTTTCATCTCTAGTACAAAGTAAGAGCTTGATTTAGTGTGGGGAAAGTACAGATTCGATATATTTTCATATGCAGTTATTTTAAAGTTGCACTTATTCTCGCCAGTTTAGCTACTCGTAATCAACTCATGTAGTTGGGCAAAATTTAAGTTGCTGTAGACCACTTCAGGGTTATCTGTACCATCTAATTGAAAAAGCTGTAACCTATATGACTTGTCGGACAGCTTAACGCACATAAATTATACGATCAAAAGAGAATGGGTTGACAATTTCACGACTAATGCAATTCATTGAAAATAAAATAATATCAATGAATTTGAGAATTACATTAAAAATACAAAAAAAAATGAATTAATGATTCGAGTTGAATCCACCAAATTTTGAAAGCTAATCAGAGTCAAAATTTGAGTAATTAAATTTTCACTGATGATTAGAGCGGATACATTGATGAAATTAAGCGAGGAATTACAGGAGCAGTAAGTGAGTACTGTGAATAAGCATTAAGGAAATTATCATTGGTTCTTTTAAAAAAAATTCTCCATCAGCACAAAAGAGAAGTGACAGTGACCTGCTTTAATTTAATCTTTTGTATTTTATTTTTTATGAAAAATCTCTGATTCGATATGTAATGTTTGCATAGGGTATTTCGTACCTTCCCATGCTATACGATAACTTCCATTGAGCTGATCAATAAAATGCTCCTCATAACCCTAGAAAGATTCGTAAGAAAACAACGTGGATCGCATGAAAATTCCAAGCACAAAAATGGAATGCTAAACTTCGCATTGTAGATTTCGCGGCGGCCACGAACTAGTCTCTTTTCTGTTCTAGATAAATGTTATACAGAAGATAAACCGCATATGTTATGTAATATGTTTTTGACATAATTAAGATCTGCTTGCACGAAAAAAGCAACATAAAAATTACAAAAACAATTACAGGTCGAAAGAAAGGAAAATTTATGTAAACCAGACTTGAAATTTACGTTTAATTTACGCACTAAAGGAGTTATGTTCCCATACGGAAATATTCTCAAATTTCCGTCATATTCACGTCGATACGACGCTTTTACATTCGTACTTACCTATAAATGGTTCATAAATATTACGTAATCTCAACTTAACCATAATTAGTCGCTGTTGTAAGTTACGTCGAATGATTTATACCTGAAAAAGAGGTAAAGGGTATTTGCGGCCAAAATTCCATAACGTTTTGAATAGTAAAGATATTTTAACAATCCCTTTTTGATTTTGTTGTCAATGAAGGACCTTCTGTATTTTTTACCAGTGCACAATTTTCCCAATTTATGTTAACAATTTCTTACTTAATATGTATTAGCTGCAAAAAGTGCACTAAGCTTTAGAAAGTCAAATTGTTGGATAACCGCAGACCTTGGGCACAGCAGAATACTGAAGATCTAAGCGTTATATTGTCCCTAGATTAGACTTTGAGAAAGCATTCCCAACTAGCATTCCTAATAGAGAGGAGTGGGAAAATAATCGCGTGACAAATCACGCTGCTATATGTGTATTTACAGATGATTCGAGAATAGATGTGGTAGCGGAAGCAGGGGTCTACTCCATATTCCATCAAATTCAAGAATGGTACCGGAGAACTGACCACATGCCCGATTCCAAGACAACTATGGCCCGTGATATGGCCTGGGATGACTGAATCTCTATTAAGGAGAAACTGGTTCCAACACACTCCTAAATTTGAGGATTTTTTCCAAGTAGGTTTTCAATTGGATGGACCATAGATGGTCTAATTCTGATTGATCGTATATTCCCTTTCGATGACCGCCACTGTGCCAGGACGATAAAAAAAAAAATCCTTTGTCTCTCAGAACCAATAGAACAAAGTATGACTAAGTAACCAATTACGAAGAAAAATATCGATTGCACTTTCTAGGATCGTACTCGCAATTCCACTAAATCTGATAGCGTTAGCCAGTAAGCCACAGATGTTCTTAACCAGATTACTTTTAAAACTGATTTACTTTTACCCATTGCCTATGAGATGGGTCTATAAAAAAAAAACGTCCACTTTCCATTATCGAACTTAATTATATTGGAAATTCATAGAATTTTGCTAATGTTCAAAAATTCTATTTTAAAAAAATGAGTTCACTATTTGGAAAAAAACTTATTATTAATTAATTGTGATTAACACTAGAAATTGCACCACTGTACAACTTAATTTTGCAATCATTTCTCGTATTCGAGGGCTGTTTATGATTTCTGGTTAATTTTGCTATTTTGATCTCAACCATTCTCTATAAGTCTAAATTTTCCAATACCGTCGCGTGGCAGGACTTACATACTTCGACTCTGTCTTCTAAATTTTTTTCGATCTTTTTAGCATTTGGATACCAACGGTTTTTCAATAAATTTTCTTTTTTTCTAATTACTATTTTCTAGAATGTCTTCCCCTTCTTCTTCTCTATCACTTTCTTGACTTAACTTTCTCTATTTAACAATAAAATTATGGCATGAAGAAGATGTCTGATTTAATGAAGAACGAGGACAAAATGTAAAACATTGACAAGTGGCAATCTAGTTGTGGAATGGTACAAGTGCATGTTGAGTATAAGTTCCTATTTATGTTTGATGTTCTGTGTTAGTTTTGTGAATGTCTTATGCTACTTAACATAACGTAAATAACTAAATATATTTTATCTAAGCACTGTCCGAGAAAAAATCCCGACCACCTCTTCCTATCTCTTACGCACACAAACAAATGACAAAGCTGTAAATTTCTCTGCTTACGCATGCGTAATAGAGTCTAGTTGAACGATGCGTCATTCGGAATTCAGTCACCAGCGCAGGACGAGGAGAATCCGGAGATGTCACAAAGAAAGTTGACTAAAATCCTCGATATTCCGAAAACAAGCATTCAAAATAGTTTTCTGGCTCTTCCAGTATTCAAAGAAAACCTTGGTCAGGAAGAAGGCGTGGAGCAGAAAACAAGGCCATTCAGGACAAAGTCAGCGCTGTTTTAAAAGGAAACCTAACATTTCTGTCAGGGATATGGCTGATAAATTAGGAACATCGAAGTCGACTGTTCAAAGGATGAACGTTAGAGAAGGATTGAGAAGTTTTATAGTTCAGAAAACTGCCGACAGATCTAAAGAAAAGGAAAAAATAGCGAAAATGAAATTTCGAAAATTGTATTAACAATTTTTTGATAAAATATTCTTGCTACGTTATGGACGACGCGACTTGTTGCAAGACCGATTTTAGTCAGCTACTAGGTCAAGAATCTTATATTACTGTCAATTGGGTCGAGATAGAACCGAAGTTGAAAACCCGTCAATGTACTAAATTTCCGAATAAATATTTAGTTTGGCAAGTCATATTCTCTTATGGTTTAAAATCTAAATCTTTTGTAACAACAGGGAACATAAATACGGGAAATTTACCTGAATGAGTGTGTGAAAAAACGATTGATTCCACGTCTATCTCGTGTTATTTTGGCCTGATTTAGCTGCTTGCCATTACAGAAATAGCTTTTAGAATTTTATACGGAAAACTCCATCAATGTCGTACCGAAGGAAGCGAATCCACCAAAATGTCCGGAGCTTCGACCTACCGAAAAATATTGGGCCCATATTAAACAAAAACTTAAGAAGACTAAAAAGGAAGCCGCTAATATCAATAATTTTAAAATCAAATATAAGAAGGCTTCTGATATTAGCACAAATGACCATGTTAAAAGTTAATGTCAGAGCGTAACTCTAAGGTTCGAAAAGTCTACAAAAATGTTTAGCTTCATCATAATAATAATGAAATTATATTAAATACTATATGTTTTCGATTGTAAAATATTTCTTCCACTCAATTCTCGAGCTGCGGATTTGGCAGCAAGCTCGGTCAATTTCATATTGACTAAATTCGGTATGAATTTAATTCATAGCAAAATTCTCTATGAAATGCTAGTCCCGCATAAGGCTAATCTTGCTAATCATTCAAGTAAATACGTAGTATTTCTCCTCATATAAAATTATTTTAAGAGCACATATGAGGTCAACTTGGCTTTGGCGTATACGGCAGGCAGGAAACAAGCCGTACTGATGAGTAATACGGTTCCTGCTATTACAAAACGCCTGCCTTAACATTGAAATTTCGTTTTTTTTTGTAAGATTTTAAGAGTATTTTTTCCACTCAATTCTCGAGCTGAGGATTTGGCAGCAAACCCGATCAATTTCATATTGACTAAATTCGCTATGAATTTATTTCAGAGCAAAACTCGCTATAATTAATTTTTTGTTTTAAATATATGTGTTCCTTTATTTATTTTCTACATTTGTTTGTGGTTGGCTTTTTTTAATAGTCCTTAATATGTGCGAATCCTAACCATATTTCTATGTAAATATCCTAATCTACCTTAATTAATGATTACATTTTCTATTTTCTAGGTAAGACTGTTGTATTGAGGTAGGAGGCCCTTTGGATACCAAATTTAATTTTGGCCGCTCTGATACCACAGTGCAATGTTCTCGTAATAATTGTAATTCTAAGGTGAAATATGATCGAAATCGGACAGCTTCTTCATAAGATTGTATTTTTGGAGATAAACAAACTATCGCTATGTTAAACTATAACTGCAGTCTGATATGCGCAACTTCGTTTGTTTCGAACGTATTGTATATCGGTATAGGCAAACAGGTTTTCAAAATATAACAGCTTTAGTATACTTATATTTTTGGATCACCACTTTTAAAAACAAATCCACACTGATCATTTAGTACCGACACCTAAGTGACTAAATTTAATATACCATAGTTAGCCTGCATAATTCTTATCAGTTGGCTGCAATTAACAAGTTGCCATTTCTTCAATTCGAGTAGATTTATTTATTCTCGGTAAATATGATGTGAGTTAGTTTTAAGAGTGTAACGTAAAAACGTATCAAGTGTTAATTGCGAAATAATTCGTTCGCGCTTGGCTTTTACATATTAATGACGCCACGGTGATATACACCTCTCAATGACCTGTCGGTTCATAATCACGTAAACACATGAAGAAAGAGCAATTAATAATCTAATAAATCAGTAGGTTACAAAACACAATTCGATTAAATGTACACTTTTTACCGGATAGTTACAGGCCATAAAGCAGTTACAAAGGTAAGTGAATTACGGCCTCGGAGTAATACAATATCATGACATAAGTACATAATTGAGCTTTCTTTGCTTGACTAAAGTAATTAATTGAGCTAGGCGATTGCGTTCTAATTCGATTCGTCAGAACATTTGGTTTTAGTTAATAGGGGACGGAGTATAACCACTGTCCTGTCCATTATAGCCAACTATGTAGAAATAACACATTTAATTAATGGATCGAATGAACGAAACTCAATGATGAGGTTAGAAAAACATATCGAGTCCGAATTTATGAAATTTGTTTAGAGGGAGAGGTTAGAGCTAGTAATGAATTTTTTGATTTATGGGGGCTTATCACTATTGGCCTATTATTTCTTAGATGCTCGCTTTGATTACGACTAATTATTTTTCTTTGGATAAAATTATGGTAATTCACCTGCTTGTATATGCCCAAGGTTATTTATGACTGAATTATTAATTATGAACACAAATATATTGAAAAGTATCTGAAGACGTCAACTATACATGTGATCACACAATATTTTACTACTGGTAATTGGATCATATATCCGTAGATTATTTAGTTATTTATAGAACTAGAATTACGTATTTTTGGGCAGTGGTATTGAAATATGCTTATTTAGACTTAAACTCGTACTCAACCACCCATTTAGTTGTAGAACCACAATTTAATGGTTCTCAGAACTCCGTTAAGAGAGTGTAAGGACACATACACAGCTTTATACTTAAATTATATTTGGAGGAAGGTGCTGTACCTCGGACATGGTTGTACCTCGGTCAGTACACTATATGCAAATGTTCCGGCGTATGAATTTTCAAAAAGCCATCGCGTTCAATGCATGCATGTTTGCAAGCGATTCCTTGACTTAAGAAAAAAAAATATTTTCTTAATCAACGGCCATACAAATTTTTCATGTAGTCCTCAAGTCAACAATTTTTATGGCCATTGAATAATAAATATTTTCTTTTTCACAAGGAATTTATAGAAACGTGTCAATGTTTCATACCTTTTCTTTTATATGGATGACATCAATTTCAACTGGTAATTTTTCGTCTTTATTAGACTGAAATGGATTGGGAAAAATTTGTTTTTCCCCCAATGAATTTTAGTCTAATAAAGACGAACAATTTCCAGCTTAAAGATTTACTTGGGTTCTCCGAGTGCCATACGGCAACAAAAGAATAATCACCTAATTTGAAAATTGCAATGAGAAATCTTGCTACCATATAATTCATACTTGTTTTTGTAAAAAAGTATTTATATGGGCAATTCGGTGACCTCTATCATCAAATTTCTATGGTAGGCGATCGGAGATAACCACACTGATGAAATCTATCTGATCGCTTGTTCGAAAAATTCGATCTATTTTTTCTGTTAATCATATCATATCACTGCGTGTTAAGCAATCACAAGCAAAATTGTGCAATTTTAATTGTTCAACTGCTGATATGTGGAATGGCAAAGCAACCCGGTTGGCCTCAAAGCAAACATTTAGCAAATGAAAAATTGTTGAAATCTCTGAATGATTAAATCACTCTTCAGTGCTGCAGAAATTTGTGTTTGTTTCAATTTATTTTAGTCATAGAAATAACTTTTCCTTAAGAAAAACCCTTCTCAGGAAATGAAAATTACAAATTTATAACAGAAATCCAAATAAGTTGGCTTTAAGTATGAATGCGTACATGACCGAACTTAAAGTCCCAAGTCGATCATTGCATGTACCTAGAACAAGAAAATATATAATAATATTGTAAATTATAAAGATTATCCATCATGTTACTTTCATTAGTTTGGCACCAATTGCATCCTTGTGCATGTGCAGAATGGAAGTAAATATCAAATTGGTCAAATTCTTGTGTTTTGTTCTTTTCTAATCTTACTAAATTTCCCAAAAAAATCCACATTAACATTTGCTTTTTAGTCAAATCCCAGCACTGACTTGCAGCAAATTATCCTTCTTAAATTGTACGAGATTAAGTGAAGGTAAAAAATTTCGTAAAGCTTCTCAGTGATTTCATTTAGGTACATAGGTACTCGATACCAAATTATGGATGAATTTTCCAAGAATCCAAAGTTGGCAAAAGGCACACGTTTTGACAATAATTAAGTATAATTTAAAAAAATAAAAATTGATGCAATTTCTAGTATGTATTTAAAATTACTATGATTTATAACGGGCTAAACCTTATATTTGTTCAAGGAGGCTATTTTTGCATTTTGCGTTACAACAGTAAAAGAGAAATTTTCGTTTTATTCGTTACTTCATCACACATTTTATTGATTTACAGTAAGTCTCAAGTCTTGGTTTGACTTATCATCATCAACGGGTCCCATAATACCGATATAATTCACTGTCAGAACTTATTCCGAGGTTAAATGATTTTTTCACCATCTACCAAGTCGTACTGATGAGTATACGGATTCTGCCATACGAAACGCTTTTTTTTCTTTCTTTTTTTCAGCCCACTGCGGCCTTACACGATTTCAATTCGTTCGAATTTTTTTGTTTTTCTCAGTTTTTCCATTTTTCATTTCTTTTCATTTGGTTTTTCGAGTCACTCAATTTAGCTATTTGGGACCTGTTGAGGAGTTAAACCAAGGTTTGAAACGTGCTGCCCAAAATCAATAACCTGTGTGATGAAATATCGATTAACAATTTTTTTCGCTTTTGCTATTTTAAAGCAAAATTCAAAAATAGCCTTCCTGAACAAATAGTAGGTATGTATTTAGTAAAAAATATTCTACACTCAAACTGTTTCAATATAAACAATTTCCACAATTAAAACCATTGAAATTATTTTCATCTGCAAATATAATTAAAACTGAGCACCAGAGAAACCCTTAACTTTATCAGAACAACGAAATAATTTGTTTTAATTTCTATTACAGGCTGGAAAACAAGGAACTCCTGTTCTACCTCCTTTAAATACTTTCCACTCCATCGAAAGTTCCAACTAAATTCAATTAAAACACTTAACCCGGGCTCACATGAACACACAATTTGATTTTGATGAAGTATTTTGTGGGTGAATTGATTGTGTTTGCACATGTTTATCCTGCTGGCAGTTTGTTGGTAACCCCTTTTGCATCTCACTTAAATACAGATGAATGGGGCTTTGAAGAGTTGGTAAGGGTTTAGAAAATTTCGAGAATTTAAAAGAATTTAAAAGGGGAGTTAAATTGAGCGCACACTTTAACACTTCTAAGTTCTTTTATGAAAAGAAATGCGCTGATCTTTAACCCTGATATAGAAATAGAAACAATTTCTTTATCGAGATATAAATTTGAAAAATTAAATAAGCTAATAGTTACGCGAAAATTTCGTCGATTTGAAGACGTCGCTTTTAGAATTAAGTTGCAATAAAATCTATAAAGGTGAATTAATTTTAGCCCAACGCGCGGTTATGAACTAATACGCTGTGTAAGTAACGTTGAATAAAATTACGATAAAGTAATATGAATTAAGTAGCATTCCGAGTTCTCTGCGGTGAATAATTTTTGTAAGAGTTCGGAGTATAATGTTTGAATCTGTAAAGAATAAATTCAAGTAATGCTGATAAAAATATCCAAAATATGTAAGCGGGAATTTTGAATTAATGTTGGATGTGTTTTTTTATGCATGTAGGCATAAATAAACGCCTTGTTTTCTAAGTAAATTAAAAAGCCTAAGTAATATCATAGACAGAAGGGCAAAATCATGACCATTTACAAAAATTTTTTGAGTTGGAAGTTGATTCTTTATATTTCCTTAAAAGATTTACTTAATTTTTATTAAATAACGAATTCATGTCGACTGAGTTTTTAATTTCTATTCGAAAGAGACCACAATTTTTTAACATTATATGTAATTTTTATTTTACATGCTCATATATTTAGAGTGTCTCCCTTAATCATAGGTATTTGTAAATATACAATATGATCGACTCTATCATCTCACCACAAAAAAAAAGTAGATAAATAAATAAATAAATAAATAAAAGTCATAAGGGTTAAGCACATTGCTTGAAACGTAGGAGGGAATTTCTTGATTCGTACTTTCGGCTCCTCCATCTCTAGTCGATATTGTTATGGTCGTATATAATCACGACCAGTACATTATGCTATCGCACTGACATCTATTTTTTAATAGCTAGCAGTGGAGCAACGTGCACCATGTGGGGGAACAGAACAAATAAGTCGGACTGAGCGAGATGCCGGAGAAGGTGACGGGTGGCCATTTTTGAATCATTAAGTGAACAAATCCGTAAGATTTCTGAACGAAAGAGTTCTAACAGTGTGAAACCAAAAATTATAAAAAAGAAGAAAAAGGAATAACGAGAAAAAGGTTATCGGACTGAAGAAGACAAAAAGGGAAATAACGAGACGAGTCTTATAAATGAATTTCACACAAGGAAATCAATGAAAGATAAGTACTATCTCTGCATATTGTAATTTACCCACGGGATTAGATAGAGAACAGGAAAAAGGAGATGGAGAGGCTGGTGGCCGCACTTGAATCTTGCTACGCCACGGAGACCAAATTTAATTACATTATTCGATCAAATTTAGATATTCCGGACCAAAGTTAACCTCAAAGCTGCACCTGTAAAATTGCAGCATTATTTCGAACGAAAGACAGCTTCCTATTAGAAGTGCAATTAAATGACTAGAACGGAGTTGCACGGAAAAGTGATCGCATTTCTCTGGAAAGCTTTGAAGTTATTCTCAAGCCGACAAAATTTCACAAGAAATACCGTGCTCCAAGCTGAGGAGATTTGACTATTACACATAAGCGGACAAAATCAAATTACTAAAAGAACCCCTTATCAGTGAAATTTTGTGAATGCGTTTGGTTGATTCCAGGTTGAAAAATATGATAATTTTGGACACGATAGATGGCCCTGTTGTAGAGATCTAAAAACTGCCTATTTTTTAAATTTTAGACCAAGCATCGAGAAATTTTTCTCATTCATTATCCAGTGACTGTTTTCATTTGCGATTTGTAGTAGGTAATAATAATTATTAAACTCAAAATTGTATTTTTGAATTTTCCCATTATTTACTAACATTGTTCGTTACATTTATATGTTTGTTAATTGTTAAATTTAGATCATATTTGTCAATAAGTTTTGCTTCTAAGTATACCAAATTGGCCACACTCGCTTGTGGCCACTGTTTAGAGAGTCTCAATTGACATCGGTGAATTTTTCGCATTATCCAGTAACAATTTCTTTTGCAATTTGCCAGTGATAATTATGATTAGACTTCATATTATATTTTTAAGTTTAGGAATTATTCACATTAATCAATTACCAGTGAAGGACATTATTAAACGAATAATCATATTTCTAAAGGCAGATTGCCTTAGGCAGCAACTTCGGTTTTTAAGTAAGTGCCACGTGATCACCTGTACTGCACATCCCAAAGGGAAGATCTATTATTTTGTGTTTCTATACCCTACATGAAATCTAAAGGGTATACTAAGTTTGTCATTCCATTTCTAATACCTACCGCCTGTTCGTTCGTCCGTGTATCCGTCCTCACGACAAATCGAGAATGCGTGTACTTAGAGAACTGAAATTTTGCACATGGGCTTTAAAAAAAAATAGTAAAATTATGGTCGAAAATGGGATAAATCGGGTAACTCCTTTGTAGGGTTGTCATATAAAAATTTCGTTTTTCACTACATATTTAGAGAGCTGAATTTTTGTATATAGGTACTGTTTTCATAAAAATAGTAAATATAGTCTCAAAAACGGACTATAAAAACTTAAGATTTCAACGTATACTGTGAAAACGATCAGCCCTATACGATTTTAATGTACTGAAAAGTTCTTCACAATGTGAAATCCTATAACATTGGTAATAACCATTTTTTCTGTTCGACGAACCGTTCTAGAAATATATGCGGAAACTCACTGCAAGAACCAAACCTGCACAGATGGGTGACTATGCGAAATGGCATACGAGTATTTATCTAGGGTATTATAAGATTTAGTCTTAGACCAACTCTAGCTTTTTTACTTGTTTTGTTCTATCAAAGCAGATGATGGGCGACCGCTCTACGGAAGGCACTCCTCTCTTAAGGTCTCATTCGGTTGGTTATTCGCTAAGAGTTTTCTATTGTACCAACTAAAAGAAAAAAAAAGATTTTTGTTTAAGTTAAATTATGAGAATTATAACAATTCTGATAGATGCTTCGGGGGTGAATTAAAGTGCGAACACAAGTATTGAATTTTTTCAATTAAATAAACGAAATATAGTGCTGAGCATGAATCTCGAAGTATACGGTGTCTGTCCTCTCTCCTCCGTCCGACGTTTTTCTCTCTTCCACAGGAATACCAAAAGAAACATCGTAAACAAATGCCAGCAGTGTCATGGGAGGCCGGGGACGGCACAAGGATCGGAACATCCGATTCTTAGAATGATTTGCAGTATAGTGGTGTTTGTGGTCCGTTCAGGGCCGGTCTGTGGTGTGGTTTTTACAATTTTTGATCTCTGTTGGGACCTCCAGGCACGAATTTCTTTTTGTCTATTGTGACATGAAAACTCAAGTTTTTTTTTAATCCAACCCGCACTGCGACCTGATATTACCTGTCACAGAGTGAGCTGTCAGCTCATCCTAGCAGACAGAACTTTACATCCTCCGTCCCTCACTCGAAGTCAGGTACCATAACATAATTACTATTTCCCTGTTTTTATAATTATTTCTGCGGAGAATTTATTCTTCACCGCAGTAGCAGAGACAGGTATACTTTTTCTACATAATTTTAATCACTTCATTTTCCCATCGTACTACAAAAATCCTAAAAATTTGCGTTTATCCTGTATTTATTATAGTATATAGAATACTACTTCTAATTTCTCATCTACATCATTAATCTACCCTCTCTTATCCAGAAATGCTTTTTTTAAACATGTTTAGGTTGTTCCAGGAAAAGTATCCACTACTGAAGTACTGAAAAATCAGGTGATTTGCAGTCGAAAATGTTATATTAATTTTTTTGGAAATTATAGGCGATTTTAATTTTTTTTTGAAAATGTGGAACTTGCAATGCTTTTTAGACTGTAACTAAGCTCGTTTTGCTTACTTATCCGCCATTTGGATCTTGTTTTATTTGTATTACTATTGGCCTTCATTTAAAATATTTTTCCGTTCGAAAAATTATCTTCTTTCAGGGTCAAAACTCTTAGAAAGTAGCCATATTTGCAAACTATTCTGTACCCATTGAATACCTACATTCCTAATCTGTTACCTTTCAGATAAATCCAATATTATTAACCTATCTCAAGTACTCCCTGAGGAAAGAATGTTTTGCAACATACGTCGCCGATACTTATACCACTATCTCTTTACCTGTGGAGCATTCTTTACCTTTGCAAGATTATTTATTTAGGCGACGATATGTGTAAGGTTTAGGGACGAAACACAAAAACTATTATGTTTTGAGTCAAGATTGATCTTTTATTTTTGGTGCGATACTTGGACTTAAAAAATTCTTTGTGTTTTCTTCATTATGATTTCCTTTCTCGACATTTAACGTTTCTAGGAGAAGTTACTGGCCACTCAGACGTAAGGTTCGACATTGTTGTATGTAATAACGACAGATTAAAATTAATTGTGCGATATATGTTATTAACAGTTTTAAACGTAAATCTTAATATAATGAATCACTCGTTTTTTCCTAAGGATACTTAGTTTTCCCACCATTACAAAGAATTTTTAGCTTCGCAATTATTTCGCTCAAGTATGGGCAGGTAGGTTGAAAAACATCTTTTTCTATAACTCGGGGAGCACTTGAGATAGACTAACAATGATGAATTATCTTAAAGGTAATATCTTAGGAATATTTTCTATGGATACAGAATACTTTGTTAATATACGAGATTTTTGAACCTGAAAGAAGATAATTTTTCGAATGGATAAACATTTTTGATATTATCTCGTTATAATGCAAGTTATTATAAATGAAATACAGACAGGGTATTAAGAAAAACGAGCTTAGTTACAGTAAAAAAAAATTTTCAAAAAATCTAAATACTGTCATTCGAAAAAATAAAATATAAAATTTTCGATTTCAAATCACCTTATTTTTCAAGTCTTTAAGTATTGCATACATTTCCTGGAACATCCTGTACGTAGATATATGTTAGAAATGTAGGCATAACTTGCAACTCTCTTGCACTCTCAACTGAGTCGAACATTAAAATTTCGTTATTATCGACAGATTTTATTAAAACTGTTCACCAAACCCCCAGTTATCCATTTCTGAATCTTTTTCCACTCAAAACATTAGAAACTTGCTGGTTAAATCGCTAAATGCTTCTCGGTTTATATATGGATTCAAAATTTCTAGTAATCTTTAATCAGCTTCCGAACATAAATTAATTATCACTTTCAACTCTACTGTTCGGTATACTTCTGGACTTGTATATTTCAGCCATATTTCTCTATTTATACTCTACTTTAGTTGTCAGTCTGAAATCTTATATATGTAGACATTTGAATAATTTTATTTTATAATCCTTTGCTATTGAAGCTGTCAAGCCACATTTTTTGTTAACTAAGTCTTGCTCAAGATTCTTATCTACAATATAATAACTCCTTGTTGTCGCTATTTTATTTTTATATATTTTAAAGCTTGAAAAATCGTTTAAGAGTATTTCTTGAAAACGAATTCGTTTATTTACTGAACGATAGTAGAATATTATTAAGTACTCCCAAGTACATTTTAAATCTCACAAATATTGGAATGGAAATTACTTGCATAATGGTCTGAAAAAGAGTATAACAAATATTTTATCACAAATTCAATGCCCCCAAAATGTCTCTTTAATTATTAATATTGATGTTTGGCCCATTGCATCTAGGTCAAAGAGCGAATTTTAACCGATTCTTTGTGTCATTAATGAAGAACCTATACATAAGCTGCCAGTTTTTGTTATTGGAATCTATTGCAGGAAAACAAGCCTATTTTAAATTTGTCTTAATGAATTTGTGGAAGAAATGTCATCAATATTAAAAGAGAATTTGTGATAATTAAATGCTTTGTTTTCAAGAGCATTTGTTAAAGGTTTGTGTGTACGTTAGGTGCACGTGATGACAGGCAAATGTATAATCAGTGAATAGGGACTCTTATTTTGTGGGCACATCTGATGGCACACAGTGAAATGAGTTCCTTTAGTGACACAATATTCATAGGCACTGACTAGGGATTCTAACAATGTGGCCACATCTGACGGCACATACTAGAAACCGTTATTTAATCGACGACACTGACTAGGAACTCTAACTTTGCGGGCACATCTGATGGCACACACTGGAAACAGTTCCTTAATCGACACATTTATAGGCACTGACTATGTGGCCACATCAAACGGCGCATAGTTTAAACAGTTCTTTAATCGACACATTTATAGGCACTGAATAGGAATTCTGACTTTGTTGGTACATCCGCCGACACAAAGTTGTGGTTTCTATAAGTTCAAGTTATAAAGTGGAAAAAATGCCTAACGAACGGTCCCCCCCCCCCCCCCCCACACAGAAGGTTAGTTTTTTTTAAACATAATTTGCAAGTCAGGAAAAAATCTGTATAATCTGTATATTGTTACAAAGTCAAATAAAATATAATAAGACCTTTAAATATAAAATACAAAATATAATCTTCATTCCTCCTACCCATACAGTCATGATGTGAAATAACCCCGTGGAAGAATAGTGGAAGGTATTGGTAAATACTAAAAAATGTATTAAACAAATAAGAATGTTTATTTTTTATAGTACGATTTACAATATATATAGTCCGCGTTTGGTTGCGAGTAAAAAGGCACTAAAAACTGTTTCTGAGGACTTCAATTTTAAATGAATACCAATGAGCGATGAAAATTGCAGTTATTGCTTGTGTAATTATGATTAATGTATTGAAGATAAAGAAAACAGTGATTTTATGGTCCATGCCGAAATTTTAGCAGATAAAATTTGAAATTCGAAACCTTCAAAAGTTGCCGTTCTTAAGTGTTCAAATGGGATCAGGACTCGACTTTATAGCCATATTTTTTCTGAGTCTTTTCGGACTGACGACACCTATAGTCGCCTTCCTCCTCTCAAAGACAAATCCTGGGTGCGCTACTGCTTGTATATATCAATATTTCTTAAAAGAATGCAGCGCTACTTACTACATGCTCACTCATTTCTCTCCCGACTCACTTGTACTTGACATACTTATATACAGTAGGATCATAACTAAGCCAGTCGCAGTGGGAAGTGGAAAGATACTATCTTGGATGTTGAAGCCTTCCTTAGAAGGCTTAGATGTATTACTCCTCGTAACCCGCTTTATATATTTTTTCTACAGGAATGTGAACAGATGTAAGACTGCCCAAGGGAAGTTTTCGGAAATAATATTAAATAATATATTAAAATCAAGTTTGCCTTCCCAGGAAGTTTACAGGAAGGTTTCCCAAAGGAAGTTCTGGAAGTAATACAAAATGAATGACTAAAATCAATTTTTCCTTCCTAAAAAGTTTTCTGAAACTAACGCAAATATTATTTCAAGGGTTTAAAAAAGAAGATAATTTCAAAAGCTCCTAAAATTTTAATTTCTTTTCCGGTTTTCACAAATTATTTCGGTCAAATATAACCAACAAACGGACATCCAAATACTTTCACTTCTAATCAAAACTGAACTCAACTCCCTGAAAAGTACAATTTCACAACAATCTTCTAAGAATATTTTATCGAGTGATAGATGAGACAGAAACTTTTTTCTTTATAGACGCGGGCAATTTACGGAAGGTGTCAGTGCTCCAGTGAAAAGTGAATAATTTACTTCTTTACGAAGTTATATGAATGTGTCGGTGCCGCAGATTTGTTCCTTTCTGATAGGAAGCTCCGACTATTTTTCCGGTTGAATTGTTCAACTATTTGATTCAAATGTTAACGTCTTCTTATATTTGGCCCTTCCTGTTAGTTTTTAGATTAATACATACTTACATTTTCATACATACTTATATGTATTTAAAACCAATACTGAACTAGGAACAGTAACACAAGACGATGCGGGTATCTATTTATATTTTTTTGTGAGTGAAAAGTTTGGTTTCATGTCCGAAAATTAAGGGTGGAGCTCCATAGTTCGTTTTTATCTAGTTTATAAAACACCGGGAAAATTGCGAGACAAATAATAAAAATTTATTAATTATATCTCAGGTAAAAATGCAAACAATTTTAAGCTCCATTCTCGTAAACGACACTAACGATTTTGTCAGCAGTTAATTGAAGTCCTAAGCTAATTAGTGTACTTGAAAACTGTGTGCCTACCCCTCTATTCACAGTTCCTAAGGTTAAAATAAAAAATATTCTTTCTCTTCTAATAAGAAAATTAAATTTTCATTGGAAAATTGTTTCCTTTCCCATTTTTCAATTGAATTTTAACGCTTGTCAGAGAAAGCAGAGCAGAGTGGAAGAAAACGACGATGTCATCTAGGCGTTCCATAAACATTAAGCCCGAACAACAACAATGCCACCTGTCGACTAGACGGTGAGGTTTTGTCAAACACCAGCAAGAGAACCAATTAGAAAACTTAAATATGCAAACGAATTTACTTCTAATTAACAAGCTTTAATTCTTTCACGGCAGGCAGGCAGGCAGGCAGACTGAGGCATCTTTGTATAAAGGTAGGACAGAGGAAATGCGCATACTTCTTCTTGCCTTCCCCTCTAGACCTTGTCGACGTCCTACGCTTCTTATGAAATTTGCATCATAATTAATCCTGCAAATTATGTTTAATTAATTTCGCCATTAAAACTCTTTTAAGGATCTCTTTATCAGTGTATTTGTTGACTTGTGTATATGTATTGTACCTATAGCTATTTGTAAATAACCTCGATTAAGGATGAGAGCGAAATGCTTAATTTTAATTAAGGCTTCGACTAATTGAATTTTCTGCCTGATCTTATTTTCTGCTTTTCAGTTGCGTTTCACGCTTGGTATTGAGTTTTGAAGTCTTGTAGAAATATATGTATACAGGCATGTGAGATTGTATTTGTGTAATGTGCAGTTGTGTGTATTCTGCAAAAATTATTATAAAATAGAGGGTTCAAAATACATATATAGGTAAATAAAATTGTTATTTATTTTGAATTATAAGAAATGAAACTGAGTAATTCAGGATTTTTCCACATTACCCTTTTTCTTCTTCAACCAAAGTGAATTTTTAAGGATACGATGTCAAAAGCGAGGGAGAATTTTACAGATCCCCCTACAATTTGGAATTTTTTTCACAAATTGGCCTTCAGATGTTTATGACAGCTTAAGGAATTGAAAAATTGACTTTTGACACAACTTAAATTATTTCAAAGAAGCCTTACTTTTGAAATACATGTAAACATGATTAAACTGATGGCTAAAGAATTCATTTGCTGTGTATACTACGACGTATGTATATTTTCACTTCCGCGTGATTTTTTCCAAGAAAAGACTTTAGTCAATGACATGTAAATAAAAGGAACTGAACTTCTATATAAATATAGAGTGAAATTAAGTTTAAACTTGAATTCTAAAATCAAATTTATCGGAGCCTGGGCTATAGATAATTTCTGATTTACTCCCAATCACTAACATGTACGAGTATAAGATAACATGAACTGCTTGATTTTCTATTTCATTTGGGTCAACTTTTGTTGGCAGGGACCACTGACATGTATATAAATTGACTGCTCATTGAACCCATTGAATAAATAACTAATAAGGAAAGGGCATATCGGAAGAAAACTTAATCCACTCGGCGAAATGTATTAGTGTGCTGTGTTTGTATTCGTTTCGTCATGGCAGTAATGAAATTGTGACATTTTGAAGGGGGACATTTTTTATAATCCAAATTGCTATGTAAAATAAACAAATTTTTGGCACCCTTTCATTTTCAGATAATATTCTTTGGCGTTGCCTTTGATAATTTAATGTACTTGTCACAATTCAATTGTCAAGCATAGTATCGAATTCGAGTAAAATGTGACATTTCCATATAAATTTTAGCGCTGGTAAAATCGCAAGCAAGCATTTTACTGATGATTTTACTAGTACAGTACGGAGTTCACTGGTCAAAAGTGAATATTTCTCTATTTTAAGATAGATGACCGTTTGTATTTCTCCACTTATTTTACTGGACATTTTAATGAGCGGAGCAAAAATGCTGTTAAATGTTGACATTTCCTGTTTCTATGACAATTTCAGATTGTTTTTGTTAATTTATTGAAGGATTAATTTTTTAATTGTAAAACCATTTATCTAACTATTTGGACACCGCGTTAAATTTTACTTTGCCCGAACTCGACGCTATAGGCTTAAGAAACAAACCGGCACTGGAAAAAGTTAAATTTTTTGCCATGACTGTTTATTTTTATAAATATTTCAGTTTTATTTTACTTATAACACTATAATTTATTAGTAAAACTATAAACTGGCTTGAAAAATCCATTCCCACGACACAAACTCCGGTTGATTCTGCAGCACAGCACAGCACCCTTCAACGCCATAATTCAAAACTCCGGAGTCTCAATTATAAAAAATCCCGATCATAAAACAATACTTTACTTTGTATCACAATACTATTAACTAAAAATCACTTTTAATTAGTTATTTACCACAAAATCGCTAAATCAAATCCGAACTTTCTTGTCATAAAATCTGAAATGTCAGAAATCAAGCAGAATTGTCAAATAATGCACAGCCCCCTTGTCACTTCCCCCCCCCCCCCCCACCCCTCCTAGAGTAAGACTGTCATTGAATTGCTTAAAGACGTGCACTGTATTCGCACGATACCCCGCTTCTTTATTAATTCTATATTTAATGGTTGAACCAAAGATGCATACAAATGGCACCACTTTCATATTCCATTCTGCTTCAGTGAAAGCCCACTTTCCCACTGTAACGATTGGGAACGAGAAATTGCTTGAAGTTCAGCGGTATTACCAGAGCGGGTAACTTGATAATCAAAACTTTCCTACTAAAAGCAGCCTTGTGAAAAAACACGTTCTTCGGCTCATAATTAAAATTTAACAATACAAATAAAGTACCTGCGGCAAATAAGGCCCACCTAATTTGAAAATGCAATAAAGCAAGTATTTGATGATATAGAACAACAAAAACAAGTTTTCCGTGAAGTTTATTTATTTGAACAACTAAAAACATAGAAAAACTATAACAGAAGTGGGTATTTGAAAAAACCTGCTCCAAGGACCTTATTAAACTACCACAGTATAATAAGGCCCAAATCAAAAATTAACTTTTTCAAAATCTTAATCAGGCGAATGATTCCCTTTAAACTTGCTAAAACTAAGAAAATCAGCAAAATTCGGTAATTTTTAATAATTTCGAATAAAAATGCCCCTCCCCCCGTACAACAGAGTAAATCCAAACGGTCCTCTTCTTTGGAACAAAAATAATGCCACAGTCATAATCCTCTATAGGAACATTAGTTTCATTGAGAATTTAGGTTAGGTAGAGTAATAAGGCCCACGTTATACTCCAGTGGGCCTTATTACACATATGACAAGATTTTACTCATTAATCAAATAAACAAAATGCTGGGCGAAAATAAACACTGAAATCATAAACTATATTACCTAACGTTCAATCTAAAAATTACTACATGTGGAAATAGCAATTAAACAACGGAACTTATAATTTTGTCTAAACGAAAATTATAATTCCAAGCAGCCATACTACTCTTGGTGACGTCGCTTTGCTACTGGCAAGATAGCGCGAGATGCCAGAAGCCCCCTCGACGAGGTTCGTGCCGACTTAACGCATGTGCGCATAGAGTATGAGGTTGCTGCGATTAATTTTAGTAGGAATTTTGAAATGTGGGCTCTATTACCCTCCGGGCTCTATTTGCCAAAGGTTCCTTAGTCCCAAATACTTTTGTGGTATACTTAAGTAAACTCCCTAATAATTTAAATATAGCGCCAGTTTATGATATTTGGTAGCATTGCGAGCATACTGTCTGAAATCAAAACTGGTGCCACATGAAACAGGAGATTAATCAGTATATTTATATACACATCAGTGGCAGGGACGTAACAATTATCTGAATGTCAGTTTCATTTTAGATTTAATATTCATATTTCAAGGTCAATAAATTCCAAATACATTTGAAATAATTACTTTCATTGGAATCTTATCTTCTGTAACATCAAATATTTCTTAAACTTGATTTTTAAGGAAATAAAATTTGGCAATTTTTGGCTGCCTATCCCTAAAAGTAGATAGGGACAGAGAAAAGATTACAAATGTTGTATTGACATCTATTTCTATTCTATATATTTATTTGGAACATCCACTGAACTGAAACTGGACTACATATGGTGGATTTCGTATAGAACTTATTATTTGAAGTTCAGCGGAATACAGTAAGTAAACCAAAAAGAGACAACTATAGAAAAATTATGCCATTATAATGTAAGCAACTTCAGTAGTGTCAGCGGTCCATGGTTATCCATGTCAGTGCTCCCAATAGAATCACGAACCACATCAATTAACACAAATTCAGCACCTTTCGATGTAACCAATTATAATGGAAAGGTCGGTAGATTACTGCATCAAGTTTTAAGAGAAGCTCTTCACTTCAAAATATATTATATCCCTCCTCTTCCTCTTAAAAGAAAGTAGGTGATTCGATTATGACATTGCTATTTTTTAAATTTTAATTACTCAAAAACTACAGTTTAAAAGAACTTTCAATATTTGGTAAGTCAATCAAAGGATGCTAATGAATAAAATATATTTGATCGCGGTTCCCTATAAAAACTTACAGTACACCGACAGTTTTTACTTTTCATTGTGTTTGTTTATCCAATTCTATGTTTCGCCTCATTTCATTCGCAAAAGCTGTTAGTATACTGAGGGAGAAGAATTGCCAACAAATCCCACAATAAACATCGGTCGGTCGAATGATGTGAATGGGAAGGATAATTAAATTCTAATTACTATAAATGAACCGATTTGCTAGTTTGCTCGTTAATTGCATTTCTCCGAATCACTCATTATTATTCCTTCGAAAGGAACAAACCGGGCATTAATTCAATTATTGTTGTTGTAAACTTTTGGCGCGATTAGTCGATTAGGGAATAACTCTTTAGAAAGGTCTCCACCCTCCAGCTTGGATTGCCAAATTATCACAATATCTACGAAAATATTAGAAAACGACAATAATTTGGACGGAAATTATATCAAAATTTTTCTGAAAGGACATAAGACTAGTTTCTATTTTAGCGGTTTTTTTATAATAAATTGAAAAACACCAGTAAAGTTCGGCTAAGTGATCTATCAATTAAAGAAATAAATGCGGGCAGAGTAACTTTTCATTACACTTTCAAAGACCAGAGTTGGACGATCTCAATTAAAATTCTGGCAGTATATATATATTTATATAAGTACGTATACATGCTATGTATTTACATATATCTACAATAAAGAGCAAAGCATCTCCGCCATTTTGACGTTAAACTTGGGGTGCGATTTTCGGTATTCCCTTTTTTCAAAGATTCTATAAACTGGGGAATTGGCTTAGCGGGGCATGTGCTAAAAATTGGGATGCGTAAATCCATCCAAATCATCAGATTTCCTTTAGCCACAGTCACTATATACGTAAGGCTATAGAGAAACCATACCCTTGACGGTCATATTTTTACAGGCAAAGCATCCACCTACTCCCTACTTTCATTCATTTCTCCCAGTTTATTCACACGCTCTCTAACTGTAGCAATAAAATGACATCCCCGGAGGGTAGAGCAGGCGCATGTCGTCATATTACAAAACTCAGACGTGTTTATTTATTTTTTAACAACTGATTTAACTAGTTATTAGGAGGTTAATTAAACACCGGGCACGTGCAGGACTGTTGGCAACAAACAATCTCGACAAAAGGATCAGCATCCCGCCTTCTACAATGAGGAGGTATAGTTGCTTCCGCAGAGGGTTCTCAAGTTTGTGACCTTTTACTAGCAGAATTTTCTTTGATTGTTGTGCTATTAATTTTGGTTTACGGTTGACTTACCGATGTAGATATATATGTAACATACATACATACAACATACATGAAATCATGTTTTGTATACAGCAGGTTATATTGAAAAGGAGTTACAGAAAACTGTATATGACAAAAAAAGAGGCAAACAGCTAAAGTACGTCGTGTTTTTCTGGATGACTGGGAACCAATTTCTGAATGTCAAAAGATTGGTGGCAATTAGGAGTTGTCAAAAGCAGAAATATATTTATTAAATGATTTCCTCTACGTTGTGGGATAACTAACAACGAACAAACTAAAGGACGAGGTTAAGATGTACAAAATTTGTTTAAATTCAGCAGGTATACTACTTAAATGTAAACGAAGCTAAGGAAGAAATATTTTCGTTTCCGTATTTGGGTTATACAAAGTTTTCCGGATCAAAGTATGCATATTAAAGTTTACCAAGTAATTAAAAAAACGTAATGTATTGCACTAATATTCAAAATTAAAATTACTCATGCTTAGTAGTTAGGATTTAGTTTGTATATTCGATGGAAAATAAGTATAAATTTGAAAAAAGTAATACGTCAAAAATGTTTTCTTCCTACGTGTACTGCAGACAGTAAATAACTGCAGTTATAAAAATGATTTGGAATATTCATGGTGTTTCGGATCAAATTATTTTAAAATATATCATGGACTTTCTCCTTATGATAAGTACTTTTCAAGGTTTTATTATTAGTTTCCGAGTTATGCGCGATTAAAGATTTTACCGGCACCTCTGGCTGTTGTGGGTAATCAAAGTCGATTGCAACTTCCTAGAGTGAGGTGTCACTGAGCTTAGCTCTGTTAACTTTAAATAACAATTTATTAAAATAGCCTGAATATTAACAATCATTTTAACAACTGCAGTTATTTATGATTGTTGGCAGTATCTTCTTAATATATAACAAAATCGGCCAAGTGCGAGTCGGACTCGCGTACGAAGAGTACCGTACCATCATACAGAATTTAACACTATGTACCTACTTTTTATTTATTTTTTCAAATAAGAGTAGGTGTCATGTGAAAAAAATGCTGCCATTTGAAAAAAAATCCGTACTTATGATAATAATAATGAAGAAGACTAAAACGAGAAAAAAATGCCGAAATCATCACGTTTCTTGTATGGGGGCTTGCTTTGTTTTTTAATTTTATTTTACTTTTATTATTTACTTGTAATTATTTTATTGTAAATATGTATATTATAATTACATCACAGAATGAAAGTACATACTGTACCTTAAAATAAGTCTAGTCGGCCACAAAAATGAATAAAAATTCTACCAAAACATTTTGTGTTTACGCGTCTATGCTCATAAGAATTTGTTGTCACCCTCCAAAAGGAAAAAAATTCCAGTAAATTTCTAAGAAAAAATTGCGGCCTTCCCTACATCAGGTCGAGGCATCGTTGTTAGATTTTATATTCGAGCGAGTCACTGCTCTCGGCATAGAAATTCGAAGGAAGAAATTTCCAAAAAATTTCTAAAAAAAGATTGTGGCGTTCCCTTCATCGGGTCGAGCATTGCCGTCTTTATGTTCCAGGCAGTGATGCCAGATTGGGCGCTTTTCCGCAAATTGGGCTATCTTTTTACAAAATTTGGGCTTCGATTTTCACGAAAAGCGCCCAGAGCCCAATTGGGAGCGACACTGCTTTTCCTGCGCTTTTTGGGCTCTATTTATGGATATAAAATATAATGGAAAATGGGTTGTATTCGCATTAAATGATTCGTGGATATCTCATTCTAACTAAATAGAAGAGGGGGTTATTTTTTCGAGACCCGTATAATATACAAGTTTACAGGCAATTTTCCGTCTAATGCGTGCAATGTTTAAAAGACAAGTACCGGGGTACTGGTCAGTTACTGGCGTTGTAACCGAAAATCAAAATTTTGTAAAGAAATTTTGAGAGCATACTGCATGTTTCGATTAGCAGTGCAGGACGATCTCATCAGGACAGAAAAAAGTTTGGAATTTAATTAAGGTAATATTTTATATTTGTTGAGAAAATGTTCAGTTCACAGCAAAAACAAAAGCATTATACATTAGGTAAGGGTGGCCCAAAAATATATGGATTTGCTAAAGTGTTAAAATGTTCATTTAGAATTTGTTAGATAATGCAATTTCAAACTTCAAATTGAGAATGGTGATTTTTTGGCTGTTGGTGTGGTGTAGTTGGGTGGATTGTCACTAAAGCCGTTTCAATATTTCTTTCATAACTTTTTAAATTGACATTTTTTTTTTTCATTTTAAGGAAGCTTAAATATCAACTTATTGCAGTGAAAGCAGTTTTAAAAAATTGAATATTTCTATTTTTTATACATTTTTTAAAACGAAAATTC
The DNA here is from genome assembly GCA_963930735.1 of Dioctria linearis. Taxonomy (NCBI): domain Eukaryota; kingdom Metazoa; phylum Arthropoda; class Insecta; order Diptera; family Asilidae; genus Dioctria; species Dioctria linearis. The sequence continues at coordinate 265,992,846 of OZ005740.1, read as the reverse complement.
GGACCTGGAGCGCCAAGTTTTGTAAAGAAAAGTATCGCGCATGTATACTGTTTCTAGTATAATGCAATTTATAATCAATTAAATCATTAAAAACTAATCAAATAGCAACCTCTTTATCACAAATTCAGACTTATTAAAAATAAACATTTCGGCGCCTTTTGGGCTATCTTTTTTCTTTATTTGGGCGCTTAGTCCATTGCATAATCTGGCATCACTGGTTTCAGGCCGTGACACAAAACGATTTTACTACTTGCAAAAGTATTAGAGTGGTACGATTTCGCACTTCTATTATCATTTGTTGTTATGGAAAAATGCATTACTTTCAAATTCAACCTTCTGCACAATGTAAATAAGCCACCCTACTAAAAGTTTTATTCAGGAATTTTCTTATTTAATTCCTTGTGCATTTACCAGCATAAAAATCTAAGTACTAACAGAATTCAACGCATTATCTCATTTTTATTTGTAGTGTTATGTTATGAGTAATAAAATATAAACAATTTTCTTAAAGAAAGTACTTAGATTTTTATGCTGGTAAATGCACAAGGAATTAAATAACAAAATTCCTGAATAAAACTTTTAGTACGGAGGCTTATTTACATTGTGCAGAAGGTTGAAGTTGAAAGTAATGCATTTTTCCATAAGAACAAATGCTAAGAGAAGTACGAAATCGTACCACTTTAATACATTCAAAGAATTCGCTGTCACGGCCTTGAACATAAAGACGGCAATGGGTCGAGGCAACGGTGATTTTGTATGGAGCGAGGCATTGGTGGCTTACCATTTGGGCGCGTCATCAAGTGCCAAGTCGAGGCATCGTCGAGGCATCGTTAGTTTTATATTCTAGAAAAGCGTTGCATATTTTTGTTCAACGTGTCCAGTCTTTGTATGTTATTAGTTTGTCTATGGTAATAGGGTTCCCGGTTTTACCCTTTGTGTACGGAGCCCTAAAAACTACGTGTCACTGTGTTCGTACACTGTAATTTCCGAAACCGGCCAACCAATTTCATTGAAATTTTGTGAATATGTATGGTTGGTTCCAGCTTGAAAAATACTATAGTTTTGGACACGATAGGTGGCACTGCTGTATATAACACAATATATTTTATCTTTAATTGTTATTAAAAATAATTTTCTCCTTTTGTATTTCTTGGAATACAATTTATTTTGACTTTTAATATTTAAAAAAATGTTGTTATTTTGAACGCTATCTTGTTCAAAAATCGAAATCTGAAACGCAAGATAATAGTATCAGAACAGAATTAGTAACGTAAAAACAAAGGAAGCAACTAGAAACAGAAATGTTGAAAGTAACAGAAAGGGAAGAAAAAAGCAAGAAAAATTAGCGGCGAAAGTCAGCAAAGGAACTCCGAAAAACTCATAAAGGGATAAAACACTAGCTGCTACAAATAAGAAAAGTCAGTCAGGATATACCAGAATTATGCGAAACCGCCAACACGGAAGCAGAATCACAACAGAAATCTAAAAGATATTTCAGGGTTTACAGGAGACAGTTGACAAAATAGAGAATGAAGAAGCAGCACCACCAAAGTTGGAAGAAAGTATCCAAAGGACATCGGCAATAATGGACAATTAGAAGCATATCACAAATCACCATTGGCACGACCAATGACAGAAGTATCACTGTCACCAGAGTACTCGGCCACCACGCACGTAATTAAGATCAACAATAATTGAATTCTAGAAATAAAGTATATATAATTTTTTTCCGTTAATTAAATTAAAGTCTTTTATTTAATTCGACCTATCCTAAATATTTTTCGGTGCCGAAACCCGAGATAATAAGGCTAAATATTGGAAAAAACAGCAAGAAAATTTTCGTCATCATGTGTCAGTCACACAGCAAATCTATCCCGTAATTCTTCAACACGCTGCTGCGTGCATCTTACAAAGAGTGGGCAAGTACTCAACAATCGATCAATAATTTCTGATATCGCGGCTGCGGATCTTCAAGGAAATTATTTACATCATTCAAGTCAACTGGAGTGATGAGAGTTCGTAGTAGTTAAACGCGTGTTAGATTGCTCTGGTGAATTCTGATAATTTTTAAAGTTTCTACCAGTTATTAATTTTTCCTTTGTGGCGCAATATTTTTTTCAGTAACTCTTTAGTTGCTTTTTTGATGCATTTATTGTTGTGATCATGGCATATTTTATACTTAATCGTTTTTAACTTTTGCAAAAACAATGAACAAATTAGTTTAAAAATTGGAGGAAAATTTGTTAAAAAAGTTCAGTGAAATTGAGAATAAGCTTACTCAAAAAAATTACTTTTTTTGAGAATAAAGTGAAGACTCTTGAGTTTAATTGCTCGTCATTGGTTGAAGAGAATGAAGAACTGCGACGTGTGCAACGTTTGACGGATGCTATTATTAGTGGTATCCCAGCTGTTTCTAATGATTATCCAACTGTTTTGTTCCACAAGATATGTTTAGTGATAAAGCTTTCTCCATCTCCATTTGTGGATGTATTCCGCATGCATGTAGCTACTGAGCGCAAAGATAGCCCTATCGGCGTGCGTTTTTCTTGCCGAGGGGAAAGACGGTCCTTCATATCGAGTTTTTGGAATAATCTAATCTATATAAATGAAATTCTTACTCGTTCCAGTAACTCTCTTTTTCGGGAAGCTCTGAACCACTGTAGAAATAAATTGATTCATTCCGTGCATGTATGAGATGGCTTTGTATGCGTCCAACGAAATGTCGAGCAACCATATACCAAGATAAAGAATAAAGAACAATTACGTTTGCTAATCTCTGCTAATTGTAACTCGGGCTCTGGAGCAACTACTATAAATAATTTATATATATATATATATCTATATAATTTATATAAATAATATATATATATATAAATTATTTATATATTATTTTTAATTATAAAGTAATTAAAAATAATATTAAAAAATTTCATATTTATATATAGTGGCCGAAATTCCCATAAAAATACCACACTGTCATAAAATGCAGCAAATTTTTCTTTTGTTCTAAAGATGACATCATCACTTTTTATAGTTAAACTGCATCTGCATTCGTCTATCAGTTTACCGTTATGCCCTTTTTGCGATCTGCGTTGGCGTTTGTGGGCCATGAACACATTTGTTTCTGAGTTGTACAAAAGCGTGGATGATAAGTGCGAAATTCCCATAAAAACACCAACGTTTTCGCAGAGATTATACTTTTATTAAAAGTTTTTTTTTGAAAATTTGTAAAAGGGAAGGTAAACTAATTTATATATTACAACATACATTTTTTATGTTACATTGTTCTTTTAAATTTTCTTCAGTTTTTATGATGCCACGTGGAAAAATTTTGTCAATGGAAGAAAGAGCTAAAATAACGGCATATCATGATACCGGACTTTCCTTGAGGCAAATTGCAAACAAAATTTATCGGTCGATAACTTTTTACGATTAGGTGAGAAATATGGATGCATTGCAAGTCATGATCGATATAAAAAATTGACATCACGACACAAAAGTTTGATTGTCCGCGAAGTTCGCAAACAGAAACTGTTTGCTTCCCAAATTGTAAAAAGCCTGGACGCCAGTTGCAGCTCGAGGTGTGCAGCAAACTCTAAAAGCATTGCACAGGGAAGCCAGATTAAAATTTGCTAAGATGCATATGAGTTGGACAGCTGAATGGAATAAAGTCATCTTTAGTGATGAGAAGAAATTTAACCTTGATGGTCCTGATGGTTTCTCGCATTACTGGCATGATAAGAGACTGCAAGAAGAGGTAAAAATGTGCTGATCTGGGGCGGATTTTGTGCTAACGGCAAAACAGAAATTGCTTGGGTACCACCAAGGATGAATGCTGAAATCTATAGAGAAATGTTAGAAGTAATGATGGTTGAAAAGGCGGAGGAATTGTGTGGTGAAGATTTTGTATTTTAGCAGGATAATGCTGCTGTTCACACAGCGAGATCTGTAAAAGAATGGCTTGCGGCTTCGAACATTGCTGTTTTGAACTGGCGTGCAAGAAGTCCTGACTTAAACCCCATAGAAAACTTATGTGGTATTATTGCCAGGCATGTTTACGGGAATGGAAAGCAATACGACACAGTTCAGGCATTGAAAAATGCCATTAAATCAGCTTGGGCCTCAATATCATCAGAGACATTAATAGAAATGGAGGCGTCACACATTATTAGAATTCCATATTCTTATGACTTATTTAATATTTTATTTATTTTGACAATTTTTATGTCGCGTTTTTATGGGAATTTCGCTCCTAATTTGTCCATTATTTTGTTTTAAAGCTGTTATTTCTAGATTACCGTAATCTAATGATTAATGTGAATTCAAATAAATGAAATGAAATATTTTCTATTAAATTACATACTTCTCGTAATTTTTTTCTAAACCTATATCAAAAATACTAGAAAGCATTCACAGTTTTTATGGTAATTTCGGTCACTGTATATAGTGTATTGTTGTGTTGAGATCTATATAATTTACTGTGTTTTTCTTTTTATTGAATTGTTTTGGATTGAAATTATCTTGAGTTTGTTAAATTTAATTCTTAGTTTAGTTGCTATGATTGAAGTTCTATTTGCTTTTGGTTGTGCTTTTTCATCTATAGTTTTTCTCAGTAATACTTTTTTATTTAATTTTTATGCTTATATCACTTCTCCTCTATTTTATAGTTTTCTCTTATTGTTTTCTCCTATTAAAAAGCCTGAATGTGTCGATTGTCTCTTTGATATCATTTGGATAATTATTTGACAGGCTATGACAAGGTAAGAGCTCTTATTAATATTTTTTGCAAATATAGTCGAGGCTTTAATATTTGTTCACTAAGTGCGAGAAGTATGCGTAATAAAATAGATGACTTTAAATCTATCTTTGTTGGTACTAGTGTGCATGCCATTTTAATGAGTGAGACTTGGTTGCAAAGTGACATCCCATCTTCATTAGTCTCCATGCCAGACTACAAGCTATATTGTTCTGAGAGTAAAGATCGTAGAGGCGGTGGGGTTGCTATTTTCTTGAGGGAGGAGATTAAAGCGAGAAGTGTTAAGTCTTGTAGTTTAGATAATATTGAACTAATGTGTATTGAGGTAAACTTCTGCGAAGAAAAAATTATTCTAGTGGCGGCTTATTGTCCTCCTGCCTGCTTTGATCATGCGAATCCACCTAATAATTTCATTGATTTTCTTAAACTTTTCTCTCAAAAATATGACAATATTGTGGTGGGTGGGGACTTCAATGTTAATCTTCTTCGTGAGGGTAGATCTTCTAATGAATTTCGTTTTTTATTGCAGTCTGCCGACTTAAAAATGGTTAGTTCGGTACCTACTTACTGCAATACTTCTACGCCCTCAATGCTTGACCAATTCCTTGCAAGCAGCTTAGATCGTGTATTATTTTATAACCAGATTGACGCACCTAGTTTCCTTAGTTATGATATTTTTGTCAGTCCATGTGATAATATGAGTACTTCTTATACATACCGTGAGTATGATAACATAGATCTTACTTCCTTGTATACTGAATGTGGTGGTTTATTATGGGATAGTATACTTTATTCTTCTATTGATGGATCACAATATTAATTACTTATATGAAAAGTATGTTCCAGTTCGAACAAAGCCCAGAAAATTGTATGGCCACTGTCCCTGGTATTCTGCTAGAAGTAAACAACTTATTGCCAAGCGAGAATATGCATATCATAAGTATAAAAGGACAAAAACTACAGAAGCTCGCTTATATTATATATCCTTGCGCAATAGAGCGACAACTGCCATCTGAACGTCAAAGTACCAGTATTTCAAAAACAAGTTTGATATCAATCTTGCTCCTAAGGTCTTGTGGAACAATTTAAAAAGCATTGGTGTCTATTGAAAAGAGAATTTTAGCTGCTCCTTCGATCCAAATAAGCTCAATGAATATTTTGTAACGCCACAGCTTAATATAAACTACTCAAATCATCCTACTGAAAATCTGAGAGCAATACTGCTAACAATTTCTCCTTTCGTTGTATAACTTGTGAAGAGCTTGGACTTGCTTTTTATACCATTAAATCTAATGCCACTGGGTCTGACAATATTAGCGCTCGGTTCTTACGTCTACTATTTCCAATAATTAGTTAGCATATTATAAATAGTTCCCTAACTTTTTCTACTTTTCCTGCTGCATGGATAATGGCTCTTGTGTTATCCACTGCGAAAAAGGCTTCACGAGAATGTTTTTCTGATTTCAGGCCAATTAGTATTCTTCTCTTCTTAGCAAAGGTTCTGGAGAAAATTATGCATGCGCAAATTCAAGAATATCTATCCTGCAATAAATTATTAGTGTGCTGCCAATCTGGCTTCCGACGTCATCACAGTTGTGAAGCTGCCTTACTGAAGGTTACTACAGATATTCGCAAGGCTATGGATGATGATAAGATTTCTATTTTAGTACTTCTAGACTTCACTAAGGCATTTGATAGTGTTGATCACTGCAAATTGCTTCATAAATTGGAAGCTCTTTTTGGGTTTTCATTACATGCTTCTCGTCTTCTCAGAAGTTATTTAGTGAATAGGTATCAACAGGTGAAGATTGGCAATAATCTTTCTAGACGTTTACCATTAGGGGCGGGTATGCCGCAGGGTTCGATACTTGGCCCACTTCTTTTCAGTATGTTCATTAATGATATTATGGGTGCCGTTTGTGATGTTCGACTGCATCTTTATGCAGATGATGTGCAGCTTTACCTGGAAAGACCTATTGGATTAATTGAAGATTATATTATACTAAATGCCAGCTGTCTAAAATATACTCCACACTAAGGAGGCTATGGCTTTCAGCAGGCATTCTGCCATCGCAAACACGACTGAAGTTAGTTAAAACTCTTCCACTTCCTTTTTTACTAATGGTTCCCTAATTTTCCGTCGAATGGACAGTGTTTGTAAACGGAAATTGAACGTTGTATTTAATGATTGTTTAAGATCTATTTTTGGATTAAGGCGGTATGTTCATGTCTCCTTATTTAAATCTCTACTCTTGGGTTGCTCACTAGAGTGTTATGTGAAACGCAGGATCCTAATCTTCCTATTCAACTTAATATATACCAGAAATCCTGAATACCTGTTTAATTATGTTGAATTCCTGCAAACACCTCGACATCGAAATATCATGCTGCCTCGTGTAAATTGCGGCATATTGGAGAGCTCTTATTTTGTCCAAGCTTTTAGATTATGGAACTCTCTTCCCGCGCACATTCAGCGTGCGGGTATGGTTGGCACATTCAGGATGTTAATAGAGGAACATATTAATTATTAAGTATTAGGTGTAATTAATTAGCTGCTTTGTTTTATTCATATATAATTGCCTTCACTGGCATTTATTTTATTTCATTTTATGTTATTTTACTTTATATCTTTCTACCGCTCTTTTCTAATTTTTTTTTGTAATCTTAGTTACTTTTTATCTTTTTTTTTCTCCTGGCTTTCTTTTTGTTTTTTTTTTTTGATTTTGTATTTGATTATCCATTTAGTATAGTGCTCTTGCTTAATTCTTTTGTTTACCTGAAATTATATTATCTTTTTAATTGTACTCTAACAGATTGCAAATCTTGTGTACTGTCCTTGATTATCATAGAATAAATTGAGATTGAAGTCCTCTGGGAATTCAATTCGTCAACGAGGACTATCTGCTGAAATTATTCATCATAAATGCATTTTACCTCATCAGGTAAGCGAAATTCAGTATTTATTTATTTTTCCCGCGGACGGGAATCGAACCCACACTTGTTAGAATCGGTCAATGATGGAGAAATAAGAATTTTAAGAACTTTTATTTTTAATGATTCTAAATCAAATTTATAAATACAAGAAAAAAAAAACAACCGCCTCATCCGGGATTTGAAACCGGAACCTTCCGCTTGCCGGGCGACTGCTCTTACCACTGAGCTAACGAGACAGATGATTTTCCTTCTTGCATTTATCAAATTTGTAACTAGCCTACTAAGCCACGTTTTTCTTTCAGCTGGCATTAACCAGTAACGATGAAAGCGCACAAATAAATTGTAAATTCAATTTTTTATTTATTCATCCCGCGGACGGAAATCGAACCTACACTTGTTAGAATCGGTCGCCCGGCAAGCGGAAGGTCCCGGTTTCAAATCCCGGATGAGGCGGTTGTTTTTTCTTCTTGTATTTATAAATTTGATTTAGAATCATTAAAAATAAAATTTCTTAAAATTCTTATTTTTCCATCATTGAGCAGTCGCCCGGCAAGCGGAAGGTCCCGGTTTCAAATCTCGGATGAGGCGGTTGTTTTTTCTTCTTGTATTTATAAATTTGATTTAGAAGCATTAAAAATAAAAGTTCTTAAAATTCTTATTTCTCCATCGAAATTCAGTACCTAGATACAACATAATCATTTGCAAGCAAAGCCTCATAATAAAGGTTTCAGTCTATCAGATATAAAAAATAAAAAAAAATTAAAATCATTCGCATTGACATAACCTAAATCTGGAATGCATATACAAGTGCTCAGTCCACTGTATCATTACGTCGTGAAGCAATTACACATTAATGCAAGCTAACCTAAAAAACAAACGTAGTGCAATCACAAGTTGCATGCATAACCAACATATCGCCTATCGTCATAGCACGTGACATCCAGCTGTAATAGTTATTGGAAGGGCGTGCGGTAAAGCAACTATGAAGTGTACATTCCTGAAATACAGTGCACTACTTTCGTGAACTATATCGAGTATATATATGACGTATGTATAATGGCGCTCTTTTAGGCGTTAATTTTCTAAAAGCCTAAAAATTTCGGTATATTAGATTGCCAATACTGAGTTAGTGATAAATACTGAACTAGTTACTGTGACAATTTGTGAACATTAAAATAAAAATAATTTTAACTATATTTGATTTATTAAAACCAATAATTTTAAGTAAATAAAAAACAGTTTGAGTGCTCCTAACATAATTTGCTCATACATTTACAAACTTTTTCTCGGGATTAAATTTAGTGACTCAGATAGCTGATTTAAAGTGAATTTCTTGATATTTATTTTATAAAATAAATCTATTTCATTATCAACTGCTATCATGGATGAGCTCATTTCAAAAATAAACGGACTCAAATCCTTATTGGCCGAACAAAACGCTTTCATCCAGCGAACTGATGGCAGAGCTACGTAAATCGAAGAAATACAAGTTCGCTGGGAACGCTTACAAGATTTAAAGGAACGTTTCAAAAATCTAGAAGCAGATTCGTATGAAAGTTGTTGTGATGAAACTGAACTGACCAAAGTTTTAAATTCACTCGGCTCAGTCGAAGAAGTACTTTACAGAGCGATGTCATTATTTAAAAAACGCACGAATGAACTTAATGCTCAAACTACACATAATACGTCATTAAGCCAACAAGACCAGCCTTCTACTGCGTAAAGTGATGTGCGTTTACCAAAACTGCAACTTCCAAGTTTTTCCGCAAAATACCAAGAATGGCCAACCTTTTGCGGTCTATTTACAGCATCCGAGGCAATTAAGCTTCAATACTTAAAGGGTGCTTTAATAGAAGAAGTGGCCTCCTTTCTTAATCATTTCATGATTACTGATGCAAATTATGAAGAAGCATGGAAAGAGCTAGATACGCATTTTAATAAACCACGCTATATTATTGATGCCCATCTTAAAACATTGTTTGAGCAGTCAGAAATTACTCAGGCCAATCAGGATACGTTAGGGTGTCTATTTACTACAACTCATGAAATCATACGTGCTTTAGAGGCGTTAAAGTAGCCGATAGATAAATGGAATTACCTGTTGATTTATGTGATTACTAATAAGTTAGACCCGGAGTCCAGACAATTGTGGATAAGGGAAAATGCTTCAACTAACGAACTAAAATTTTAATTACTACTCTCGGTTATAGAGAAGAGGCACTTAGAATTACAGGACGTTTCTTCAAAACGAATCAATACTGCAGGAAATAACTCAACTAGGGCAAATGTTCATTCAGTTGTAATACAACGAAGCTGCATTTGTTGCAATGCTAATCACTTATTATTGCATCGCTCACAATACAAATCCTCAGATCCAAGTTCTCGTCGTAATATTGTAAATAAAAAGGCACTGTATGTCAATTGCCTTCAAGGCAGATATAAATTACATCAATGCAAGTCATTATCATGCAGAACTTGAGGGAAGCGTCATCACACAACGTTGCAGCAGGCTATGACATCTATAGTACAAGATGAAGCATCAATGAATATGCAAGCTGCTCCACTACGTTCTCAGTTCGCGCTACTAGCTCAGAACATGTATCAACCATACTACCTACTGCAATACTTCATGTACTTGACAACAAAAATAAGGTCCAAGTATGTCGCATACTACTTGACTCATCACCGAAGCCTGCGCTAAGAAATTAGGTCTAAAGAGAAGACCCGCTAGGGTCCACATTAAAAGCGTTTCATCTACTGAAGCAGGATCATCTAAGGGAATCATTACAATCAAAATGTCGTCAATTTTCAATCCTGATATGCAAATCACTGCTCATTTTAAACAAAATCACGGATCAAGTTCCTGAAACATTTATTGATACACAGAATTCGGAATTCGTGAATAGCATACCACTAGCAAAGTGTAACTTCATTAGGCCAGGGATCATCGACAACCTTCTGGGAGCAGATGTATTCTTTGATATACTTCGCCAAGCAAGATAACATGTAGTGATACCAGAATACCATATTTGGATTGATTATTGTCGGTCGCTGTACAACATAAATTACTCAATCCAGTCATCTTAACATGCATATCTCAGCTAATTTAATCAAGCTACTGCACAGATTTTGGGAGGTGGAAAACCTCACTGAACATCCAATCTACACGCAAGAAGAACAACGATGTGAAGAAATCTTTAAAGAAACTCATCAAAGGCGATCAGATGGTAGATATGTCGTGGATTTACCATTTAATGAGCATGCTAAGCAACTAGGTGACTCAAAGAAAAATGCAATTAGTCGATTGATATCTATGGAACGATGCTTCAAACAGATCAGTGCACTCCGAGATCAATACATGGAATTTATGTGAGAATACCAAGCTCTTGGACACATGAAAACAGTTTTCTTTCCAGAGATCCAGAATAGCTCATACTACATTCTTCATCATTTCGTTACAAAGGAATCAAGCACGGCAACTAAATTCAGAGTAGTGTTCGACGCATCTAAGAAGACGTCTACGGGTATTTCTCTAAATGACACTACTTTAAAAGGCCCAGTAATACAACAAGATCTGCGTGACATAGTTTTGCAATTTAGACTCGGGAAAATAAGCATTACAGGTGACATCATCAAAATGTACAGACAAGTATTGATTAATCCAAAACATGCGCAGCACCAACGAATTGTCTGGAGAGAATCAGATACTGACTCGATTTAGGAGTTCGAGTTACAAACGGCTACTTATGGCACTACTCCTGCCCCATTCTTAGCTACACGATCATTACATCAATTAGCAGAAGATGAACGGAAGGAATTTCTGCAAGCATCACAGATACTTCAGCGAGACTTCTATGTTGATGATTTGATGACAGGTCTCAACTCTGTTCAAGAAGCCATTCAAGTTCAACAGGATCTTGCCACACTACTGAAAAGAGGAGGAATTTCATTGAGGAAGTATAGCTCAAATTGGGAAAAGCTCTTAGGTTCACTGCGGGTAATGAATCCTTGAATGCTCTGTACCGCTTTCTATAAATCCGGATGATTCTGTTAAAATATTAGGACTGTTCTGGCAGCCTGCACAGGACTGCTTTTCATACAGGGTTCAATTGCAAGACCTGGCGATATTTACAAAGCATCAACTCTTATCTGATACATCAAAAATATATGATCCGCTTGGTTGGATAACGCCATCCACAACGCTAAGTGCTTATTTCAGCAGCTGTGGCTTCATGCCATACAATGGGGTCATGAACTACCACAAGCTCCAAACATAAATTGAAAAGCTTCCGTGAAAACCTTCCTAACTCAAAAAAGCTTAAAATTCCAAGATGGATTCCAAATAATGCAAAGTGCATCGAATTGCATGGCTTTGCTGATGTGTGTCAGACAGCCTATGCCGCAGTGGTATACGCGCGGTGTAAAGATGATAAGCACAAAAGGCACAACAATTTAGTTATGGCAAAAATTAAAGTCGCTCCTATCAAACAAATATCGTTACCCAGGCTTGAGTTATGTGCAGCTCTCTTACTGATGCGGGTACTTGTTCAAGTTTCAAGAGCTTGTGAAACTCCAGTCAAATGTTTTTGTTGGACAGATTCTACTGTGGTGTTAGAATAACTATCAGAGCATCCATTTATATGGAAGTCATTTATTATTAATCGCACATCCGAGATATTGTCATCCTATCTAGCTCAATACTGGCATCATGTCCAATCCAAGCATAGTCCGGCTGACTGTGCTTCAAGAGGCATACTACCAACGCAACTGATCACTCATCCATTGTGGTGGAATGGTCCTGCATGGCTGCAACTAGTTGATATGCCAAACTGGACACAGTCATCACTTGATTATGAAAATGCTATAAAGGAGCAACGCATTACATGTCTACATATGTCACCAACGATTGATACACTTGACCTTCCAGTACGATATGCATTATTAACCAAACTTCAACGCATCACTGCGTTGTGTCGTCGCTTTAAAACAAATTGCAAAATACCACCTGCGGAACGATTAAATCAAAATTTGACAGTCAACGAACACAGCCAAGCGCTGAATGTTTAGATTCTTAAGTGTCAAAGGAAGTCATTTCAGACAGAAAACCTCTACTTAACAAGACAAGAAACACTGCCAAAGAGTAGTAAACTCATAGCACTAAACCCATTTCTCGACAAAGAAGATATCCCTCGTGTAGGTGGACGACTTGAAGAGTCAAATTTGGCATATATCTCGAAACATCCGATTATTCTCTTCAGAGTTGAAAAAATCAATGAGCTGATTGTAGCTGATGTACATCTACGATATTTACATGCTGGCTCACGCCTCATGATGACAATCAGTCAACGGAAGTACTGGATCATCGGTTTACGTCAAGCTGTGAAAAAGTACATCACACACTGCATCAACTGCATTAAACAGGGTGCCTCTCCTGCTTCACAACTTATGGGTAATTTACCTACGCTTAGATAGAGTATGTCCTGGTCGAACATTTCTTCATACCGGTGTTGACTACGCAGGACCAATAATTATGAAAGCATATAAGGGATGCAACAAAAGGACATATAATGCATACTTCGCGCTCTTTGTATGTTTTACAACCAAGGATATATACATGTGGAGCTTGTCACTGAATTATCTACGGCTGCTTTTCTTTCTGCGCTCAAAAGATTTGTAGGACTCCGTGGACATTGTGTTGACATCACTAGTGACAACGCAACCAACTTCCTTGGTGCACAAAGAAAACTACTAGAATTGCGTAAATTATTGGAGTCAATGGAACATAATGCTGAAGTCTCAAGATTCTTGGCAGAATATAACACTCAATGGCACTTTATTTCACCAGCATTACCCAACTTTGGTGGAATCTGGGAAGTGGGGGTAAAATGTGTAAAATTCCAGGTTCGCCGTGGTCTCAGTAATGCTTTTCCAACCTATTAGGAGTTTAACACAGTTTTAGTCCAAATTGAGTCTTGCTTAAATTCCAGACCCATTGCTCACAACCAATCTTCCTCTGCCCTCGATCCTCTAACTCCTGGAAATTTCTTCATAGGAGAACCTCTTGTTGCAATTCCTGAACCTAATATTACTGACATAACGTTAAACAGATTATCTAGATGGCAATACTTGTCTCGTTTAACTCAACTATTTTGGAAGAATCTTGAGTATCTTACGCAACTGCAAGCTAGAACTAAGTGGACAGCCGCTATGCCAAATATTAAACCAGATGACCTAGTTCTACTCAAAGACGTGTCTGCCATTCCATGCAAGTGGTCCCTAGCTAAGGTTACATCTGTAATACCTGGTAAGCACAATTTAATTTCAGTAGTCAAGCTGCCCACCAGTACATCAGAGCTAGTTCGACCCATCAGCAAAATTTGCCTGCTCCTAAGGTATAACTAATTAAAGCAGTGCTTTAAGGTGGGGAAGATGTATCGACCTGGCAACGCCCTCATCTCCAACCATTGACAGCGCCAATGACAGAAGTATCACTGTCACCAGAGTACTCGGCCACCGCTCACGTAATTAATATCAACAATAATTGAACTCTAGAAATAAAGTATATAGTTTTTTTGCGTTAATTAAATCAAAGCCTTTTATTTAATTCGACCTATTCTAAACACTTATTAAAATTGCTGTGGAAACTACATATTAAAGAAGTAGCGACGCGATATCTGCGACTTGTAAAGTGACATGCTGTTTCGTAAGTGATTGCTCTGAATATCTGTGATCTAGTATACTCCTCAAACAAAATATTTGCTAAGGACTATGTACGAAGGTTGTGGGACCTGCCTCCCCCCTCCCTGCTATATTATCCATTGTAATTTGTCAAAGCTGCCTCCAAATAATTTATTTTAAGAATTTTTCTGAATTATTCATATAAATTGTGATGATGCCGTGGCGTCAAGTTCAAGCAAGTGTCAAATAACTAGTAGGCAATACCTAGTAATTCTATCCTTCAGTCTTCGGTGATTTTGAGGTCGTGTTGGTTAAGACATTAAAAAAGTATTGTGAATTATTTATAAAAAAAAGTATGTCTTAATCAATAAATAATCTGATTTTCTGAATAAAAGGGAATAAAACGTGAAATTCGTTCTGTTTTTAATTTAATAATTCAATTCAATTTTATTCTGATAATACATATGCACTAGATATAAAAATATTACGGTTTGTTGATGTCGAAAAGAAAGGGTGAGAGTTGATGCAAGCGTTTCTGGTTGCGTTTAATAAATATCCCATCTACATAGTCAGTCACAATTACAGTAGTGAAAAAAGTGCCTCTTTGTTTGTCCTAAAAATTACGGGTTGTAACGGGTAAACCACCCAATATTTTGAAAACTGTAGCTTCCATTCTTAATATTTCGTTCGTTGTTACTGTACCCTGCCAACTGGGACTTCTATGATTCTCTGCTTAATTTGTACTACTTCATTGATCGACAGTCTCGATCCGACATACATAAATGGGGACAATTTCTTATATGTAACTGAAAGGATGCTATTTAGCGGTAAATCAATTGGCTGCATAAATGTATAAAACTTCAAAAGTTTTCCGTTATTTATTAGTTACATGGATAGGGTTGAAACGAATATTTCGTAGTTCCCGTCCGTATACTCTGGTCGTAATAATAAATAGGAGAACCTATAAGCCATTTTGCAGATATTTATTCATAAATTACTAGTTACGCGTGATACTTTTAATAAACTAAAAAATCAAGGGGTGTAAATGGGTAATTCGTGAATAATACGTCATGAAAAGGCCCCATGTCGATTAACAGCATGCAAAACCTACAATTATATCTGAAAAGTGATTTAATATGTTTAAAAGGATCTGAGTACTTATCTCTGCGGGCTATTTTTGTTATATTTTCATTTTAATGAGGACGAAAGTCTTTGAAAGGACGATATTCGTAGTTTGTGGAGAAACTGTTTCCAGATTCAGATAAGGGTCAACTGCAAAATTAATAACCCAAACGAAACATTCAGAAGTTACTCAAAAGCAAAACAAAAAAGAAATCTACGTTTTATCCATATTCAAACGTTTTTTGGTAAACATATTTAATTAATCCATCGGGAATTGATAAAACGCAAATTCGAAACATGTGCCAAGGATTACTTTCGCTTAAGTTCATACTGGAAAAGAGCATCCTCTTATTTTTCACGTATGTTTAGAGTTCATTTCACCCCTCTCGAATAGACAATCCAAAAACGTAATACTTAAAGGGGATTGAACAGGATGCTCTTTAACAATTGGAATAAAATTTTCAAGCAGAAGAGATGCTGAGGAGCAATATATATGTCTTATCAACGCATGAACATACACACATAAATATATGTATATAGATGTAATCGTGGTGGCCTCCTTTCTAATTAATTTCAACACGGATTTGACCTTCGATCGGTGATTATCAAAGGATCAAAGGTCTGCTTTGTAGGCAGAATTGAATGAAACGATTCACGCTATTCACATCGCTTGAACTTAAGGAAGGCAATTTCAATCGTCTTTGGTATGAATGGAGCTAAAGTCTGCCCTATAATTGCAGGAATCGGTTTTAAGTGAAACCGAACACTTTTGAAATTTGATATCGCCGACCGCCAGCATAATGAGCGGCAAGCTTTGCGAATTAAGGAAGCACATGGTTATCCTCAAATCAAAAGGATTTTGAGATTCCCATTTATGGAATGAGAAATGAGAGCACATCAAAATTTATTTCATATCACGGCATTGTTTTTTATTTACATATTTCCGCAGTTCATTGCTGGATTTTTTTTCCTAGCAGTTTGACTTTTTAGTTTTAAGGGCTGATTAAGCTGTTGTAATCCTTTTTACCTATCATAAATATCTTCATTTTATTATTAAGGCTGGAACAGAGATGCATGTAATTTTTGGTGTGTCCTATTTTCTAAAGAAAATTACTTGTAAAGAAAACATATTTGAATAAAAATCTGTCCAAAATTAGTGGCATAATATCCTATTTGTGAAACGTTAGCTCGTTACCCTCGCAGATTTACATTTTTTCTGACAAGGTAATAATGGGCGCGGTTGGTCTTAATTAGGGTTCTATTATCCGAAAATTAGCTGAGTATATGAAGATATGTAAACACAGTGAAATATAAAGGGCTGTAAGAGCAGATGGTGAAGGGTATGATGGCAGTTAATATTAATAATTGCTCAAAATTTATGTATATAGCTTTTGATAACCTCTTGACATATGAATAAAAAATTTGAAAATAATATTTATATTGTTTAAATGTGTTTTAGATAGGGAGAAGACTTCATACATGTTGTTCTATAGTTATGAGTGATATTACTCACATATCGCATGCATAACTTATACCAGAGAGACAGAAATGATCACAGACATTCGGAATAAGAAGTAGCAAATACAAAATTACATAGTAGGTTTGATAAGAGAGAGCCCCAGATATAAATTTTGATAATATT
Organism: Dioctria linearis; assembly: GCA_963930735.1. Lineage (NCBI taxonomy): Eukaryota > Metazoa > Arthropoda > Insecta > Diptera > Asilidae > Dioctria > Dioctria linearis. The sequence goes on along the minus strand of OZ005740.1, from coordinate 265,975,714 downwards.
CTAAGAGGCGGCTTTTTATCTCATTTTATTTATTAAGATATTATTATATATAACTAAAGATGGGCATACCTAATTTAAACTGGCTAAACAGGAACACTGAGAGTCTGAGCAGCCAATAATATATCAACGTGTTGAACAAAGTACAATTTAGGGATTTTTGTTGAAATGAAATAAAATTTTATATTTAGCCTACGTATAAACGTTGCTATTGTTGGCACCACAATAAAACACCAGTTTGAAGACCATTTAAAATTATTTGTATTTTTGTTTTATTTTCTTTAATTCATTAGAATAGTAGAGTATTAGAACAATTCTTAAAATTATGTATTTATACGTTTTCTGGAATATAACCTCACTTTTCTCTTAGCGGCTTTCATTAATTTTTGCAAAGTTTCTGGCAACACTTTCTACTGGCAGAAATATAGCTATTCTTTATCAGAGCCCAGAATCTTTCGATAGGTCTGAGCTCTGGCGTTTTGGATTGTCACTTTTCGGGACAACGTTAACGCCGTTTTCTGCAAGCCATTTTATGGTTGTAGATGCATTGTCTGCAAGATCTGGCCAGAATAATGGTGATGCAGTGTGATATTTAATTAAGGGCACCATCCTTTTTTGGGAAACACTCCTTCATATAAATTTCGGAATTTGCGGTGCCTTCATAAAAAGGGTCTGCCTCATTGGCCACACTGATATATTGCTTGCCAAACCATTGCTTTTTTTCCAAATTTTTCATGTGGAATAACTTTTTGTTCCTCTGGAACATACCTCGTATCGACAGTGTTATAGAATTGAGAACCTCGCAAAGGTTTCAAATCATATTTAAAGTAGGATTCGTCATCTATAATCAAGCAATCATCTGGACTGGCTAGGAAACGTTTATACAAGTTTCTTGCTTTTTATACCCTAGATGAAATCTATAAGGGTATACTAAGTTTGTCATTCCGTTTGTAACACCTCGAAATAATGATGGTAGGGCAAAATGAATTGGACACCCACGTATAATATTAAAAGTTATTTTGATTTTTGCATGTCCGTCCGTCCGTCCGAAAGCTGAAATTTTGTACACGGATATTGAAAAAAAAAGTAAAATTAAGTTCGAAAATGAGACAAATCGGGCAACTTCTTCGTGGGGTTGCCATACAAAAATTTCGTTTTCCACGATATATTTCTACACTACCTGAGAACACGTCGACAGTGAAAGCTGAAATTTTGGTACACTGTGTTTTCATACTAATAGCAAATAAAAATTCAAAAATGGGCTAAATCGGGCAACTCCTTCTTTGTGTTGCCATATAATAATTTTGGTTTTTTACATATACTTTGAAAACTATCAGTCCTAGACGTTTTTATTGTACTAAAAACTTCTTCAGAATTAGAAATCCTATAAAATTGTTTATAATCATTTTTTCTGGCCGACTAGCCGTTCTAGAAATATATGCGAGAAACCAATGCAAAAAATCAAAATTGCTCAAATGGGTGACCATACGAAATTTTATACGTGCATTCATCTAGGGTATCATAAAAATTGGTCTTAGAGCAATTCTAGCTTTTTCACTTGTTTAATTGACAAATTGTGACACAGATTTTTGCACACTTCTGTTTTTAGTATGTTTTCATATTATTTCTGTTCTGTATTGTTTGCACAGTTGCAGCACTTGTTTTCACTTTTTTTGCAATATCTCGCAATGAAATACACTTGTTTCTGTCTATGCACTGTAGTACTTTCCTTCCTAAATTTTTATCAGTTGTTCCTTCTGGTCTTTCTCTTCCTGGGTTCTGTACAACACTTTGACACTCAAGGCATCTTTCAACTGTTCTACTCACAGTCCATGGCGACACTTTAGTTCTTTTGCTATAGCAGAATGAGATTTATTCCAATTTTCTAAAACCTTTTGCAAAATTGCTTGACGCACTACCAACAAGTAGAAATATAGCTGACAGTAATTGAAACTAGACAGAGGGCAAAGTTATTTCCGTAAAGTTTCGGTTAAATACAAGTAAGTGGATGGTGTACAGTCACCACAAAAAGTGAAGCAGTGTTTTCTGAAAAAGTCCTTATATGAAGAAATAAATAAAAACGTTAGAAAAACTCAATAAGGAAATTGCATTCTTCAGAATGGACATGTCGATGTGCATCTTTTATGTATTGGCATTTGGAATTAGTGTTGACGATTGATTATAACAAAAAACCAAATATTTACCCAGGTAAATATTGAGCGGGTGGGGGGTAATTACATGAAATATATGTATATGCGCAATGTGCTTAGTATCTGACCCACATATCAAGCACTGTATGTTGCTCTTAAAATATCTAATAAATCGATATATATCGGAAGGCGTGACAAATTTCCATATTCACTTTGGTTTTCCAATTTGCGCCCCTCTATCAAATTTTTCCTGATCACCAAGTATCAAGGCAAATAGATCGATGATCTAAAATAAAAAGCCGGTGCGTCGCTATAGAAAATATAGTTTTTTTGCAGTAGCGAACAAGTGAACAAGATCCCTCGATCCACGGTTAATTCTCTTATTCTAAAATTTGACAAATAATTCCAAAAGAAAAAATTCACAACAAATGGATCTTCACAAACCTCTTATGAAAGAAGATATGTTGGAGCTCGTGACGGAGTTGTCAGACATGGACGATTGATTGGAGCACGATCAGATTGAATCTGTCGAATCTTTTGCCAGAAGTAAATTCCGCAGGCGAATTGGCAAGGAAATTGCTGAAAGTGGAACCGATGCAAGTAGTGATGAGAACGAGGATGAAATTACAAAAGGATACTGCAGCAAAGCCAGTATTTCTGAAAACAAATTTAGGCCGAACTTGGGCGTTGGCATTGATTTTATACATATAGATGTGCCAAAACCGCGAACAAGATGTTGTTACTTCTTCTCACTGAGTCGCCACTGTAGTACTTTATCATTTGCTCACAAAACGGTCTGCCATCTGTTAGCAAAAGTTGGCGAATATGAGGATAATAAGTTGTCGTCGATAATTAATAGGCCATATGACAGCAAACAATCTAATCTAATTTTGTTTTTTCCGTTTTTCTTTATCTAATGATGTGTAGAAATGTGGAAAAAATCTGTAATAAAGAAATTTAAAGGCATGTCTTGATTGATACCAATCATGATTTAAAGGATTTGGCAAATGTGTATGATACGTGATTTAAGTGAAAAGAATATCATAGTTCGCTTTCGCAACAGAAAGTGCAGAGCAGACAAAACTCTTAGGCACTGCGGGCTTCCAAGAAATTTTTCGATCGGATTTTCGATAGAATTTCTGCGATCTGCCTTTTCACATCTGGATGTTGACTGGTGCATTGATTTTTTGTTAATAGTTTGAAATATTTTCCACCAAGCAATTTGTCTCACTTGATGAAATCTCTTAGAATTTTTGGTTCGGATCGCTTACAGAAACCAATATCTTATGAGCGTAACAAACATAATGTTTTTTTATACCCTAGATGTAATCTATAGGTTATACTAAGATTGTCATTCCGTTTGTAAACATAGAAATAGTGATGCTAGAGCAAAATGGATTGGACTGGACTTATCAGCAGCTCAGTAGTGTCACGTGCTGGTGGCGTGATAGTAGAAGAAACCTATTTACACCCGACACCAGCATAGCCATTATCGGTAAAAAAATATCGGAATTAGAAGACGATAAACATAATTTTAAGTTAAAGAAGGACAAAGAATGGTATTGTATAGTAAAAAAAAAATAACAAAAATGTTGTATGCGGATAGAATATGTGTTTGAATATATGCTTAGGATTAACTTGCATTACTAAAGCATCACAATTAGATTGTTAGAGAATGTAGATAGTTTAATCACAGCTTCTAGAGTCCAGCTTGATTGTAGCCCACACTCATATCATAAAGAATAAAGTACCTCGTTTAAAATAAATTGTCAGCTTTCTTTTTTTAATAAATCCTTGAACAATAACATAACAATAAATATTCAGAAATTGGGTGGGCTCAACTATGTACATACATATATTGAAACTATAGAATTCTTAAATGCTGCACAATCTAGAAAATTTATCAAATTTTACTGCGTTCATGTTAAAAGAAGCTCTCAAAGTATGAGTCGTATAGCCCACATTGGCATAGAAGGTATTTAGATAAAGACCAGACTGTTGTAAGTTATTTGTTTTCAATGTAACACTTGCTATTTTTCGTCAAAAAATGGGAAACAAGCGATTTCACATTTAAAAACGCAAATTGTAATGGCGGAAAAGTAAAATTTAAAAATTGTATCAGAAAATTTAAAAATGTTGCCACTCTGCGTTCACAGTTATTTAGCAGTCATAAAAAGGAATGTATTTATAAAGAAAATAAAGAGGGAGTAGAGTCTAAATAAAATCATAGAAGCAAATGGAACAAATATAACAGTAAGTGATTGTTATAATGAAATGAATTCATAGTTTTTCTATGTTATTTTCTAAATTATCGACGGAATATAAAGTTTCGAGCATGACACTAAATTTCATATTG